>CM046341.1:280125-639367 GCA_025403435.1 Artocarpus heterophyllus | reverse complement strand
TATTTTCCTTTGGTTATAAAAATAACCCCCTTTAGTCCCTTTTGGATATCCTATAAACACGCAAACTTCTGAACGTGCTTCCAACTTATTCGGATCCTTAAACAGGACATGAGCTGGACATCCCCATATGCGAATATGGTTTAAGGATGTCTTCCGTCTTGTCCACAACTCGTGGGGAGTTTTAGGGACCGATTTTGAAGGCACATTGTTCAAAAGATAACATGCGGTTTGTAGTGCATATCCCCAAAAGGATAAAGGCAATGATGAATAACTCATCATGGACCGAATCATGTCCAACAAAGTCCTATTCCTTCTCTCCGCTACGCCATTCTGCTGCGGAGTGCCCGGCGCAGTCAAATGGGATAAAATCCCATTCTCTAACAAGTGTCCCAAGAACTCATCAGAAAGGTATTCCCCACCTCGATCAGATCGAAGTGCCTTTATGGGTCTACCCAATTGCTTTTCCACTTCAGCCCGAAACTCCCTGAACTTATCATAAGTTTCGCTTTTGTGGTGCATTAGGTACACATACCCATATCTTGAGTAATCGTCAATAAAAGTGACGAAGTACTCATACCCTCCTCGTGCCCGGATGTTCATCGGTCCGCAAACATCACTATGCACAAGTTCTAGAACCCCTTCGGCCCTATTGCCCTTAGACCCGTATGGTCTTTTGGTCATTTTACCCTCCAAACAAGACTCACATTGAGGTATAGATTCCACCTTTAAGTGACTTAAAGGTCCATCCCTTACCAACCTTTGAATCCTGTTCAGGTTAATATGGCCAAGGCGCAAATGCCAAAGATAAGTCTTATTAGAGTGAGAAGTTTTAAGTCTTTTTGAGTTATTATCATTTATCTCAGCATTAAGCAATAAGTCCATCTTAGGTTTGATAAAATATAGATTATTTTGCATCCATCCAGAACAGATAAAAGATTTGTTTTTACGAATCACCACTTTTTCATTAAAAGATACCACGTAGGAGTCTTTAAATAAAGAAGATACAGAAATTAAATTCCTTTTAAATTTAGGAACATAAAAACAATCTCGCAAAATTAAACTCCTATAATTATCAAAATAAAGATGGACATCTCCCACTGCTTCCGCTGAGACCAAGGATCCATCGCCCATCCGAAGCGTTAAGTCTTCACGAAGTAGACTTCTCGTTTCTTTGAATCCCTGCAGAGAAACACAAACATGATTAGTTGCACCAGAATCTATGACCCAAATGTCATTGGATTCCTCAACCAAACAAGTTTCTAAATATAGAAGATCACACCTACCTCCCTTGGAAAGGAAGTCCTTGCAATGCTTCTTTATATGCCCGACCTTACCACAGAAGAAGCACTTAAGCTTCTTTGGGTTCTTCTTCTTTTTCTTCTTGCTCTTGGTAGCAATAGGAATAGAAGACTTACCACTCTTGGCCCGTTGCTTCTTTCCATTCCCAGAGTTAGGATTGGAACCAGAAGCAGCTACCATATTGGCCTCTCCACCAGCAGGAGACTCCCTGATCAGCAGTTCAAACTCCTGTAACTGTTTCATCAGTTCTGTCAAGGTCATATCCCGTCTATTGCTCAAATTAAAAGTAGCTCTAAACGGAATAAATTCCTTAGACAGAGTCTCAAAGACCATAGTCATCTGAGTTTCAGCATCGATGTCGGCTCCATTGGTTTGAGCCTCAGCGAGGTAACCCATGACCAACATCATGTGCTCCTTTACAGATGTCCCCGGTCTCTGTCTACAGTTTAAGAGTTTCCGAAGCGCCCCTTGCCGCTTTGTTATGGCCTGGCCTCCAAACATATCCTCAAGATTATCCAAGATCTGCTTCGCAGTCTCATAATCCTGATGTTGAGCCTGCAGCACGTTATTCATGCTAGCCATAACATAGCAGCGGGCCTGATCATTAGCATCTTTCCAGCGGTCGTACGCTTGGAATTGCTCATTACTTGAGTCTCCCGTAGGCTCGGGAGGACAAGGAGTTGTCAGTACATATTTCAGTTTCTCAAAGGATAGGACGATGTCCAGGTTCCGTTTCCAATCATTATAGTTCTCACCGGTTAATTGGTTTTTGTCAAGTATCGATGATAAAGCGTTTTTAGACATTTTCAATCTACAATAAAGAATCATATACCAAACATAAGCAAACATATTTAATAATTTAGTAAGATAACACAATCATGTAAAATCATACAAATGTGTTTATGTGTCAAAACCTTGAAAATATCACAACCTTACAACGATAATTCCCAACTCAGAATTCAACAAGCTCCTAGGGGAGTCATGCCAAATTCAATCAGGAACACGGATCCCCTCCTGATTAATATATGCCATCCAGGACCCGTATGATCCAGCATATACTAATAATCGTTTCTTTGGCCATTAATTTTATTAACAGAGCTCCTAGGGAAGGTTAATAATAAAATTAACGTGAGTGTATAACCACCGTTTCAATATTTTATCCATGATTTATAATCACCACCTAGGGGTGTGCAACCATAAATCATACTAAAATACCTTATCCTTTTAGAGATCCAATCTGGTACATAATAGAAATCCCTTCCTAGGGGTTGGGACCATCATGTTCTTCCTATGGACCAACGATGGAGGCCTTAGGTTCTCTCTTCGAAAACCTTCTCCCACTCAATCTTTTGAAGTCAAGGTTTTATTTTAAAATTATGCATGAACAATTTTAATATGAGCGGCACTCCCTATTCTATATGACATGTTATCAATATACATGGTAAATCATATTATAATGCAGACAAGCAAAGCAATCAAGCAAAACTACAAGCATAATAATAATAACCGTAATATTATGGTTCCACCCTAGAGAATAGAAAAACCAAGATTACAAGAGAATAATCGAGACATTTATCGATTCTTCATCCTTGAATCCTCAAGCTGTATCCTTCTTCATGTAATATCCATCTTCAAGTCCTCAATCCCGTATGAATCGAACACTTCATATTTCCGGTCGTATCCAAATTTAATGTTTCTCAGAATCGTCCCAAAAATAAAATTAAAACTGCACCAAAAATTGCACCTTTTCTGGACACCTGGATGCTCTCTGTCGGCAGGCCGATCTAGGTGATCGGTCTGCCGATCATGGTGGTTCGGCCTGCCGAACATGAAGGTTCGGCCTGCCGGCAGAGCACCAAAATTTCTGCCCCACTGTCGGCCTGCCGGACCGTACGTCCGGCCTGCCGATCTGTGACCTTCGGCCTGCCGAACTGTGAGGTCCGGCATGCCGACCGAGCAGAAAACCCTTAATCCAGAAAATACAATTTTAATGCAATTCATCAATTTTATTTTCAACAATTCAAAAACATAAAATTAGAGACTCAGGAAATACCTGGAGACGCCATCATCAATCTTCAAGATCCGACTTCTCGTTCCGTCTTCTCCGAATAATTATTTAATTACAAAATTCTTACAAATTAAAAATTAAATAATAATTCCTAGACGGAGATGATAGTCCGCCATCTAATTACATGAAAAACTTAGATACACATTCTAACCTCTAAGGAACCATAACCGGTATTAATTAATTAATAAATAATTAAACAACAATTTAATCAACCATAATTAATTAATAAACATTCACCACATAATCCATGACAACATATATATTATATAGAAACCTAGAGTGCCATCTCTCTATAAAATTCAATTCAAGCATTGGAGAGATTAAGATCACAAAATTTATGCATATAACATGATCACAAACTTGCAAATTTATGTAAAAACCTGGCTCTGATACCAATTGTTGGAAACAAAGTGCGCAGCGGAATTTTAAAAAAATTTTCATCAGAGTATTTTCCAAAATACAAGTATGACATGTTATATGTATAAATTAAACAGATCTTACTAACCTCAGTGTGCCGAAGAACCTCCGCGACCTGTGTAGAGAAGTAACGTTCCAGAAGAGCCTCAACCAACTGGTCTTCTTTGCTATTCTCTATCCACAACCGGAGTGAGTGTGGGCTCACACGTACAGCTCTTCCACCGGTGACTCTCCTTCCAACCAATAGAGAGAACCCAAAGCTAGTGTTCGTGATTTGTGAACAAAAGCTCTCAGGGAGTTTTCAGATGCTCACTAGAAGAGTATCACTCTTAATCTCTCAAATTGATCTGAGTAAATCATTAGACTCACTCCCTTTTTATACCTATTGGTCCTTGGGGTCAGTCCATATCAGATTAGGTCTCAAAAATCGAAACAGAATCAAGTTCGGATCAATATCTGATAAGATACGCGTGAAAAACGCGTAATCTTAGCTGTCGCGGTCGGCATGCCGAACTGTGAGATAGGCAGCCGAACTGGCCAGTTCGGCAGGCCGAACTTTCTGATCGGCAGGCCGAACTGCCGAGAAAAAATCTCCGCGAATCTTTTATTTTCCACCCGAGATTCTAAAGGATAAAGTCTCAGTTTTGATTCAAATAGCCCAATAGAAAAGATATCTGATCAAAACAAACTCTATCAAGATAATCTCTAAGAAAATAAATCAATTCAAATAATTCTACAAGTTTATCTTGTTCTAATTGTCCAAAATTAAAACAACCGATAAACAGACAAGAATTATCCGAACGCCATAATTCAACAAGTTCATCTTGAACTAATTTCTTACAAAATTAATTCAACCGATAAACAGACATGAATTATTTGATTCTTATAAATTTTAAACCAATCTGATAAATCCGACATAAGTCACCAATTATTGGAAAAGCACGCCGTGTCGTTACAGGATTTTGTGAGCTAGCAAAGGGGACCAAAATGGACCTATAAAGTTCAAGCTCATGATAATTATGAAACCCAATATCCCAGATATACATTTCACAATTATCAACTCCAACGCTACTCCACTAAAAGCTTGGAGCTGCACTCTCGAACTTTACAGAATTACGAAGCTCGTGTAGCTAAGTCTCCATGACATATCATAGTGTATCGCATCCCCATATGATCATCCATAATCGGCTTAAGGACAAGTTCTGTCTTACCTTCCCGATTATTTTTATCTTACGTTCCATTGTCTCACCATTAGAAAACTTACCATCCAAAGATAGTATACCATTCGGTTACACCTATGTATCCAAATGGTTGAGCGCTCCAGTTTTCCAATTACAGGACAACGCATATAAGAGGATATCATTACTCCTAAAGAGGAGCTATGGATTCCATATCTATGAATAACAAGTCTACGCTATCAAGAATCATACCTCCAACGTACCGGCATGCATGCCACTATAGAGATGTGGGAGTCACCCATTGGTACATCAAAAGACACAAGTCGAGACAACGGGCCCATTATTCATCTCAGGATTAAGATACAATACAAATGATTGTCTAAAGTGAATCGATTTGCCAAGACAGAATTATTAATCCAAATCAATTCACTTTATGTCCCGATCCAACACATCGTCACCTATGACAACGCGCCAATGTTTCTATTCACGGAGTCCAACTCCGATGGCCAAGACAAACCATCTCCCAAAAGGGATATAGACAACATAACAATCTTTACATGAATAAAGCGCCCAACTTTATTCCCTCGATTGCGGATCATATATTTTAGACCATCACCTTAAGAGTCGTGTCTACCGCATAATCATCCCATCATATGCCCAACTCTTAAGGTTTAGACTGACAGTCTCAGACTACTGTTTGCTTATCATACATTCAACGAATATGAACGTAAAGAGGACAATATTTGGTATATATAAATGAATAAATTCTTTATTGATAAAAATGTCTCCAAAAACGTATTACATTTTTACTCCTTAGAGCATACATGTCTAACAATTATTTGGATTGAATGTTTGTGTCATGAGGATAGCTGTTTAATGAAAAATATGTCGGGTTTGTCTGCAACTCTGAGATTCCGTTTAATATCTCTATGAATAAGTTTAATGTATGGTTTTGAATAAAAGTGTTTGTGATATATGTTTTATGATTATGTTCTAGTTTATTAGTTGAGGTATGAAATCAAATATATTTGACTTTTCCTTACTCAAAAAGGAAAAGGAACCTAAAGATGAAGTATATAAAATTTCTCTGGCAATCTCCTTAAATGTGATTGTAAATCACAATCCATGGAAAATGAAGGACTGGAATCATGGTATGGTCAATATGTATGCCTAATCAGATTCTTAGACTATTATACGGTGTTACAAGTTGAAACTTGTCAGAAATACTCTCATTGAGGGATTTAGGAGTAAGATTTATTATGCAAGTAAATAAGTGGAGATACGATGACTTAAATTTGGAGGACAAACAACATTAACGGTTTAGACTCGGAATTGGAATCATAATGGAATTAAAATTTTTACTAGTATTGCTAGAATTGAAATTTCGAGGACGAAATTTCTTTAAGGGGGGTAGAGCTGTGACACCCGTTATTCTCCTAACGGGTATTGAGGTAATTAAATTAATTTTTAGTGTATAAAAAAAATTGCTTCATTTAAATTTATTTTATAATATTTATTTTTATCTATTTTTAAATTTTCTAAAATTCTCCTATATTTATTTAGTATGATTACTAAAAAGCCTTAGAACTTCTAATAAATCTCAAAAATGTCATATTGGCATTATGTGTGTTAAAGTCTTTAGATGAGACATAAGGATATCTTTTCCAACTACTCTTGACCCTCATTTTCTTTATTTCCTCCGTGACATGCTTCAACATGTCTCCTCTATAATTGTTTCTATCACTTCTCTTCAAAGACTTTATCTTTTCTTCCTTTCTCTTCCACGGTTCCCACACTCTTCTTCTCATTTCTTTGCTGAAGCAAAATACTTAGAGAACTTCTTCAAGGCAGCCATAAAAATCAGCCACCATCACCTCCATTTGAGCAAGAATTTCAGTCATACCGAAGTAAAGGAACCTGTTTTGAAGCCATTTCAAGCTTCCAACTAACCATAATCCGAGGTTAGAATCTTATGAACAAATTTAGTCTTTCATTTATAAATTTTCTTTTATACTAAAGGATTATTCAAATTTGTGTTCTTAAACCTAAGTATATGTTTGTTGCTATTTTGGAGCATATGTACGAAGTCTAAGTGTATATGCCCTAGACAGAAAATTTATATTGTTAAACTTTGTAATACCTCTATGGGCAGTGGTTATTTCTTGAAATTCTAAGATTAAATTAAAATGAATTTTATGAATTGGTTTGCATATTTGAAAAGTAGCATCCTAGGCTTTCTAACGAGCTATCATAAACCTAAATCGGAGTTGTATTTTATTTTCTAAGAATTATTCAATTTTTGTATTGGAAACTAGTAAATCTGCCAGTTTGTTATGGTATACCAACTACTAACCTGAACCAAGAACCCATCTTTGCTCACCACCTAATTCTTTAATGTCTTGCAACCTTTCCAATATTATCCTAAGTGATTGATGAATCTTATTAGGGACTAAAACATATAGATTACTTGTTCACATTTTATATTGTGTTAAGACAAAAATTGTTTACTGTGGTATTCAAAAGAGATTTATATAAAAGCTTTAATGGCATACTAGTAAGATAGGTTTACACATGATTTATTTATGAATGTAGTTGTATGTTGTGCTTTAGTTTAATTGTCCTTATGCACGCCTTAGGATCAAGGGAGTATGGAGCTAACGTTAATTGATTCCAGGATTAAAAGATTGTTGATAAGCTTGAAAGATAGGGATTCTATTACTCATCTTTTGTGAGGTTTTTATAGAATTAAAATTGATTGTTTTGCCGCAATATATATATCTATGTTGAACTAATATTATATGAGTATCACATATGAAACTATGACATGGACTCGTCTTGTATTGTACGGCGATGAACACAATGAATTGACACATGTTATAAATTGAGAAGCATGGTTAGGAAAACTAACTCTATTAATAATGATTCAATATAGAGAAATTGTGAGACATGAAGAGGGCGACGGTTACGTCCTTGGGCATGAATACCCTAAAAGGTAAAATAGGGGGAAGGCGATGACGCTTCCTTGGGTTGAAAGTCCCAGAACACACTGTACAGGAATCGACTTGGTGAGGACTCGGGGCTTGATGTCCCCTCACCGGAACACCCTTGGAATGTTTATAGGGTGATCAAGTGCGCCCATTTGGGTTTCGATGAGTTGAGTGATACTCAATTTAACATGGATACCTAGGAACAATGATGATTGGTAATATTTGTATAAATGTGTAATTATGACACTTGGTAATGATTAACTACGGTATCCATAAGATGTGATCATAATAAACCTCATAATCTGGAATATGATGTAACTTACTAACCATGCAGGTTTTAATGTGGTAATGATAAAAACCTAAAGGTGAGTAATGGCTTTCTCTACTGAGCATAGTGTTGCTCATACCCTTATATTTTTATCTTTTCAGGACTCACTAAGTGTGAGGTGGCTACGGGAAAAATAGTTGAGGAAGCGATGTAACTATATTACATTGGGACTGCTCAATTGTAAAGAATGTTCTTCATGATAATGTAAGCATCAATTGTTACTTTCTGTGACTGTATTACAATGTGTTGAGGGTTAAAATGATGATGACAACAGTTTATTTTATTAAATTTAAGGTGCTACATTAAACTGTGGTTTATTTGTCGTTTATATTTTTATTTTTGAGTTGAGAGTTTTCATTTAAGTCCCGGGCAAATTTTATTTTTAAGGTTTTACTTTTATTATTTATTTTTATTTTATCTCATTAAAAACTGTTAACCCCCATATAGGGGCGTTACAATACCCTAAAAGGTAAAATAGGGGGAAGGTGATGGCGCTTCCTTGGGTTGAAAGTCCCAGAATACACTGTACAGGAATCGACTTGGTGAGGACTCGGGGCTTGATGTCCCCTCACCGGAACACCCTTGGAATGTTTATAGGGTGATCAAGTGCGCCCATTTGGGTTTCGATGAGTTGAGTGATACTCAATTTAACATGGATACCTAGGAACAATGATGATTGGTAATATTTGTATAAATGTGTAATTATGACACTTGGTAATGATTAACTACGGTATCCATAAGATGTGATCATAATAAACCTCATAATCTGGAATATGATGTAACTTACTAACCATGCAGGTTTTAATGTGGTAATGATAAAAACCTAAATGTGACTAATGGCTTTCTCTACTGAGCATAGTGTCGTTTATTCGCTTATATTTTTATCTTTTCAGGACTCACTAAGTGTGAGGTGGCTACGAGAAATATAGTTGAAGAAGTGATGTAGCTATATTACATTGGGACTGCTTCAATTGTTGAGAATGTTCTTCATGATAATGTAAGCATCAATTGTTACTTTCTGTGACTGTATTACAATGTGTTGATGGTTAAAATGATGATGACAACAGTTTATATTATTAAATTTAAGGTGCTACATTAAAACTGTGGTTTATTTGTCGTTTATATTTTTATTTTTGAGTTGAGAGTTTTCATTTAAGTCCCGGGCAAATTTTATTTTTAAGGTTTTACTTTTATTATTTATTTTTATTTTATCTCATTAAAAACTGTTAACCCCCATATAGGGGCGTTACAGGTTCCACCTGCGGTATCGGCGGTGCCAGGGGTGGAGAAACCGCACGTGTTAGGGGTGTGGGGTTTTGATGAGCCAGCTGCTCTCACAACCATTGCATCTCGTGCTCCTGAGCTTGGAGCCTTTGTTGTAGTTCAGCAATCAGAGCCATCAAGTCTAGGTTTACTGGTCCCCCAGGTATTTTAGCCATTGATTTTAATTTACAGTCCTACCGTAAAGTTATAGTATCACATTAACACCCATATTACTGACTTAATAGAAATTATCAAAATTTTCTCAAGTCACATACATTCATATAAATGCAAGCAATAACATGAACTTATCATTTCATTACTTTCTTCTTTTCTTTTACATATTTCATTATCAAAACTTTACTTAGGTGGCTAACGTACACACTTAGTAGACTTTCTTACATAAACAAATGAGGACGATTTTTGATGAACCGTTTCATCAAGATTTACAACTTTCGTGTTTTAACTTTTTCAAAATTCCCACTGAACAGGGGAGTTTTTTGTCCCTTTTTTCAAATCTGCTGAGAATAAGAATTTTTTTACAATTTAATCCTTAGAGTAATTTTTGTAAACAATCATTTAAGACAGCATTCCAGCTACTATTCATACAATTTCAAAACCCTCTCAAATAATTTTCATGCTAATTCACAACTCTCTCTTTTTTTAAAAAAAAAAAAGCCCACTTCAAAGTTTACAAAACTATCCACTTTTGCACCAAATGGCATTTTTCACCTTCAAACCAAAATTTCAACCACAAACCTCAACATAAACTATGGAATTAAGAAAATCAAACCACAACTTACATAAAGTATGACATGCCTTTTTGAAATAACAAACCAAAACAAAGAAACCAAATAAACTTTACATTTGAAAAAATTGAACTTACCAAAAGAAAATTTTGTGATCCTAAACCTTTCAAGGGCTTCCTTGCAATTTTCTAAACATGTTTCACATGAAAAAATCTTGGGTCAAATTCCCCCCCTTAAACCAAGCAAAAATCCTAGGAAAACTTACGAAAAGTTTAGATTTGTACCTCTAAAGTTGATAAAACCTCTTGAACTTTGGCCTTTGAAACTTAATTGGGCAAATTTGTAAGAATTTTAACTTGAAAAATTTTTGAAAGAGGGCTTCTATGGCTGCCGGTTATGAGGAAGGAAGAAATGAAAAAAAAAAAAAATTGTTTCTTAAGCCTTTAATGAAGGCTTATCTCATGAGATTTTTTTTTAATAGGTGAGTTATCACCTAACCCATAATTATGGGTAATGGGTGGCTTTAGGTGATTGAGCTACATTTCATGATGTGGTGGCCCAATCACAATCTATTAGATGTCCACTTGGTAGAACCCACAACTTTACACAGTATAATTTTTCCAACGTACAGTATTTTTCCTATACTGTTAGGGTAAAAACAGTGAAAATATACTCTTGTATAGTGTAAAATATTCTACTCAGTCTTTGATGCACTATTGGAACCCAAACATAGTGTTTCTTATATTTGTGTTTTTACCTTAGCAGTGTACTTATACTACATTGAACCCCTTTACGTTGTTTTAGGGTTTTGGCATGCCTTTCTATCTTATCTATACCTTAATCATCCATTAATTTATATCACAATACCGTATTTAATTGTGATATAAAAATTTATTTTATGGACTTTTTTACAAATTTTCGAGCATTTATGCTCACAAAATCTATATTTAGACCATATCCAATATTGCATCAAATCTATAGTAAAATTTTCTATCAACAGCATTCATTATACATTATCATAATTTTTACAAAAATACGATTTATGAGGCAAATTCATTAATTAAATCCAATTTAATATTGAATTTTGTTGATGAATCTCCCTTGGTCGTTACATGAGTCCTGGCAGCCAGCTCAGCGGTGGTGCTGGGCTGCAGACCCGAAACGAAAGGGGGCGGTGCTTTGCTTACAGAAAGAACCTAGTTTCTTTTATTAAACCCTAGCAGGGAAAGACTTTTGATCGCGCTTAATGACATTGTATTTATATTAAGTTTCTTGAAACTCAATACAAAATTACTCTTTTGGACATTTCAATTGAACCTATTGGTGGTTCCAATCTATTGTTAAAATTAAATAGCTAAATCATCATGATCTTTCTTGTTTGAATCAATATTTGTACTGTTGTAATTTGAAATACAATACAATTTCAAAATAGAAAGCCATACTTTCTCTTTTATTAATTGAAAAACTATGCTAAACAGGTCGCAAATCAATTATGCCCTTTTGAGTTTGTCGGTGCTTCGTTTAATTAGATGCCATTTTGACACATACAAATGCAATGTTTCATCATATTGTCCCTTATGTCACGGCCTAATCATGCATTTAAAGTTGTAGAGCCCCATCATTTTTTGTAACTTACCATACCAACCTTATCTTCTTTCGTCAAGAATGAGCCAAAAAAAAAAAAAAAAAGAACCCAATAACTTTTTCAGTTTTCTCCACTCTGATCACTTCTCACATCATAATAGCTGTTTGTGGGACAAATTTTGTCTAAAATTAGTATTGATAGCGACAGCAAAGGGGCGTTCAAGTGACTATTATGTGACACACCTTTTTTTTAAAAAAAAAAGTCTTGGTGTAAGATATTGTACAAGAATTTATTTATTTATTATTATTATTATTTTTTTTTTTTTTTGCTATGACAATTTTGTAGTGTTTGGAAGTGGTGGAAACTTCTTGAATTTGAAGCAATTTATTTGAAACTTAAGCTCTCTCTGTTTTCGTTTCAATACAAATGTGAAGGATCAAATCTACTACACATCCACTTTCTTTTTTCTTTTTAAGACTCGTAGCAATTTTTGATCAAACAAGCAAACACAAATACTCAAACACGCATTTTAAGATTCCTACGCGTATAAAATTTTACATTATCATTTGATGATTTTTTTTTTTTCTAAATAAAAACCAAATAGATAACGTTAAGCAAAACAGTAATTAATCAGTGTACAGACATGAACAGAAGAAAACTGAATTTCATATTAGACTAAAAAATGTCCTAATGAGGCCCATAATCTAGTGTAGTTAGTTGCTGAGGTAACTCTTTTACTAAGAAAGAAGAATTTCCTTATTAATTTTTTCTTTTTAGAAAGGAAAGAACTTATGGGAAAATCTCCATCTTTATAAAAAAGAGACTAAAAAGTAAACAATAAATCACTTTTATTTATTAATTTATAATTTGTTTATTTATTTATTTTTGAATATGGGAAGAGAAAAATTAGCTCACTGGCAGGATGATTGAGAACATGCGGTAAAAATTTTCATGAGAGTGATATATATTTTAAAATAGTTAGATATAATAATTTTTTTTTTTTTAAGATCTGACGGTTAAAAATATATATCCGTTGGCATCATTCTCGGGTTCCATTAGAAAAATTGCCTAAAAGGATTGCATATGTTTCTTGTTTAGCACTTCAACGCTTATTTGGGCTTTGTGGTCTCCTCGCAGTTTGCAGACCCAAAAGTGACTCGCATGTTGAACGAAAGTTTTCAGTGTGTGTTCTTAATTTCTAGTATCAAAACAATGATTCTACAACGTCCACATGCAAAGAAAATCCAAAAGAGTTTTTCCTTTTATGGAATTGAAAAACCTAAATCAACTTTTCTAGCTTCTTCTTCTTTTTTTTTCTCTCTCTCTCTCTCTCTCTTTCACTTTGTTCTCTTCTTAAGTTTGTGCAGCAAATATTTCTTTCCAACAAAAAGAAGAAGAAGAAGAAGAAGATCACAACATCTTAACTTTATTGAAGCACCAAAAACTCAAGTATAACTATCACCTATTTCTACTCCAACTTGACCTTCAAAACAAACAAACAAAAAAACATAGAAGTACTTCCCAAAAACTTTTTTTTTTCTCCTACAAAAGATGAAGACCTTTGTCATGACCATAACAACACCATCTCTACTTGTTCTTATTTTCGCTCTTTACACAATGTTCTTCCCACCACTAGTCCAATCTAGGGTTTTCCTACCGATGGATGCCAATGATGTCATAGAAAAAATATGCAAGCAAACCCCGAATTATAAACTTTCCGCCTCTTTTCTCCCGTCAGATCCATGGAGGTCGCACGCAGATGTGAGTGGCTTGGCCCTCATGATGGTTGGTGTAATTGAGGCCAAGGCAAAGGAGACACTAAGCCGCATTAAAGACCTTATGAAGACAAGTCCTAAGCATTATGAGAAGCAACCCTTGAGTTCTTGTGTTGACAATTAAAATGCAATTATAACCTCTGATATTCCTGAAGCCATTCAGGCTCTCAAAACACATATGTGGAATTTTTTCAGTTTTCAGTTTTGAGTGTTCGTCTCTAAATTTACAAATATTTCAATCAAATCCTCATTTTGTCTACTCTAAGGTCACGTTTGGTTGGGGTGAATAGAATGGAAAGGAAAGGAATGGAATGGAGCACAAATCTGATGTTTGGTTTCTTTTAGTAATTGGAATAGCCATTTTGGCTGAATCATCATTCCTCCCATCTGTGGAAGGAAAAGCCATTGCAATATTTTTTCAAAAGATTTTTCCACTCTTGCCCTCCCATAAATTTTTAACACATCTTCTCCCTCCTCCAACTTAGCCCCAGCCCATGTTGTCCACCTTCGAAGCAGGCCGGCTAACTCGTTGCCTGAAATTTATACTTTTTAACTTTTACATGTAAATGGAAATCATACCCTCGTTCTGGGCGATTGAAATTTTTTAAATTTACATATAATTTTGTATATATGCGACGTTACATGATAGAATTAATAAAAATACTCAGTAGCCTTTCGGCTTTCTGTTATTGTAGTAGAAAAAACATAAATATTTGCGTGACTCTTGCTTCTTCAAAATGGTGTTTATGTACATTTATTGGATTACCAAACTGAGCCTTAACAAACGACAACATTTTCCAAACACGGCAACATCTACCAAAATACGACAACATCTCAGAAACGACATCATATTACATAAACGGCGATGAATTATAAAAAGACAAAACGTTAGAGAAGCAATTATGTTAAATGTCCAAATTTCCAACGCAAAATTCAGTAGGCTGTTGACTATGCACCGTCTTAAAACTATATTTTATAATATGCTCTCCATATTTGTGTGCTCTTTTATGGAGTTTCTTAAACCATATATGTTCAGCCATACCTCAACACCAACTTAAAAATTCGCGTCAACTGTAAGCTTTCTTCAATGGTAACCAAATCAGCAATATCTATCCGTTTCTCTTGTTTCGAGAATAACTTTAAAAAAATGGGTAGAATGATTTCAGAAAACTTGTCGTTTTAAATGCCAAATTGTCTTGATTTCCTGCCTCTTTGTGAAAAGTGACGTGTTTGCCTATTTTCCTTGGGGTATGTTCGGTAGAAAGGAGAGATGGAGGGAGGGAGAGGGGTGGAGGGAGAGCTCACATCTTTTGTTTGATTGGAGAAGGAAGGAAGGAAATGAGAGAAGGAGGGATGCCCTCTCCTTTTGGGCCCACCATTCTGCATCCCTCTACTAACGGAGGAATTTATACAATCCATCACTAAAAAGCTTAAAAAGACCATTTTATCCTCCAAAAAATTTAATATGAAATAATAAAAAGGACAATATAGTAATTGAACACATATTTATTTATCTATTCTTTTAACTCTCCCTCCCTCTTACTAAACAATATAAATGATTACTGCACTTCTTTCCATCCCTCACATTCTCCATCCTTTTAAGTTTCTTCATCCTCCCTTCTGTCCATCCCTCTTGCCAAACGGAGTGTTAAAGACAATAATTCATGAAGCATAAAGTATCGCGTTTGAATCTTTAACTCATATACTTTAAAAGAAAAAAAAAAGAGTTAATTTAGGATAATAGCATTGTGTATAGAATTAATAAAGAAAAAAATCATGGCAATTGTATAATCCAAATTCCAAAACTAACTTAGAGGCTTCTCCAACGTTTTTGCATGATTTTAAGTGGACGACTTTGACAAATGTCATCTTATAAAACTTATTTTTATAAATACAGTAATAGGGTTAGCTAACATGTGAACTAATTGATTATAATAAATTGGATCGGATTTTGTAGTTTTTTCTTCTGTAGCACCTTGGCATATTTTTATAAGTATCATAAATGTTTAAATGTGACACAATTTAAACAAATATTATGAATGATAATGCGGCACAATGAGACGTAAATAAACACATTTTTGAGACGTAAATAAACACATTTTTAAAAGTGTCCTAACATGCAATTTTCTTTGGTAAAGTGTGTAACGAGGCCCATGCCCTGTGGGTGGATCATGGATGAATGAGAAAACGACCACATACCCGGAAAACGACTTGAACGAAAAGGCAACAATAACAAAGGCTAGGAAACGACAACGATTCCAACGAGAAAAAAGAAATGGCCGAGTACGGAAAGACAATTATTGGGAAAAAAAAACAACATAATCGAAAATCACAACCCTTACAATTGTAGGTGAGAAACGACAACATTGCACACGCGACAGAACCTTGGGAAAGCAACAGCATAACAATTTTGAAAACGTTGGCAGAAAAACGACAGGATGTAGAAACACACCACAAATCAAAGACGACACCATGACGACAACTTCGTAATCAAAAACGGCATCGCGAGAAACGATATCATATTAAACAAACGGCGAACAGTTATAAAAACGACATCATTAAAATAAATTGAAATTGTCGAAATACACTTTGATATTAAGAGTACAACTACGTGAATTTCGCATAGCGTTTGTTGCATATACGACATGTCGTATTGTCTATGTTAATGTTTGCTAAATTATTTACTTTACTTTTAGAAGAATAATTTCTTCACTTTAATTTAGATGAGTAATTTATTTGCCTAGAAAATACATAATTTATTATTTTTTACTTAGTTGTAAATTGATTACTAATTTATATATTTTGTATAGACATCATTTATAATTTATTTTTTTAAATTTTTAAATTTTCTCTTTTTCTTCTTTTTGCTTTACAAAATCCCCTTTTTTAGCTGCTTAATCATTATTTAAGATCCCATAAAATACGTGCACAAAAAAAATTCAAATTAGGTAAAAAAAAAAGTTAGATAAACTATATGTAGTATGTAAATTAATGTACCTTATACTTCTTCCAATCCAGGATAGACCGATAATGGAATTATCAAGAAGATTTAAAATAATTAGTGTGACAAAATATATTATGTTTCTACTCTAATTAAAAATAGTTTGAGCTCTTAAAATCCACTTGCCAGTATTTTACAAATGACAAAAATGGCTTATGGTTAGACCACAAAGAATTTTCCTTTTGCATTCTACACTTATTTTGGCTCATACCCTTTGTTGTTTTGCTCAGTTGTCATTTCCTTGAGACCAAAAACCAGTGATGGAGGCAAGGGAGGAAAGAAGAAGAAGATTAAATTTTATGTGCATATGCTTTAAAATATCCACATTAATGTATTGCATAATTGTATATTATGTCATTCTTTATCCATTTTGGGACAGCTTCTTAACCCAAAAACTTTAATAAGACAATTTTAATTGTGTCATTTTAAATATGAAATAAAATGATAGTCACTTTTTAAGTTCATGGATCAATAGCAAAATTAACCCTTCAAGTAATTATGATTATGATTTATGAAATGCAAAGAGGAAAAAGAAACCAAGAAAGTGAGTCATATGATTTATTTTAGCTCTTGATTTGTTTTTCCTCTTTGTTGTTTTGCTCTGTTGTCCTTTCCTTGAGGCCAAAAACCAATTAAATTCACTTACCCATATCTTTTTTTTATTCTTCACATGACTTGTGAGATCCAAAGAGTGAGCAATTTTCCAGACCAACCAAGAACATCCCAAAAAAGTGCCTAGCAAAGACAACACTCTAACCAAATACAAACACGTGAACCTACTGATTTGACCTCAATACAACCAAAACCACAACCCCCAGAAAACTCTCCATTTCCCAAACCCCCTCTATAAATTCTCACATCTAAAAACTCACTCATTCCTCAAAAAAAAAAAAAAAAAAAAAAAAAAAAAAAAAAAGACAAGGAAAAAAAATGAGGTACACAACTTCTATTCTCATTTTCCATGTAGCCCTTTTCATCTCACTCCAATTCATCCACTGCCATCTTCATCATAATCATGTCCTTCCTATAGATGATGATGATGGTGATGATGATCAAGGCAGCACAGCAGACTTGATAGAGAAAACATGCAAGAGAACACCCCACTATGACCTATGTGTGTCATCTCTAGAATCAAACCCTCAGAGCTCAACTTCTGATCTGAGAGGGCTGGCCCACATAATGGTTGATCTTGTTCTCTCAAAGGCAACAGAAACTCTTGACTACATACAAAGTCTTCTGAAGGAAGAGCCAGACCCAGAATTGGAGAAATCTTTGGCTTACTGTGCTGAGCTCTACATACCAGTAGTGAAGTACAGCCTTCCACAAGCCATTGAAGCACTCATTGGAGGGCATTTTGGTTTTGCCAATTATGGCATCTCTGATGCTGCTAAGCAGGCCAAGGCTTGTGACAAGAACTTCTCTGAATCAAGCAATTCTCCTCTGGCTGACAAGAACAGTCTTCTCAATGATCTTTCAGAAGTTGCTGCAGCCATTATTAGTATATTGTTAAAAGGTTGAATCTTGGTGTTATTTATTTATTTTATGTCTATTACTATTATTACCTTTGTTTGTACTTTTGTAGAGGTGAATATGAATAATGAATATATCATGTCATGTACTTTTCCAATCCTAGCAGGACATTTTAATTATTTTTTTCGTAAATTTAATGATTGAAAGATAGATATTCACGAGTGAATATTTTTTTCAGTTCCTATCCAAAAAATTGCCTATATATTAAGCCTATGCTTATTCTTCGAGTTATTTTTCGACTTTCAGCGACAAAGGGTTATGGAGTTGGGAATATTGGTTTGGGCTTAATTTTGGATCGCTCTTCGCTTCTAGTCCACATGCTCTTAAGTGGACAAGAAGTACCCAATTCTGACTGGCGTTCTTTCCTTGTTGCTTCTTCTTCTACTCTTCTTTTATTTTTGAATATCTAGAGAATATTATAATGGGGACAGCTTATAGAAAACAAATTGAAAGGGAAGGCTCTAGAAACTCACGTGCAGTTGTAGCAAGTGTTTGACAATTTTTTCCCGTCTGCAATTGTGATTTATTTGCATATACCAGAAAAATGGAGAGCATCACGTGCTATGGTCTTTAGGCTAATGCCTTGGCATGTGCATTCAAGTGTTGTAAACTGACTCTCTCTCTCTCAATCTCGCTTAAACTATAACCGCTTCGATTTAAACAAAGCAATATGGTAGACTATCAATTGTTACAGAATCATTGAATATAATCAGGCCTTGCAAAACTGACTTGCAAGAGAAAGAAATCAGAGGGTTTATAAATCCACTAGTTATCTTATTAGTAATAATCATTTTGTGGGACTTATCTAACACTACTAACGCAATTTACCTCATTAATCTAGTTTTTTTTTGGGACTCATTAATCTAGTTGGGTACACCCATTTTCTTGTGTTGCAAAAGGGAATGAATTGGTATTGGCACATCCTATAGCTGCTTTTGCATAGTACCCTTTGTATCCATCTGACCATTATTAGTAAAACCAAACAAAGTTTAAACTAAAGACACGTAGGTTGACATGGATTGCCAAATCCATGAAAGCAATAGATGGACACAAAACTCAGATGGTTAATTGGCTAGCTAGATAATGCTAATCCATATGGATAATCTTATCCAGTGCATTTCAGTAAAAATAGAAATAAAAATTATTAAAATAAAAGTAAATTTATGCAGTTTGCGGCCAAATTTCATGAAATTCAAAGTTAGTATAGTTAAACAACATAGGGGCATTTCCCATCAGCTCAATTCTCCTTTCTTCCCCTTTTCTTTACTAAAGTACGTAATTTTGGACCGTCCAATTTCCCTTTAAGTTCCATTAAATCACATTTATTTTATTGACTTCGATATGATTTCACATTTATTTTAATGATTTTGATATGATTTTACGGTTATCATAGACTTTTCCATTATTGCTAAAATGCAATTATGCATGCATTACTACCCTATCAGAGACTTGGTTTAGGCACGCGCTTGGCATGAGAAAACAAGCAAAAGTTGAGAAAAAATAACATCTAAAGTTCCAATTTTGATTATATCATAAAGGGGATGAAATTCAGCTTCACAAGGCTAAGTGTACAAAAAAGTGCAAGCATAAACAGCTTGCATTATAACTTCACCGGTATCTTGGAAACTCATTTTGTTCAACGCATCAATAAATTATTAAAAAAAAAAAAAACTCTCATTTACAAAAGCACTATTACACAATCATCCTGCCAATCTTATCAGCTTCTTCTGTGAGTCCGAACCAGCGGCTTGCTCTACCATACTGCAAGCAGACAACCCAAATGGAAATCGTTTAGTAAGCCAAACAGTGCAGTGTTTCCCAAGTACCGAAAGATTACCATGAACCCGAAAAATCAATCTCAATGCAACACATCACAAAGGCTTCCAAAATGTATAAACTTACTTGGGAGACTCGGAGCCAGGTCCATTAGGGACACTTGCAGATGGAATGGGATAGAACTGAACTGAGATCAAGCCACCCCCCGTCGTGCTTGCTGACCCTGAAGGTCCTTGAAAACTTTCGGGGGATCTTCCACATGACATACCTGGAAAAAGGCTCACATTGTGAGTTATATAACAATAAAAGAAATGAAGAAATAAGTCTGGATTACAAAATTCCGAGTCTACATCTAAAACCAATATTTCCTTCAATTGACCAATATATTATGAACAAATGGGGGGAAAAAAACATAACATAACAGTAAAGGAATTGGCGATAAACAAAAAAAAAAAAAAAAAAAAAGTGATTGAAAGCTAATCTACTAAAACTAAAGCCAATAAACAGGCCTGGGAATGATTCAATTGGTCGGTTTGAGTAAGTCTAAGAGTGAATTTCGAAAGATTTTCCTCTTAAAATTGCTTTTATGGATTTTTTCATCAATCAGGAGTAGTTTTACCAAACACAATTGTACCTAAGACTATGTGCTAAATCCAAAAGCAGAGTTCTAGAATCAGTCACAAACGGGCCTAAGAACCTTGAAGAAAAGTATAACAAATATTATTCATGATAAGTAACATCCTAATAGAAATAGAAAATTACCATGAAAGAAAATCACAAGACAGAAGATAACCGTGAACACCATAGCAAAAATGTTGCTATTGGACGAGGACACCTTTGTCGCTTTCATCTTCTTGAAGGCCTTCTTCCGCTCAATCCTAGCACGCTTCAACATAGCAAGCTCGGAAATTTCCTTGACTAGTTTCTGGTCAGCCGCATCCAATGACGGGCCTCTAGGAGGCCTTGGAGGTTTTGGGGCCTTTTTATTGCTAGTCTTTTTCCGTTTCTCCTTCACCGGTGTCTTCTCTAGACGACTTGCAGCAGCCTCTTCACTGTCCAACATCTTGTTTGCACCTGCCGCCTTGACATTCTCGGGAGAAACCCCATTAGGACTGGACACATAGCCACAAAAACTACTCACCCCATCTTCAGCCTTGATCAATCCATCAACAAAACCACCACAAAGCTTCAAAACCAACGCCTTAGCCTGCCTTTTAGAACCCAAAACTGGGGTAGTACTTAACTCTTCTTCACTTGTTAAAGCCCCACTTTCCAAATCTACTCCAAACCCATTATCCCTCATACTCGTATGATCCATTACAAATCCGCAAAAATGCAGAAACCCAAAATGATCTTCCTCTAAAAACACCAAAACCCACAAAACTTTCCTCTACAAGCACCTGAAGTTTCCACCTTTGACTTCAACCCATAACACGGTTTTCAGCCACTTTGGAAATGTATTTTTTTCTATGGTAAGGAGAAGATAATTGACCACGAAAATATCGTGCTTCATCAAGCAAACAAAACCCCTTTTCTCAATTTAACGTGCAATTAGTACCAAGACATCGGCAATAAAGGAAAAAAAATGTAAACTTGTTTTACACGGATTTAATACTTCTTTTTCATGCCAATAATACAAAACCATCAATTAAACAGCAAAAACCATCTCCTTATGTCCAAAACCCTGCTATTAATAATTCACATAAAGGAAAAAAAAAAGGTAAAATTTTCAGTACCTTCAAGAGAAATGACCATAAAAAAAATGCAAAAAGCAAAGCAAAAATATAAATGTTGGTTTCAAGAAAATGAAACAAAGGAATTCAAAACTCAAAAACTATTGTCCGTAAAAATCCCAACAAAAAATGATCGTGCAATTAACAATTTTTTTCCAAAAAAAACTTTTTTTCACTTGGAAATCGATCGGGAGAGAAAGGAAACAAGCTTGGAAATGCATCAAGCAGGGTAACAAACAATATAATTAAAGCCCATGAAAAAAAAGTAAAACTCCTAAATAATCGGAAAGTATGAAAGAAAAACGAAGAAAAAGGAAAAGAATATTTACCTTGAGAGAGAAGCGAAGAAAACCCCAGATCCTATGCGGGACAGAGAGACCTTACTAAAGTGAAGCCACCGTCGATTTCGGTTTCCTTAATCCTTATTTATATATCATTATGTAATATGCAATAAATATGTAAAACAAAAAAAAAACTTTTTTATACAAAAAATAAAATAAAAAATAACTTTTTTACACAAAAATAAAATAAAAAGTAGATATATATAGAGAGTGAAAGAGAAAGGAGAGTGATTTAAGGAAATGAACACGAGGGGTTCTGCCGTCTAGGGACGAGCCAGGAAGGAAACTACTAGATTTTATTTATTTTATTTATTTATTTTTATTTTTATTTCCTACTAATTTCTTTTTCTTTTTTTAGAATCCCTAAAAATTTATTATTGGCTTCTCTCTCCGATGCTTAACTAAATGAGCCAAAAAATAGTATTACATTGGGAAAATATTTTTGAAATGAAAAATAATCACAACACAAGCGTTGTTTATTTATTATTAGGATATGCAAAAGGATGGGGGAATTTGGGAATCTTCAAATGTTTTGTGCCAACGAAGCAGCACCGACACTTTCGCCACGTGGCGTTTTAACAATAGTGGACCCCTGGATTCGTCCTAACTATTGCTATTTTATTTTTGTAAAATTAATAAAGTAACTACTTTTCTCGCTATTCCTTTTTTAGGGTATTTATTTTATTTGAAGGGCCTTTATTTATTTTTTTGCCACCCGGGTTTTGGTTGAATAATTTTTGGAACCAATGAATGTGACTTAAACGGCCATGTTTGAAATAATCAACAAACTCATTTTTTTTTAATTTTTCCTTAAAATAAAACCTTTTCTATTTTGATCGTTCGTGTGTAGTAAAAAGCTGCCCTGGCCTTAAATGGCCAAGTCATATTTTAAATATTCTACTTCTGCAGTGCCCAAAAGTTTTCAATAATTAATACGCGGAATTGTATGAAAATATTTTTTTTTAATTTTGAGGAAATTAAAATAATATTTTCTTTTGAGACAAAATCGGATCAAAATTGTGTGAGTAAAATAATATATATATATATAAAGGGGTATCGAAAATATCAGTATCATGGGAATTGTCGAGACAAAGAGAGTCCTTGTCCAGCTGGATGAGTATGGGAATATACTGTCACTTCCTTTACTCGTATTTGAAATTTAAAAAACAAAAAAAAAAAAAGAAGAAAGAAGTGATAAATGAGAGTTGAGTCGTGTAGGCCCAACCCAAAAGGATTTGACGATCTTCAAAGATGATCTGGAATTTAATAAAAGAGGCCCACGAAATTTGGAATTGACGTCTGATGCAAACAATTCAATTCCATGTTCCCTGCATTTAGGGACAAGTTCCCACTCTTTCATATGTTCTTACTGCTCATACTTTGCATGATTTTTTTGAAAAAATCCTTTTTATTACGAAAGAGCTTAACTTTTGCTATTCACAAAATTGTAGACTCGATTTTAGTATATGTCATTATGTTGTAATTTTTAGACTAAGTCTTATTATTTTATTAGTAACAGGAGGCTATAATTCCATAAGATTAAATAAGATTGCTATATTTTTTAGGGTTATTCATTGATGACTTTTGAATGGTCTTGTGTCTTTACAAAAGTAAAAATGTAAATCCTAATTCTAAAATGATGCTACAAGTTTTCAATTTTTAATTCATGAATGTTATTTATAACAGAGAAGGAGAGAATGTGAGATTTTTAAAATTTTTTGAAGTAAATGTCAAGTATATAATATTTGTAGTAAATATCAGATTTACAACGTAAATAACTTATTTACTTTATAAATAATAATTTTTTACATTGTAAACGAGGAGTTAAATACATTGGTTGCACCATAAATCTATTTATTGTGTTTTGTAAGAATTTTTTACACTATAAATAAAGGGTAAATAATTTATTTACTTATTTATATAATAAATTTAATATTTACTACAAATATTTTTAAAACTTGATATTTACTATTATTAGTTTTAAAAAAGCAACATTTTCTACAATTTTCGTATTTATATAATCCGCATAAAATTTAAGATTTTTGCTGTCTTTGTCTTCTAAGAAAAACTTTTGATTTTGACAAATACTATTTCTTGAATTTAGTAAATGGTGCAGAGTGTCCTAAAAGGAAATGATAACCGCTAAAATTTGGAGGGAAAATGCATGTGCACCTGATATGATATTCCCTGAAGTTATCGAAGATTCCTATATGCTCTTCATGGTACATACAAGCTTATGTGATGATATGCACGAGATTTCTGTTTAAATTTTAACAATTTTCATTATTGATTTTGGGCATTCTCCAACATTATAAGGGTGTATGGTGTAGGGTGATTTACTCCACTAACTTAGTTATAAACAGTGTAAAGCTCTCACATGCTACAGTAAATAGAAAAAAAGTTGTTACAGTGTAATGCTCTTACCGTTACAATAAAAACAATTCTAACCATTGGTTTTCACAATTATGCCAAGCACCTTATATATTAAGCTGAGCCAAAATTAACGTTCAGGGTATAAAAACTTGTCATTTAAAAAAAGTTTTAAGGAATAAGAGTGCCACAAGTCATAAGTTGGATCTCACGAATTCAAAAATTGACAACGTTGCTTAATAGAAAGAGAACAAATAGAAAAAAGAGAAGTAGATAATTAACGTGAGGAAATAACGGAAAGTTTAAGTATACTTTTCTTTGTGTTTGACATAAAAATAATGAATGAAAATAAACTCACTTTCATTGTTTAGAAATAAATTCAAAGAAAGGGAAAAATAAACTGCTTTGATCTCATTTGGTAATAAAGATTGATAAAAACAATTTCATATTATAGTCCGCTTTAGCATAGCAATTAATTCCATTCAAGAATATCTCTAAATTGAGGGATTAAAATTAGAATTTGTTGAGGATTTTGAATGCTTCACTTTATTAAGTCATCAAATATTTTCTAACAAATAACCTGAAATCCTAAGAATCATTCTACCAACCGCCACTTCCCTGGTCTTTCATTTTTCGGAGATTTTGAAAAGTAACTTTAAGAAAAACTAATTTTGGGCAAATGATATTTTTTTTTGGGCAGTTTTTTGATGCAAAAAAACATGTTTTTTGGCATGAAAACTGTTCCAGTTTTTTTTCTTTTCACTCTGTTGAGGTTCCTCATCTCGTTACAGTTATTTTTATCTTTTTTTTGAAAAAAACTGAGACAGTTTATTTGTCTAGAAAAACATATTTTTTAATGCTAAAAAAAAGGTTATTTTCTCAATTAAGATTTTTTTTTTTGCCCTTTTGTCAAATTCTCCCCCATTTTTCTCTTCTATCCAACAGGCTCTTGCACAAAAAATGCGCGGACATTTTTCCACCAAAACTTCACCAATTGCTTATTTGCTTTTGGGATTATTTGGACGTCACCATCCTGCACGTGGGGGACTCCATTCTTATGTTTTAGACCTATGGATCCACTGTTGGGAAGACTTTAGAAAAGAGACATTTTGAGGAATGCCAAAAAAAAAACACTAATATATCATATCATATTATGAATATTGAAACTGTAATCACGAAAAAACTAGTTAAAAATAACAATACAAATTCGAACCACAAATGTTTAAAAAATATGACATATCGTCAAGTGAGATGGTGGGCTACTATCAACAGGCAGCCTGCAGCCCGATGTCAACTCAATTAAAATGTGTACTTGCCATCTCATAGCAAAAGAAACAATTATAAACTTTACTAATTTCATGATAAATTATTATTAATTTTATTTTGTGGTACATATTAGAGCTTATTACCAATAAAAAAAAATACATTTTAGCACCACTTGAAGGCTTGGAAGCAAAAACATAAAGACCAAGCTCATTCTTGTTTTTGATTGGTAGAAGTGTTCATGATAGATAATTCAAAAGAACAAATAAATACAACAAATTTCGTTAAGAAATAAAAGAACTGTTTTTAATTTCAGTGTTGATGACAATAATAGATTGAACTATTAATTATAAGCCTACAAAAACATTAGAAGTTATCCATAACTGATATGAGATAAAAAATAATATATGTGGTCACATATGATAAACGGTATAGTCCCAATCAATATGGGACAACTAAATAGCTAAAACCCAACATACATCATCACTTCCTTGCTTCATATTTGAATTCCTTTTTAGAAAGGGAAAAAAAATTTTGAAGTAAATAACACTAGCATACACCATCACTTCCTTAATTCATATTTATATGTTTTTGGGCTATCGGCAACCGTCGGTGCTAGAGAAGAACCAACGGCAATAAGGAAAGAGAGGAAAAGAGGGAGAAGTGAGAGAAAAGAATAGAAAAAATATCCTTAAAGATCATGTGGATATGTCTTAGTAGGACAGTGATATGTTCTCGAGGGACACAAAAAATATCCTAAAGGGATGTGCAAACTTGTTTCAGTGGGGCATGTAATATGTTCTTAAGGGACATGAAAAATGTTCCAAAAGGACATCTTGGTTGGACACGTGACATGTTCTAAAGGACACTAAAAATGACCCGGAGGGAGAGACAAACATGTTTTGATGAAACATGTAACATATGGACACGAAAAATGTCCCAGAGGGACATGTATACATGTTTTGATGAGACATGTAATATGTCCCCGATGGACACGAAAATGTCCCGAAAATAAGGAACAAGACAAATAAGGAAAGAGAAAGAGATAAGGAGAAGTGTAGACCCTACCCAAAAGGCTTGAAGATGTTCATATAAGGAAATTGCACTAAATATCACAGTTTTAATTCTTAGTATAAATAAATAACATACTTTTAAAAATATTTAAGTGTATAGTATTTATGGAATCACTTATTTTTTTAAACACTTGAATTTTTAATTTTACCACCACATTCTTCTTCTTTTTCTTTTCTTTTTGTTTTTTCGCTCTATCTACTGCTTCATACTTCTCCCTATGTCATTCCATACAAAAATAAATTTCAATTTGTTTAAATAAACTATTTACTAGACACTATTATATTTTGATCTATTTATTTTATTTCTAATTGATAGTGGCTTAATTACGGCCTTCTCTGATACACTTTGCATCATATCTTGGGGCTATTCAAATGATACATTTTGCGTGATATTTTGGGGCTATATATTCATTTATGACATTGAATGAAATGCAAATCCTAAATTGATGCTCCAAGTTTTAAAGATTCATGGATCTCCACTATATATCAAAGCTTCTAAGGGCTTTTTGTCTACCCTTTGACGCGTGGACGTTCCCCTCCCCATTTATTTCTTTTTTTTTTTTTTTTTTTTTAGTGAAATGCATCCAAAGACTCCCTCCCCCTTTTCTTTATTTTTTTTAACTTTTTTTTCCATTTTCTTTTATTCTTTTTTTTATTTTTTAGTTATTTTTTTGTCGCTTTTCACAATTTTTTATGTTTTTTATTCTCATTGTTTTTGTTTCTTTTTCCCCTTTCTCAGTTGTATTTTCGATGCTTTATTTTTGTTCATTCTCACTTTTGTGGTTTTTATTTTTTCTTTCCTTCCTACTATCTTTTATATAAACTCTTAGATTCACTTCTATTTTACCATTGGGTTAAAAGAAGCAAGGAAAAAAGTTCAACACAAAGCATTTAATGCTCTTCACAAGAATTCAACCATTGAATTAAAAAGGCTCCAAGCTCATTAAAGTAGAGCTACTATGTGAGCAAGGCTATAGTAGCAAGGCCAAGGAAGCAGAAAATATACAAACAAAGCACCATCTCCTCACTATCTATTGATACGGTGGAACGTCATCATACCACATATCCTTTACAAATCACATATTTTTTTATCTAGAAGAAGCCACCCAAAGTAACCGTCTCACATGGAGTTGTTTAGAGTAACTATCAGAGGAACCATCACTCAACACGTGTTAGAGTTTGGAGAAGTCAATAAAGAGGGAACGAAGTAGGAGAGAAGTTACCTCCACGTGGAAAAGGGAGACAACACAAGCTGAGATAGAAACGTGGAGAGAACGGTTACAAGAAGGGAACCGTATATTGGACAAAAGCTTCTCTATAAACAAATGAATAAGAGACAAGAGGAAGGGTTTGAAATTTGGAAAGTGAGAGTTCCTTTTTTTGAAATTTGTATTTGAGAGATATATTTGAGTGTTTGGTGAGAGGCCTTGAGGATGTAGCTTTTCTAAAAATTATAGTGAAGAACAAATGGACGTAGGCCGCCTTTAGCCTAACCACTATAATTTTAGTGTTCATTTACTTATCCACATATACGTTTTCGTTTCAATTCTCCTAGTTGCATTTATCATCCATCCTTTTCAATTATCACAATCTTGGTGTTTGGTAAATTTTGATCGTCAACAACTTCGTTAATTTTTTCTACAATATGTATCATCAAAATATTTTTAATTTTTTTCTTATCGCTTGTTGTTTTGAGTCCTCTACAATATTATTTTATTAAGCACAACTTTTAAATTTCAATCTTGTTCCTTTCTATTTAAGTTTAACATTTGTCGCTTTGGTTCCGACATATTTTCCTAGTTACATATGTTCTTTTTTCTTTTGTGGCACTTTTAGCTACTATTTCTCTTATGAATGTCATTCCCTCCAAATTATTCATGTTAAAATTTTTCTCATATATGCCCGTTCTGAAATATTTTTAAGTGACATTCCTAACTGTTATTTTCTCATAGTACCTTGTAATTAATTTTCTATATGATTTTTTCAACTATTTTTCTTTTCAAAAAATTGATCGATTTGTGTACACACACTAACGCTTTCTTTCTCACGCACATATTCAACCAAAACACATAATCTGGTTGAAATGTACATTTTGATCTCTTTGCTTTTTTGTTTTTCTTTTTTTTTTAATCTTATGCTCCTAATGAATTTTATTTATCTTTTTTTGCCATAATATACTAATTAAAATAAATTCTTTAATATGTGATCACCAAAACATTGTTAGTAATTTTTTTCTTAATTACTACCCTCATAAATATTAATGTGCCGTATAAATAATTTACCAAAATGTATGCATGAAGCGGATGCACATGACTAGTATTATTTATAATCTACAAAAAAATTTAAGGTTTTTGACGGCTTTACCTTTTAATATTTTTACAAAATGGAAAACTTCTAATTTTGGTAAATATTATTCTTGAATTTAGTAAGCAGTGCCAATGTACTAAGCTAATTATAACCACTAAATTTCAAGGGAAAACCTAGGGCCTACAATTTCGGACACGGCACGATGACACGATACGAGAACCACATAAGATAAATAGGTTTGGACTGCATGTTTATTAATTAAGCCATAAATAGGTTGGCACAAATAACATGAAAATAGACAGGCTGAAATCGTGCTAACACGTTTAACACACCTTAACACATTTAATTAAACGGGCCGTAAACATATCGACACGGCATGACACAATCCGCCCGTTTATAATAAATTTAAACTTAAAAATAAAAATATTTGAAATATTTGTAATAGGTTAGTATTAATTAGATATTGTGTTTTTGTTAATTTTCTTTATTGGGTTTTTTTAATTTTTTTATTTTTTAGTTAACTGGGTCATAAACGTGTCATATGCATGTTGTTATCGTGTCAACCTGTCACGGTCCGCTTAGTAATCGTGTTGTGCTGTGTTACGTATGCCATAAGTAGGTTGTGTTCGTGTTTGCATTTCTGCCACGTTTATTAATCGTGTCATATTTGTGTTTGGCTTAAATATGTCGTGCTGTAAAAGTGTCAACATGGACAAGTTTAAGCCCTAGGAAAACCCATGTGCACCAGGTATGATATTCCTTGACCTTATCCGAAATTTCTATACGCTCTTCATGGTTCACATCACGTTATGTAATATGAATGAATTTTCCATCTAGATTCTAATAATCTTCATCGATTTTGAGACATTCAGCAACATAATATCAAAATAAGTAAAAGTTCATGGTAAAAATTTCCCAATTCGAGGAAAAGTTAAGTAAAAGTAGCAAAAGTCCTAAGTTGGCTCTCCCTAATTCAAAAATTGACAACATTGAGGGGAAAAAAGAGAGGGACAGAAGTTGATAATAAACGTGAGGAATTTGGACAATAAGGATGAGCTACCCTTCTTTGTGTTTGGTATACGAAAAATGAATGAAAATAGAATCACTTTCATTGTTCAGTATATAAATGCAAGGCAAGGGAAAAAAAAATTTGGAGTTACTTTTTTTATTGTTAACTACCTTGATTTCCTTTGCCAATAAAGATGAATAAAACAATGTCATAATTTTTTTAAAGATTAAAATAGTTTCATTTTATAGTCCACTTAGCGGATTAATTCCATTCAAAATATCTCTAAATTGAAGAATTAAAGTTTTTTTTTTTTTTTTGAATCCTTCACTTCATTAACTCATTTAATATCTTCTAACAAATAACCCGAAATCCTAAAATCACTCTTAATCGCCCCTACCCTATTCTTTTATTTTTCTCTTCTATCAAACAAGCTCTTACACCAAAAAAGAAAAAAAAATGCATGACTTTTTCCCTCCAAAACTTTCCCAATTGCTTATTTGCTTTTGGGATTATTTGGAGGTCACCATCATGCACGCGGAGATGTTTAAACCCCATTCTTAGGCCTGTGGGTCCATTGTTGGGCAGACTGTAAAAAAGAGAAATTTTGAGGAATGCCAAAAAAAAAGGCTAAAAAACAGCTTCATTATCGTATTTATATCATGAATATTGAAAATCATGAAAAAAACTAGTCAAAAATAATAAAATATGACATGATAAATTAATTATTTTGCAGCACATGTTAGGGTTTATTTAAAAAAAAAAAACATTTTAAAGCTTGAAAATGGCAGCACCACTGGAAGGCTTGGAAGCAAAAACGTAAAGACCAAGCTCGTTCTTGTTGATGATGCCTTTATCAATCTTGGGCTGATAGAAGTGCTCCTGATAGACAATACAAAAGCATAAATAAATACAAGAATTTTTGTTTTCTTGTTTTTGAAGTATCATACTCTAGCGTAAATTTATACGCAACCTCACTTGGAGTTTGAAACCCCACCCTCAAATTAAAAAAAAAAAGTAAAAGGATAAATTGAGAATAAAAGAAGACCAACCTTTAAGTTGAGAATAAATTGTGGGACAATACTCTCTCTCACCAAAGCAACAGCACAACCTCCCCATCCAGCTCCGGTCAGCCGCGCCCCAAGAGCACCACTTTTGCGGCAAATATTTACAAGCTCTTCCAACTCCGGACAGCTAATTACAAAAACAAAGTGCAAGCAAACATCAATTGGAAATGCTAAGTAACCTTATTCCTAGTCAAAACCTACTCTTCTTAAGTTACATTTGTCTGTGTGTGCCTTTATTTTTCTTATAGTTGTTTTTGTTGTTATTATTTTGACACAGCTTCATGATTTGAAACGGCCCTCGTGTAATAGATGTGCGCAACATCAATATAGGATCTTATATGTAATTTCTGAATTTTTTCGGCTCAAACTGTTTGATCTGCTTTCTATTTTTAGGGACAATAATAGAGTGCTTTTTTTTTTTTTTTTTTTTTGAAAAACCGAACACTGACAATGCATATTCATGAAGTTTTTCACTGACAAATGAATTTAACATTGGTCTTTGCTTCCAGACATCCGATGCTCGAAGGACATACCTGCATTCGTATAGGACGCTACAGCTATGGTGACTCTCGTTCATAAGATCGCCAAGCTTCTTCAGCATGTCCTCCTCACTGCAACAACAGTACCAATTGCAATAAGAGAAAAAATGCAGTAACAACTAACAAAAGCAACTAAAAAAACTGTTTCAAAGGGTTCATTACAAATCTGTGCATTAAACGGTGATCTTATGCGGGAGAAAAGGAAGAACACTAAAATATAAAGAAAACAACATGAAATACCTTAAATCTGAGTTTACAGTGTCCTTAAATGCATAAACTCGTTTGGCTTCAGAGTACACATGGACGGCTCTCTAATAAACAAAAGTTCATCAAAGATTTATCAATGGCTGGCTATAAGGGCAAAAAGAGCCGTATAGAAGTAAGAAAAGCGCATATTTTTACTCTATTTATTCTACTGCACCTGATGCAACTTGAAGTGTTTTGCAGCGTTTAGGACATCCAGAGTAGACGGAGAACTCCCCAAGACTGATGTTAGACTATCCACGGTTATTTCCTCTATCTCCTCAGCCGAGTAAGGTTCCTCTTTTAAAAGTTCCTTTAATGAAAATAGAAAGTTAATAGTATAAGGAAGAAAGCAAAATTAACCTAAAATACCAGGATACGCGAATTAGAATCTATCTATCCTTATCGCCAGCAAATAACAAATCCACAATCATGGAAGACAATGAGTATAAAAGTACCTTGACAGCAAGGACAGGATCTGAAGAACCACGACTATCAGCAAATGTTACACACAATCCTTCAACGTCAGAGAGAGTTTTGACCTTTGATATTGCTTCTTCTGGTTTCATCCCCAGCTTAATCCCAAGCACAATCTGAACAATATGTGAAAAACATTATCAATTCAAACATATTCTAAGGTAGACAAAATTGTGTGCCTTTCTTGTAAGTTGCAATCTGAGCTAAGGGTGAGATGGAGTGAGTACTTAGGCTAAAGCATGGAGCAATGAAAGAAAAGAATGGTATCTAGTTTGGCACTTAAAGAGCAACATTTAAATCCCACGCCTCCACATATATATATACCTTCCACAGCTTCCAAGTTCATTAATAAATAATTGACATGGTTTCAAATAACAGAAACACAACTCTTTACTAAGGAATACATGAACTTACTGCAGCCAACCGACATTCAACAACTCTGTTGTTGTAATTTGTAGCAGCAGTGACTGCTTTCTGCGATTCTGCCAAAGAATGGGCAATGACAAAACTTCCACCAGCTGGCAATTGAACATCAGTAGCGCGGATAGGATTGAAATCAATCAGTTCCGCAAATCCAGTTTTAGCCATGACAGAAATTGCCTGTGAAAGGAAACAACAAGGCTTATGAATAATGTTCCTTGACGTCTCAACGCCAAGGCCTGGCTGCTTTTGATGGTTACAAATACAGTTAGCAGTTAACACAGCATTTGATGCAGATAATGACCAAAGCTTTAAAATAATATTAGTCACAATCCTCTTAAATTCACAAGAATATGTTACTTCATAAGGAGATAAGTAGCATTATAATACAGTCAAAACCAGTACAACAAATAGCACACTGCATTTCATTTCAGATTTACACTTAAAGTGCATACTTGGATATCAAGCTACTAAGCACAAAGTTGAGAAAGAAATAAACTATCGACCGCGAGAAGATAAGAATGATGAATTCTGACTCAGCTGCCACATAGTGGTATTAAAATAAAGATAAAGAAATAAACAAATATAAAATGCAGATGAATGCTCGTACAGAGAAGATCTAAGCAAGTTCTCTACACAAGGCTACATCAACACTACTCGAAAAGAAAAATATAATTTTACATATTGTTGTAGGAGTTTTGCAAAAATCAGTAGCTTCAAAATGAGCAGAAAATAAATTACCTGATCCATTCCACCAGACTGTGTTCCAATGTGTCGTTCACACTCACAAGTAAGTTGGGCAATTTCTTTCTGTTTGCAACAGAATAATGTCAGCATAAGGAACAACTATGAAAATCATTTATGTTAGACGTGACTCTGTTTAAAGGACCACTGAGGAGAAACTAAAAATTAGATGGTATCACTCTGTAGGAAACGGATGGAAGATAAATATTAAGATTTAAGATACCTTTGGAAAGTTTACATCAAAAGCAGCCATGATAGCAATTGTGGAGGAGCAAACAAATGCTGCAGAGCTTGATAATCCAGAGCCTATATGACGATCATGTAAACAAATAATTGTGAGATTTTGTTTTTAAAATATAAATATACGATTGCTTCATAATATCTATATCCTCCAAAAGCAAATCAAAAAGAATTGAAGAGTATGAAGATAAATATTACATATTTAAAGGAATGAACTATTTCCTAAGAAAAGAAAAGAAAAGAACAAACTATACCAGTAGGAACTGTTCCATCAACAAGAATATCGAGTCCGACTGGTGCATCGACATTTACTCCTTTTGATTTAGCATATTCATGGTATCCTTTGTACCTAAAGAACAAAAAGCATCCATCTTTTCAGTTGTCATGAACTAACTCTGTTTAGAATTGGTTTTACACCCGTTTATAAGTAATTAGAAACAGGATAATATACAAGTTTCACGCCCAATTAGATACAAAACATCGTCTTTTTTAACCTCCTCTTATTTCTGTAGGAGACAACTCTCCTTCTAGCCACCAAAAAAAAAAAAAAGCCTGACAGTTTGGGCTCAGTCGCGCAAATAATTTTTGGTTTACAAACAAAACATGTGTTTACAATATGAACTTAAAAGATTAACAAGAAATATGAAATTTTAAGTCTCACCCGCAAATAAAATAGTGACCCCATCTGTGATTTTTCAAGTCGATTTCCTGCGCAACGAAAAAAAGAAAAAAATTAAACATTTTTCTGTTGGTTGTTACTGAGAATGACACCCCTTTTCTAATAAAAATTCTGAACTTGATAAATAAATCGAATTTTAAACATGACAGCGACAACAAACAGGTTTTTCTCTTATAGTTTTAATCCAATCACAAATAATAATGAAATTAAACTCTTTTTTACGTCAAATATAAGATCAGAGAATCTAATCTCTCTCGTGAACAGGAATTTAAAAAGACAAAACACCATAATTCAAAAATTGGGAGCGCATACTCAAATAGATAAATATACAAATACAAATATACGTATAGGCATTGTATACGCGTAGAAATACCTGGTCAGGATCAGCAGGATAAGTACAAATTTGGTACTTATCATTGACATTGGCAATTCTCAGAAGCTTCTCGGCTTCTTCAACGTCACGCTTCCGAATCGCGACGATCGTATCCTGCCTTATCGCCATCGGCAAAACCGAGTAGCCTTCATAATCTATGTGCTCTCCGATCAAATTCACCCTCCCTAATCCAATCACACACCTTCAAATTCCTCATCCACAAACAAACACATATATACATATATATATATATAGAGAGAGAGAGAGAGACCTGGAGAGCGAGCGAAGACGTGAGGAGGATGACCGAAGAGGTCGAGGAACTTGGACTTGAGATTGTCGAAGCGGAGCTGAGCTTCTTCGAGCTGAGATCCTTCGCCGTACACAGGCTCCAATTTCGAGTAAACTGGAATCGGAAGGTCTTCATGTTTCGCCATTTTCGATAGAAGATTCTCTCTCTCTCTCTTTCTGCAAATCCTCTGCAAACAACGAAATCTGAAAACCTCCTTTTTCTTATGGGGCGGTTATGATCAAAAAAGAAAAATGATATAAATAGTTTTTAATTATTTCCCACTTTTATTAATGGTGAGAAATAAGCTTTCTAATTATGCATCAATCGGTATCAATATTCTGTTTCTATTACTGTTTTACGATTTTTTGGGTATGATGGTTGACACGAGTCTATAAAAAGACTTTAGATTCGGATAAGTTTTACAAGAGATTGGAATTTCAGTGCTTTTTTTTTTTTATCTAAAAGAAAATCATAGCTTTTAAGCTATATAAAAAAAAAAAAAAAAAAAAAAAGATAGTTCTTTTTTTACTTCTTTTGTTATTTATTTTGTAAAAAAAAAAATCGGCTTTTCTCATTTATTTATAAAAAAGTAATTGTTATTAATTTAAGCAGTTAAACCGAAAATGTAGCTTACATGTCAGACGATGTGTAACTGTTTAGGAAGATTTTACGCGCGCAGTTTGCATTGACTTGGTGGTAAATTTGGGATTAACGTGGGACCCACTGATAAGAGTTGAAATAAAATAGGAGAATTTTGGGTTATGATGTCCGAAGGGTCCGTTTGATTTGAATATTTGAATAAAAATTTAAATTTTTATGAGAAAAAAATTATAGCAAAATAATTTAAATAGTGATTCGACTATCGAAACAAACGACCAATTGATTGATTTTGGTTATAAGCTGTAGAGTGTAGGTTGTTGGTTTTCGAAATCGAAGTAGTAAGTGTAAATAGCGAAAAGGAAAAAAAAAAGACGGTCCAACCGTATAGAACAAGAATTCACCATACAACATATAAAAGAATAAAAACTTTAACGTTCTCCAATTAGTTTGATAACTTGATTATTTGAAAAAATTTTCCTATACAAGCGTCTAAAATTTGAGAAGAAATCACACACGTATTGTTATTTTAGGACCTTAAACATTTCTTTTTAAGGCTCTCTTTACATGTAAGATAAATGGTTAGAATAAATAAAAGGTTCTCTAAGAACATTTATTTATGGAAGCATAAGAGAAATTCTTTTTACACTCGAATTTATTTAAAATACTAACTAAATAATTCTGAAATTTATCCATATGTGTGGCCCCTACTCCTTATCAAATAAGGAGAAGAAATTTCCTTGTTACCAATTCAGTTTTATCTCTAAAATTTCTATACTAATTTGGAAAAAAATACTATTCTTCAAAATACAAATTTTAGTAGAAATTAATAAGATTCTAACGATATGGAATATTTTTGTTTCGGGAAAAGATATATTTTTATATAAAAAAAGAGCTTAATTATTGAAAGAAAAAGCAAACTGAATGCTAGTTCTACAGCTTCTTAGCCATTCATTAATTGTGGTTGTCGTATAATGTCCTTATCATGGTGATGCCAAGGAACAATAAACATTTTCAATCTTTGAAGAAAACGGAAATTTTCAAAGAGCATCCAAACTTTTGTCGATTGCTATAAAGTTCAGAAAATGATCAAGTCCAAAGTCTGCACTGAACTTTGTTCTGATTCCCTATTATTACGTGTCAAAAGGTGGACATAATGCATAAAGTTCCCACATTATTGTTTTATAAAGCAGAAGAAAAAGAAGCTTTGTACATCATTAGGAGAAGTAGGGAAAAGTAAAGCTTTTGGATTGTAATTTGTATCCCCGATAGAAAATTGCGAAATTATTATGAAATTGTTGATGTAACACCTATTGTTTTTTTATCAAATATTAAAGTAATTAAATTAATTATTAGTGTTTCAAGTAAAATTGTATCATTTAAAAACTATTTCATAATATTTATTTTCACTTATTTTTAAATTTTTAAATTTATTTAATATATTTACCGAAATATCCTTAGAACTTGTAATCAATTATGAAAATACCATTTGGCATTATGTGAATTAAAGTCTTCGGAGGAGACTCATTAGCCACTTGCCTCCCTCAATTATTTTCTGTCTCTCACTTTCCCTCACATCTCTCCCTCTTTCTCTCTTTTCTTTCTTTTCTTCTTCTTCATTTCTTCTCCCACGGTGAGATAAACTAGAGAGAATCAAAGGAAACCTTCAGCTGTTCTTTCACAAAAACCATAAATAATCACTCACAAACCCAAGATCGAAGAGGCTTAAAGATTTTCAAGATCAAAATTATGGATTTAAGCTAAGTTTTTGACGTTAGATTTTTAAAACTTTTAATCTTGGTTCTTAGATGAATTTTAGTATGAAAATCATCATTTGAGTATGAAAATTCATGGAAATTTGTTTATACATATCTTAGCATATTTTCAAAATGTTTTGGATGAATTTTATGCATTAAAGATCGATTGGGAGTCGAAAAAGCATTTTGAAACTAATCTGTCCACTTTGGGACGAACTGGGTAAAACTCAGTTCTGGTGGGACGCGGTCAACCGCATATAGTATAGTGTGGTCGACCGCACTGAGCAAAATGGGTAGGCTGAGACAGCCGATAGGTTTGGCAGGCTGAACTGTTGAGTTCGAAAGGTCGATGGCTGAACAGTACCTACAGGCCGAACTTTGAGACCCGCAGGCCGACAGAGAGTCTAGAAATAACAATTTTGTTTGGAAGGCCAAAAACAGTTGGTCGGAAGGCCGATTGGGCCTTCCAAACACACTTATTTTTTTCGTTTTGTGTAACAAAATGTTCCAAGGATTTCAAATAAATAATCATGGCACACTAAATAAGAATAAATGGTAAATTTGTATGATTCTGGATTAGGAATTTAGTAAAAGCATGGTTATTTTATACGTCGTAGGATGATTGAGTACTTGGAGCTTACCTTGTGAGCTTGATATTGTGAGCTGGAAGTTGTTGACATGGTATTTACCAAGAGGTAGGGATTCTATTACTCATATTTTGTAAGATTTTTATGGAATTAAAATTAGTTGTTTTACTACAATATATATATATATATATGTATGTTGAACTGCTATTATATGAGTATGAATGTGAAACTATGACATAAACTCGTCCTGTATTGTATAACGAGGAATATATTGATTTGATATATGTTGTTGTAAATTGATAAGCATGCCTAGAAAAAAATGACTCTATAAATAATGAATGATTATAGAGGAATGGTGAGACATGAAGAGGGCGATGGTTACGTTTTTAAGCATGAATACCATAAAAGGTAAAACAGGGGAGGTAATGACGCTCCCTTAGTTCGAAAGTCCTAGAACACACTGTATAGAAATCGACTTGGTGAGGACTCGAGGCTCGATGTCCCCTCACTGGAACACCCTTGGAATGTTTGGAGGGTGATTAAGCACACCCATTTGGGTTTCGTTGAGTTGAGTGATATGAAATTCTATTTCACAGTGGATACAGATGAGCATAATTGAATCCTGAATTAATATGTATATATATGTATGGAACTTGGTAAGAATGATCATAAGATATCTATCGGAATTAAACATGATAAAATTGATGAATAATGATGAGAACTAACTAACCATGCAAGTTTTAATGTGGTAAGGATAAAAACCTAAAGGTGAGTAATAATTTTTCCTACTGAGCATGTAGTCGCTCATTCCCTTATATTTTCATCTTTTTTGGACTCACTAAGTGTGTGATGGTTACGAGGAAAATAGTTGAGGAAGCTTTGTAGCTATATTATGTTGGGATTGCTTCAATTGTTAAGAATGTTCTTCATGAAAATGTAATCATCGATTGTTATTTTTCTACGACTGTATTAAGATGTGTTGAGGGTTGAAATGATGATGATGACAGTTTTGTATTATTAAATTTAAGGTGCTACATTAAATTGTGGTTTAATTGTTGTTTATATTTTTATTTTAATTTGAGAGTTTTCATTTAAGTCCCGGGTAAGTAACTTTATTTTTGAAATTTTACTTTTGTTTTTTATCTTTATTTTAATTCATTAAAAACTATTAACCCCTACTTAGGGGCGTTGCAGTTAATTATGTTATATATATCATTCTTCATTTAATCACAATTTTACATGTTAATGTGATGATGATCATAACTATATTATTTTTTTTATAATTAACCATACACATCATTATGGTGATTCTTCATTAGGTAGTTAATACTTTATACGATTTATCTTTTTCATTGTAAGAGGAATTTTTGATCAATTAAAATTTGAAAGCTTCCTGTATCATTTCAAGCATGCCATGTTTCATTTTTAATGTGATTATTGTAACTTAAAAGAGCACTAAAGGGAAAAGATTTTATTTTCTTTTGTCTTTTTCTTGAAAACTATGTCTAAGCTATTTTACTGTTAACATCAACGGCGAAGCAACAAAAAATGTTCAAGAGGGTGTAAATTAAGCTAAAATCAAGGTTTGGGGATTATATAAAAATAATATCTGGACTTAGAAACGAGCGGAATCCCTTAAATTGGGGGTAGCTGCCCCCTGGGCCTATGCTGAGTGGGCTATGGCTTCGCCCTGATTGACATGTCTAGGTCACATCACTTCATATACTTGCCTTGCTATTAAAAGTAATGTAGCATTCGATTTGTTATTCATATGTGATAATGAGTGGACATAAACATAACATTGCAATATCATCGATAGAGAGAGATATGAACATAATATTGTTATTGTCCATCCAACAAAGGGTTATGTGTAGTGATTAAGCGAATAATTTGATATCAGACAGCTGAATACAACCTATTAATTAGATATCACACTATCTATAACTCGGTCAAAAAAAAAAAAAAGAGTAAAAATATAGGTCATAAATTGTGCCTCTCATACCTTTTTCAAATATGTGTTGTAATTTTGTCTTATCTTAAACAAGAAGACTAAAAATGAAAAATGATTTATTTATTTTTCCTTTTATTCTCATGTCTAATAGAGGAGATCAGGATTGGCCAATGGATGATATTTGCATGGTAGTATTTTATTTTATTTATTTTTAAATGTGATTGATAGGTGAATCGTAGCATTGAAAGACCTCACACCACAAAATGATTGCTCTCTTATGTGGCATGGCAACCATCCAATGTAAGAGTCGTGTACTTCATTATACGTATAAAAGAAGGTACGATTAATAAATCATGTACCAAAAAGGCATTTTTAAAAAAATAAAAATAAAAACGAAACCCAAATATTTAACACTTTAAAACTATACATATTGCATGTCGACGAGCATCATAAACATCTTGTGACTATCGAGACTAAGTTCCACGTATCAAGCGGTGCACCTGAATGAACTTAACAAGGATCTTTTTTTTAGGGGAAAAAGAAAGCCCTTTTAACTTTCCTAGCAAATCAGAAGTCAACTTCAAGGCCCGTTTATGTCTAAAGGACATAGACAGAAACATAAAATTGTGCCATGCATGGCAAGATTGGGTGACATTACCATCTATAGCTTTAAACCTGTTAATTAGTCTTATTCACAGTTTTGTTCCACACAATTCCGACCACCGCCAAAACAAGCTTCTTCATCGGAAAGAGAAGCTTGCAACCTCCTCATCTTCATCCTTATCTATTATGTCCTCATCTTCGCTGAGCGTCTCAAAATCATCGTCTTCGTCTTCATCTTCCTCATCCTCATCCATAATGCCTTTGCTCTTCTCTGCTTTGTCCTTCAACCCAGTGCTCAAGACCACAGTTTCCCCCTTCGATTTCTCCATATCCTTCCGCAACCTATCCATGTTCTCCTTCCTCCGTTCTTCCTCCAACCGCAGCTTCTCTTCCCGTCTCTTATCAAGATCAGCCCTGCAGAAACAACCCAAAAACGTAGAGGCAATTATTTAAACATCAAGTTTAACATGCCATACAACTGCTAAATAGAAGTTTTGCGGGGAAATGTGCAAAGTATTTAATGGGAATACTTGTAATTTTCCATGTACTCCTCAGCACTTGCTTCAATCGCCTTGAAGAAGTCATCCATCCCAGCACCAGAAACCGCGGATACACCAACAGAACGTAGATTCTTATAAAACTCATCTAGTACAAGGGAAAGGCTCTGAGTCAAAGTCGACGTGTATGATTCATCTGAAGTTACGGCTGCTTGAAAAGCCTCAAAATCTTCCATCCACTGTATATTAAAAAGGGTTTTAAGAGAAGCTTTAATAAAAAATGCAGAGATTCTAATATGACATATACTACATGTTCAGAGCATAATGCTATAAACTAAAACTAGAAAATAGCTAGGAACCAAAAATGCACCTCCAGGGCAAATTGGTGTTGAGCCACATCAATTTTGTTAAATGCCAGCACGAGAGGCAACCGTGTTTTGTAAAGTATACTACAGGCATAAAGCATGTTGCTCATGAAAGTTACTGGGCTAGACGAGCGGGGTGTGTCAACAACGTATGTGACCACAGTAGGAAAGGTAGAAGCAAAAGCTTCTGTAATTATTGCGCCAGAAGCAGACCAAGTGAAAATCTCAATCTGACCAGGAGTATCAACAAGTACATAATCAAGCTGATCTGCTCGTCTCTCGATGACTGAAATAACCTGCAATGGAGCATTAGGAAAAGAAAAAGAGAAACCCAGTTCAAAATGGAAGACATCAATGATATCAATGGTTCTTTAAATTTTAAAATGGTCAGCACTGAGTAAAAGAACCATAAAAGTCACAAGATTAATGTTCAATTGTTCTTGAAACAGCGTAAAAGAAGAGGTTAAACATAATAACAAGTTTGTTGTGCCATCCCTTATTAAAAAAGAAGTTTCACAAGTTCGTTTTTTACCTCGTCAAACTTTGTAGCAAACAAGTTAAGCGATGTAAGGATTCCTCCATTAGGTCCAAGATTAAATTGCTTCATCACTTCCTTATACCGAACAGTATCTCTTATATCGATGTTTGCACCAAATGGTAGGGTCATCACAGCAGGGTCAAGGTTGAGGACATAACCCCGCATGTTAGAAGCATGTGTGTGGTATACCAATCGGTTCATAAATGTTGTTTTTCCGCTCCCTAATCAGACCATGAGATTTCATATTTAACCGTTAAGAACCCCGAAAATTTGTAGCATCTAATCATGCTAATATATATTTCCAGGCTGCCAGTTCAAGATAATCTAAAAATTTGGAACTGCTTAAAAGCTTTATTGGTCTAACAAATATACACACGACAATAAGCCCAAAGAAGCCAATAATTTGTTTAAATTTACCTGCCATCCCTACAACAATGATAATAACCGGCTTTCTCTTAAAGTTGGTTGAAGAAGTCCCTGGCTGCCCAGAGGATGACCCTTCAATGTGCAATTTCCCCATCAAGTCGTTAAGTTCTTCCTTTTCTTTACCCTTTTCCTTAGATAGGGAAATCAAAAAACTCCAAATTCAATGATCAACACAGTTAAAAATGACATACTTAAAAGTAAAAACAATGACGTTGCAGTTTATTCTCCTAAAACTAAAGAACCATAAAAAAATTAACACTGACAAGGGGTCAATTTGGGACCATATAATCATGCCCGATTGGTGAAACATCATTCATATCGGTATCATCATGACCAGTATAAACGATTTGAGTGTTAGTTTATTTATGTATACTTTACTATGTGATTTTAGATCATTAATCCTACATTTTTCGTTTTATTTAAGCTAAATTTAATAAGAAATAAATCTACGACCATACTTATACAATGTATTTTAACAAAATTAAAGTAATCGAGTCAATACGCGAGAAAACCACTATTTAGCTCAATTAGAGCCTGATATGCGGAGATTTATGATAAAACAAAATGCTAACTTTACTACGATTGCTTCCATTTTCTCAAGAAACCAAACAGAAAAACACAAATAAAGACAATACCTGAGTTTCAGAGGAGTCCTGGTTCTCCATTGGCACAGAATCGCCACCATCCTCCGGCGTTTTGTTATTCTTGTTAGAATCAGCATCAATTTCCATTTTTGCGCGAAACTGGAGAGAGAGATTGTGAGAAAATCAGAAACATTCCAGTCAAAATATTCGTAACTAATACTCTGTTTGGATGCCGAGAAAACGAAGGAAAAAAGAACGTGATAACAGGGAACAAAGTTAAACTTAGGGTTTTACTATTTCAAATGCCGCCGCACAAGCGAACAACCGAACCACCAGAGAACAGAAAGAAAAAAGAAAAGGAAAAGGAAAATAAAGGAAAAATGTTCGTTTTTCAGAAGTCTCTCAGCATCCAAACGGAAAATGAGATTTTTTTTACAGAGAAGTAGCTCTGGAAAGGGAAAGAGAAGCTTGCCGTGAAGGTGCTCGTACATGGTCTTGAAATAGTTCGACGGAGCCCCCTTTGCTATTTATCTGAGTTTTGGTCCGCGAACCTTTCTCCGAAACGCACTGTTTTGAGAAAGGCGTCTTTAACCTTTTATCTTTAACACAGATCAAATCAGAAAAAAGAAGAACTCACCGGTTTTTGACCGAGAGAGGAGGACTATGGCCCCGTCGTAAACTTAATTATTAATTATATGAAATTTTTATATGTTGTAATAATAATTAAAAATTAATAAAATGTAAAATTTTTATATGTTATAATAAAAATATTTTAATTGATAATTTTTATTAACATTTTAAATGTCTTATTAATGTGTTGTTTAAAAAATATAGTTTTAATTATTATTTTTTATAAATAATTTATAATTTTTATATATTATAGTTAAAAAAATATTTTTTTCATATAAAAATCTTTTATGCTATAATAAAAATAAATAGTTATGCCAAACACTTATAAGTTAATAAAAAAAAGAAAAAGAACTCATATTTCATGATGTCAGAAAAACAAAACAACTCAATTAGTATTCTTTGCGTTCCTTTCGAGAAAAATACAATACTTTACATTGTCTCTTTTTTTTTTTTTTTTTTTTTTCTATAGAAGAAAGGAACTGACGTATATCATGTTCAATCAACATCCATAAATACAAATAATAAAATAAACAGAAAACATTAACATGTGGCTTGATAAAATTGCCATAGTTGTTGATTACCATTATTTCAATCACAAGTAATTAAAAAATAAATTGATATCTTAAAAAACTATTAATCACCAATTAATTAAAGCTAATCCTTTATTTCATAGTGCTCTTCGTCTTCTTCGTCCACCTAACCAAAACAACCCATTGCTTTCTTATCAGACTACAAAATCAAAGACTTGACAAAAAACTTGAACCAAACTTAATCACATTACATTGCACGGAATTCGAAACTTAGACCAAAAAATCCAAAAAATAAAAAGAAACAGACATATAACATCACAGAGGGAAAAAAAACAAATCAAAGCCACTACCCACAGGAAAAAAAAGAGCATCAAACATGAAAACTGAAATTCAGCTTAAAAAACAAGAAAGAGGGGTGAAATACCTTAGTGAAAAAAGAAGGTGGAGACTGACGGCTTCATAGATGAGAAAGGGAGATGGAGAGAAGCGACGGGAAGGGGAGAGAGCCGGAGAGGAGAAGAAAACGACGAAAAGGAGAAGAAAAGAAAAGTGAGGGAGAGAGAATGAAAGGAAAATCCTGTTCATATAGGAGGGAAAGAAAACATTCCTTTTACATTTTTGTGATAATAATTATATCCAGAACGTTAAAAGTTTTGTTTTTGTTTTTGTTTTTTATTCCTTTGATAAAAAAGGCATCCATTACCCAAATCCAAACCCAACAACAAGAACACATGAAATAGTTATCTAACTGTTTTTTTAGGAAACATACATATAATAAATATCAAAATTTACATTCCGTAATTAACATACTGCGTGTTGCATTAAAATGGAGAAAAACTAATTTAATTAGATGCAATATAACAAATATTTTTCTTTGTTCTTTTTATATATATTTTTATATTTTTAATTGTTCTTTTCTATAGATATATATATGTATATATATATTTTTTACATTATATATATACTTTTTGCTAATCATTTCTTGTATATATTGGCATTATATATATTGAAATGTTATGTAAATTCATATCAACCGTATTCCTTAATCGTTGTTTGTGGGGTTATAATTTCTTTTGTTTCCAGTTATTTTGAATGAGAATTTGATAATTTTACTCATTTATGCACCTACTAACTTTTTCCATCTGAAAATCTGTCCATATTTAGAATGAAAAAATATGGGGGGATCCACTTGGTAATTTTTCCATCTTATTTTCATTTCTACTCAAACTTCTCTCCTGTCAAACGTCTTAATTTGTCAATTTTCATTATAAAATACCACTAATATTTTCTTTCCTTTCATTTTTCATTCGTACCAAACATAGGCTAAAGGATGTAATCGGTGGATGGGATAGCTTTTAGGGCTGTACAAAAACCGCCAACCGTCCGCGCCCGCCCATCTCGAAAAAAACGGGTTTACGTTAGCAACCCATTGGTGGGCGGAATCCGCCCACCAATATATTCAGGTGGACGGGTTTGGTTTTAAATTTTTGAGGGCAGGTTCAACCCGCACCCGCCCGCCTATATATTTAAAAAGATAAACTTATCATTTATTTGATTTTGTTCTTATTTTAGAGATGATTGAACAATCTAACACTCCAAGCACGGGCTCGGCTGTCTCTTGACGTATTGAAAATTAGAAATTCTCTTATTATTTTGTGAAGTGATCAAAATTCAAATCAAGTAAGTTAGTATAGAAAGCCCTAAAAAGAAAAAGAACACTTGACTTTGTTCATCATTTCATTTGTAGCATTCTATTATTTTCGAACCCAGTGAATAGGCTTTAATCTTTATGGACTCTTGAATTTGTTCATTACTTAATCTATAGTTGATGTTTTCTTGTTGTAGTGAATGATTATGTTTCTTAATTTGTACTTTTGAATATGGTCACTGTCTTTAGGCATCAAACTTGCTTGTTGTTGGGAATGCTTTATGTATTATCATCTTATATTTTCTACAAATTTTCTTCATTTTCTAAAAAAATGGTCCAAAAAATTACATTAGGCAATAGAATAGGTCTAAACCGTCTTAACCCGCCCGCACCCGCCTTCAACCACCCAAAACCAAACCGAAACCACCCGCCATGTGGTGGGCGGTTTGTGGGTTGGTTAATCGTCAACCTACCATCCAAAAAAACCGCACCGCACCCGCTCAAAAACCGTCAAACCGTCCGTCGTTCACCCCTAGTAGCTTTTGAGAGAAACTGAATACAAATGAGGTGAAAACCTAAGCTAGCCAAGTTTCTACAAGCATCATTAAAATTTTTAAAAAATATATAATTTTTTACATTTAAGTTGCAAATGGTCAATAACGTGTCATATTTGTGTTGACCTATTTATGACATGTTTAATAAACGGGTTATTACAAGGTCAATTTTGAGCTGTGGGGTTCAACCCTTTTTTGAACCTTTTATTTAATCGTGTCTGGCGAGTTTGACTCATTTTGACTAAAAACTCAGTTATAAAAAACCCAAATCCTACAATTTCGTGAGGTTTTTGAGTCAAGTCATGACCCAAGTTGTCAGCCTTAAGGAAAATAGAAGTTTTTTTCTTTCTTTTGAAAAAAAAAAAAAACTTAAAGACAAGTTTTAGAATAATAACGTATATTTATCAGAAGAACCGATGGTTTTTTTTTTTTTTTTTCCTGTTTTTGGGCATTGTGATGCCACACATATAAAGTGGCGCACTGCACCACGGTTGTCATGCGGAGATCACCAGTGAGATCATGTACGGAGAGATATCTAGATCTCACTTTTTTTTTTCATAATTCTTTGTGATAAAACTGGTGGTTGTAAGTTGGTCACTACTGGTAATGATGGTTCCTTATGGATACTATTAGTTGAAATCACAAACGATTAGCAACGATAGTGGATACCAATTAGCACCATGACGATTACCGATCAATAACTAGCCGTTATCTTCAAGATTTACATATTGGTACCTGCCAAACTTAGATATCATTCGATTTCACAACGGTTACCAACGACATTGAAAACCAACTAGTATCAAAGTGGTTATCGGCCAATAACCCACCATCATCACAATGTTCATTGATCAAAACTCCCCAACAATGAATACCAACAAGTATCATGATAGTTACTGGTTGGTACTTGTTGGAATCACAACGATCACCGGTTGGTGATTAGCTAGTATCACAGTGGTTACAGACCATAGATGGCTTAATTGAATCATCAACAAAGCCATGGATTACGTGCTTTTTACCAAAAAAAAAAAAAGTGCCATAAATTTTAAGCTTGAATTGATTTATGTTATTAAAAAAAATATTTGTAAAAAATGCTACAGTCACGTTCTCACTTATATTAGAAATATCTAAATAAACCCTTAAAATATTGACTAATGTCTGAATAGAGAAAAAGACAGAAAGAAAGAAAGAACGAACTAACTAGGTTTAATTTATGGATATTTTGGTCAAAATATAAAATATTACTTATACTATTATGGTATTGTCATGCATCTAAATTTGGGTGGTGACGTGACGGTTTAATTATAAATAAATAAACAATATTAATTAAATACGCCAATTATTTTATTAAAAATTTTAAAACATTTTAAGTAAATTATAAAAATGTGATAATTTTAAACCTTTTTTAAATATTATCAATATTAAAATTTATCCAAATGAATTTCTAAACTAATTTCAAAATAAACTTAAAATGTAAAATCCGTTAGAGTAGTCAAAGCTCTATCGGATCTCACAAGGTGCACACATAGTACAAACATAAAAAGAATATTACAAAACCACAGTCTAGCAGAATAATCTAAGTGCATGACTAATGTCTCATTATTACATGCTTTGATAGGAAAAGTAGGTGATTAAACAGTTCATAGGCTGCGTCAGGCTGCATGAGAATATCAGCAGCGTTCTACTTCACGGCTTACTATGAACCACCTGGAAGAGGATTTAAAACAAAATAGTAGTATTATGAGCGAAAGGCTCAGTGGAACTTGAGTTCCAAATCATCATTTATGAAATAAGATTAAATAATTTAAATGTGATACAAAGGATAAATAAATAATTAAATAAATTTACACTTTACCGTTCGTGTTGTGTGATTTGTCTTAAATCATTCATCATTATTCATTTATATGCACAAAGCCTACTATAATCACCACTGTAATAGCCTAGTTGGCTTTTAGAACCTGCATCTAAGGTTGCTCTCTACATGACCCGATCTCTATATATGGCATCATGCACTAAATAATCATTTCAAACGGGGATTATTAATTCGTTTGGTGCTTAGTATCATTTAATCATTCCATTCATTTGGTATACTTTTACTGAGTTATCATTTTACATTCATTATGATCATATCCAATATCTCTTAGAAATAAATAAATACTTACAATTCAATTCTTAAAAACATCTTAAGAATATACAACGTGGCTATCGTGAAAGGGTCTAGAGGCGTACCTCGTTATCTAATACTGTTCATGCTACACCGTAATCCCCATTCCGCTAAACGTTAACTCTTTGGAATAGCAAGCAACCTTAGGTTTAGGCTTAAATACATTAATGTCTAAGCAACGACGTATTTCACTACTATACTATTTATTGTTCTTTAGTGTGCCTTTAGACTCAAAATGATCATGTATGTAATCTTTATATTCTCAGTATTTTTGAACACAACAATATAATGTTTAAAACATTTCTTAGTCACAAAATGATGAAAAACTGATGGGGCAGAAACTGCCCCTGCCCAGCTGGACTACTTGGTTAGCTTGTCGAACCTGTTGAGTTTGGCTTACAAAACTTATGTAATGTGGTTGACCGTATTATATTATTTGCAATCAACCGTGTGGCTGTGGTTGCTCGGTCGACTGTGTTATACAGACCGTGTTGTTGTGACCAATGTACTTTGTTTCGAGCATCCAAGTTTCAAACCAAGTTTAAATCATCTCAAATCTATTCTAATACATATAAAACATGTCCTAGTGATCCATAAACATAATATGAAGCTTACAAACTCAGTTTCATCCACATGCAACTCATTTCTATCATTTTTTATGCATTTGTGTAAATTATTCTGAGAATAAACACAAAAAATATAAAACTAGTTTTAATTCTGCTTTAATTCAAATTAGTCATGAACTCATGATGAAATACATCCCACAATCTTAGATTATATGTTGTTTATACTTATCAAGCCTCGGATCGTTACATGCAAACCAAAATTTTTGACAATTTGTTCAAAACAAAAACTGTACAAAGGAGGCTATAACTCAGATGTTTAGAGCACGATTTAGAACTTGTAAATGAGCGGTAAAAGGTTCAAATTAGGAGTTTAATTTATTAAAACGTGGCTAACATTGAATTGGACGTCTGGATGTAGTGTGGTGGCTTCCAATTCAAGCTTTCAGCTACTGTTTCTGGCTGGAGGAAAGGCTCTATGTAGTCTTAGGTTCTTGAGGTAATCTGAGTGTTGAGAGTTTTCTGATAGCAACGGTGAGCCAGAGAGAGAGAGAGAGAGAGAGAGAGAAACGTGAAGGAGAAAAGAGAGAGAATGAGAGTGATTCTAAATCAGAGAGAGTGGTTTTGATGCTACAAACTGTTCTCAGCACACAGTTTTGGCAAAACAAGTTTCAAGGCTATTTGTGAGTGATGCTTCACGTGGTCTGAGTAGGGCCGATAATACAGGGTGCGACACGACGACACGACATGACACGAATCTGACACGGTTTTTTGCGGGTTAGTGTCAAAAAATTTGACCACAGGTCATTTTAGTGTCGACTCAAAACTGACCCGTCAAAAAACAGGTCATGTTTGGGTCAACCCGTCTAACACTAAAATGACCCGTATTTAATTAATTAACTTTTAAAAAATTAATATTATTTCATATATAATATAAGATCTTAAAATATCAAACCCTACCTCTCTTATCACTCATCTTCTTGTTGAAGTGGAATGAAATTCTTCTAATTTTATGTATTTTTTTAATATTATATATATTAATGTAGGCGGGTTAGAGGCGGGTTGCGGGTCACAATCGGGTTACAGGTTAAAAACGGGTCGCGGGTCATATTTTTTGACACTGTGCATAAGAAACGGGTTGACACGGGTCGTGTTCGTGTCAACCTGTATCAAAATGGGTCGTGTTAGGATTGAGAATTCTCAACCTGTTCATGTCACGGGTCGGGTTAGTGTCGACCTAATTTTGTAAAAATTAACTTCAATCTGACGCTAACTCGACCTGTCAACCCGTTTTGCCACCCTTAGGTTTGACTATTCTTTGGTGTTGCAAGGCTGGGTGGTGGAGTTCCCAGACTCCACCAGATTTTCGCGTGTGCTATTTTTTAATAAAATCTGATTTCGAATCCAAAAACAATTAAATAACGGGTAAAATTAAAATAGAACATCAAAAAAAAAATGCAATTAAATGAGAAAATGTCAAAAAAATCAAAATGATCAATTCAAGATTAATTTGTATTTAGGTACATTAATTCGTTAAATTTAATGTACTAATTATTATTAATTTAATTTGGATATTACAGGTATATTTTCAAATGGTTTTTAATAATGTGACATAAAGAGCAACATATAACATAGATATATCGGGGATTTCTTCGTTGCACTTGTGGGCTAAACTACGAGAGCCCATGTAAATTTCTAGTACGGGCTTAACTACGTCAAAGCCCAAAAAAACATAAGAAAAGTATCGAGCCCGAGACCGAGTCTTACTCTTCTCACTACTCATCATTAGCAAACAACAACCCGACAGAACAGAGCAGAGAGAGACTAAAAAGTGTCGCGTCTCTCTCCTTTCTCTCTCTAGAAAAATCACAAACAACGACAGAAGGGGCCTTATACTCCGCAGTTCTTCCTTACTTCTTCATCTTCGTCTTTGCGTTCGCCTTCGCCATTCGAAAATTTGAAGGCCGCTAAGCAACTGTGTGTGTGAGTGATTAGGGTTTTCGCCATCGCAAAGCTGGATAGGCACAGAGGAGATCGCTATGGAACCAGCGACGGCCAAGATTACTACTCCTCTTCCTCCTACCGCTCCTCCAGAGGCCCCTCTCGCTTCTCCGACGCTCCTCTGAACCACCATCACCAAGAACACCACAACAACTCTCGCCGCCGTCCTCTCGAGAGCCCTCCCGGCCGCTCTCCCGCCGGCGACGGATTCCGGGCGGCGGGAGGTGGGGGTGGAAGCTTTGGCCCAGTCTCTGGTCACAAACGAGGGTTTCCTTTCTCGGGAGGCGCAGGTTCTCCTCCAGGTATCTCAATTTCTGCAAAATTTACTTATTTTTAAAGAGATACTGCGATGTATAATATGGAAGATACTGAAGATAATGGAGAATTTTTGGCAAGAATTTTCGTCATTTTTGATTTAAATGTCTTTAATTTATGTTCTTTTTTTCGTTGTGATCGTTTTGTGGAAATATGGACCTAATACTAATGACTTCAATGATTACATCCGTGTTTTGTTTTTATATTTGCTGCTTCTTTGTTATTAGTAATATGCATTTTTTTTTTGCGTTTATTTATCTGTTTCCAAATTGTTAAAAATTTATATTTTCCCCCCTTCAAGATCGTTTTGGTAGAGGCAGTTTCACAAAGCTTTTTGTTGGGTCGGTTCCAAGGACGGCCACCGAGGAAGATGTAAGTCAGTCAAGTTATTCAAATTGCAGAAGAAACTCTTGCTGTGAATTTAATTGCTGAACTGAAAAGAGCTTTTCTTGTCATGCATTTAGGTCATTCTTGTGGTGCCATTTAGGTCATGCTAGTTGGTAGAAAGACTTTTTTTTTTTGATAAATTGAATTCTCATGAAGAAGGAGAGAATGAATTAAAAAGTTAAAACACGCATGCGTTATTGTTGCATAATTTTTGGTTTCTGGGTCGCTGAAGTACATAATTCAAATTGGGGAATCATTGGATCTTGCTTTTATGTCCTGTTATTTTGTTGACCGTGTTGTTTATAGGTTCTTTTATATTCTTACACTATGCACTTTATGCATGCCAGATTCGACCACTGTTCGGAGAACATGGAGATGTGATAGAGGTTGCTCTGATTAGAGATAGGAAAACAGGACAACAACAAGGTATGTGGAAGCAGTAGTTTCTATGATGTATTGGTGACCAAACTATCTTATTTCAGGTCCTCTGAGAGGCTGATGGGAGCAACTGAGAGCTCATCTTTCGTCTCAGTTTGTTTTTGCAACAAGTTTCAGGCTTGTTAGTTTGGTTGCCCCTTTTTTCATGTCCATCCTCTCAAACAAGAAGAAGGCAATACATGTAAACCTAAGAAAAACCAGTTTCTGTATGGACGTTGGATAGATACTGCCCTACTTAGAGGTGACTGTTGGGGCATCATCCAAAAATGTTAATTGTAATGGGTTTGTCTGTCTCCATAACGTGGAGTGTTTATTTCTAGAACGTTAGCGGTGCTGCTTTTGTATAGAAAGTGACTCAATAAATAAATGGTTTATGGATATTAAGTGTTAATTAAAATGTAATTTGGATGAATTCCTTTGGTTTATTATCTCAGTGAACCTGGGACTTCTTGTGAATGACTTGGAATGTCATGTTTTAACATCGACACTGTGATGGATCCAAAGTTGGATTGTCTACGAGATTGATGGTAATGGGTTATGTGAGTTTGGTTTCATCCTTTCAAAGCCGCGTTTTTTACGGAATGGATGTTTCTTTACGGCGATATTTATTTTTTTATTTTATTATTTTTTTCAGTTGTTAAATCCAATCAAGTGGTTAAGTGTTTTTTCTTTTGAATGTGATGGGGAGATTTCACTTTACTTGTAAAATGGTCTGCGGATGGGTGCAAAACAGGATGGTTGTAATACAGGATGGTTGTCATACTGAATGGCTGTTTTTTATAGCTAATGGTTGACTTGTTTCGTCTGGACATGGTTGGAACTTGCATCGAGTGTGTTAATAATATGTTGAAGAATGTGGCTCATTTCCCTTTCTTTATAGTAGATGTGTGGTCATGTGGAGTGTTGTTCCAAATTCTGAAAAGATCTGTATTTGTTACTATTACTATCTTACTTCAATGAGTTTTCCTGGTTGATAGTGGTATTAATTCAAAGACGTGCTCTACTTAGGTCCTTTTGAGTTCTACTAGTGTTTGATCAAATGGTAAACTACTAGACGTTTCTCATTGTTACGCTACTCATTTATAGTTGTATCTGTGATCGTGCTAAGCATCCTAGTGAAGATTCTATAGATGGATAGTTCATGGGCTTGTTTTCATGGTTATTTTTGTTGTTCCAATTAATTACTTGTGGGACAGATTCTTATTGTGAACCGTTTCTTGGTTGCGTTCTCTGTCTATCCTTGTATTAGCTTCTTTATGACGATAAAGCTCAACCTTATCCATTTATATTGTCGCTAATAAGTTTGCTGGTGAGATATAGATCTATAGGTTGTTGTAAGGATCTTATTTTTATGTTCTTGTTTATGGAATCTTTTTACTTGATACTTATATGATGTTAATTAGTATTTGGCCTTCACAATGTTTATTTCATCAATCTAAGATTGATCTGTACTATCAAAGTGGTGGTTGGTGGCTTCATGCAAAAGATATACATGAATATGTGGTTTCTAGGTGTATTGGCGTTCTTATTGTTTTTGTGATAAATGACTTGGTATGTGATAGGACTAGGTGCAGTTGGTTTGTTTACTGAGCTACTTGTAAGCTGGTAGTATTGAAGGGCTGATAAAATACGTCTGTGAGATTGTTTTAGTAGGTGTGGGTTATATTAGCATATACATTCAGTTAGCAGTTTTGAGGGGTTCTGTTAGTTGGTTTGGTCATTTAATTGGGCTCGGGCATTCGAGATTGGGAGAGCTGGGTAGTCTCTCAAACATTACCTCTGCTAGGTTATTCCTAGTTGTTCTGTACATAGTGATTCTTTCTTAACAGAATTTTTCTTTTCATTCAAATTGTGTTCGATAGAACAGTGTTCTATCTGAATGTGGCATCAATATGCTGTTGGCGACAATGTATGAAATGTTTTTTAAGTCCCGACAAAGTGCGTTTCTGATTAATACATATCGGTTCAATGTTGATACTTGTAAATTTATTCCAATTATTCTGTACAGGAGGACTGGACATTAAGCTGTCTTTATGTTGGTTAAGACCTTTGATTTTAATGAGTTATTATGGTACTTTAGAAGTTGCATGGAGTTATTGATGTTGAGACATTTTCTGGTTACTCCAACTAATGTTGGATTTTGACTTAGAGAGCGTATATTTATCTGATGATCTTCTCAATTGTGAGGTTGGTCAATATAGGGATCATTTTGCCCTTCGGATCATAATTAGAATGTGCAAGAAATATCTTGGGACATTAGTCGAAAATATTCTTTTAAAATTCCGTGTACTCTAATCTCTTTGGAGATGGAGACGTCTCCTATTTTCCTGGCACCGCTGTTCTTTGGTTTTCCTGTATCTGTGGCCACATGCTGCATCGCACATGTTTTCAGTTTATCGATGTAACTTTGTAGATTTATCCATTAACATTTTGAGAATCAGAGGGCTTTCCCGTATACAGTGATTCAGCTAATTGTTGCAGTTTTTTTTTAAATTTTAATTACGCTCTTTTAAGACTACATATGGTGATTCATATTTATACCTGTGCCGTAGCACCAATGTGTTTAATATATCTTTCCTCTGTCAGATAGAGTAAATTGAAGGTTGTCCTCTCTGGTTTTTCTTTTTTTAATCGTAGGTAGTCTCCGTTTATTTGTCTTTGCATTCATTTTGCATCCAGGGGCGTTTTATTCTTTACCTCTGTTCAAACTTATAACTCTGACTCTATGTGACATTTTCTAATTCTTGCACTTCTGTAGACATATATGTTCTTTGTGTGTGGCCGTGATGAAGCCGCGGCTGCCAGTGTGGGCCATTAACTTGTGATAGAATGAGGATTGGAACTCTCTGCTTATGCAGGTTGTTGTTTTATAATATATGGATCCTCAGAAGAAGCTGATAGGGCTATTAGAGCTTTGCATAATCAACATACTCTTCCTGGGGTGAGCTTTCTTACTAGTTCTTTTTAATTTCATAATACTAATTATTATTTTTTTTTCACAAGCCTAATATCTTGTAGGGTATAGGTCCGATCCAAGTTCGATATGCTGATGGTGAACGAGAGTGCCTTGGTAGTTGTTATCTACTCATCTTCATGATTTTTAGCCTTTGCATTTATGATCTGTGTCTTTCTCAGGACTATTTTCTGGAAGTTCTCTACTTTTCGGTAGCTGACTTTGATCCTTTTACCGTAGGTGCGGTAGAATACAAATTGTTTGTGGGATCAATGAACAAACAAGCAACAGAAAAGGAAATTGAGGAGGTAGGTCACCTGCATTATTCTCTCTTTCTCTCTCTCTTTAGATGAATCCGAGTTTGGGAATTTTCCAAAGAGATTCACCTGAGCTCATCAACTTTTCTTCTACCTTTAAAATAGGAGACAAACTTTTTGCTTGAGTGAAAATATATTTCTTCGTATTTTTCTAGACAAGATGATAAATTTTCCCTTATCTGTCTTTTTTTCACTATGGCATAAGATTTTAGCTTTAATAGTCTCATTTGGCAGATTTTTTCACAATATGGTCGAGTTGAAGATGTTTACCTTATGCGTGATGATTTGAAGCAAAGTCGTGGTATGTGCTTTTAGCTCCTACTGAATTTTTGGAGGGAAAATCATTATATTCTGGTATAGACTCATAGTAGTGTTTGGTGAAAACTTTCCGTCGTGGTTTCATTAGTTACATCATAATCTTGGCCACAATTTTGTCATGCGTCTTTCTAATTCTTGTTAACGATCTTTCTTTTTCTAGTTTTTTTTTTTTTGCTTCGTAATATCATATATAGGCTGAAAAAAGGAAATAGTATTCTCTATTTCAAGTATGAATGTGATTCAGAAAAAAGCAAGTTTTAGTTTACATCATTACTCAGACGGACCAATTATGTCGCGGTTGATGCTTGATGAATTTAACATAGCAAGACTGCTCTAACCTGATTATTTTATTTTACTTTTTGATTTCCGTATTATTCATTTATTTATGTTGCATTCTTGTAGCTTATGGCCTCATCTTATGTTCTTTCTTTATGAAACATGTATTTATTAATTTACCTTGAAGGATGTGGATTTGTTAAGTACTCTCACCGGGAGATGGCATTAGCAGCTATAAACGCCCTTAATGGATGCTACACAATGAGAGTGGGTGTTAATGTTTCTGCAAAAAAAACTTTCATCTTCATCTTCATCTTCTTATTGACGCATTACCGAAAGTTTTATTATAATTATATTTTTGGGGGTTGCGTTTCAGGGTTGTGATCAACCATTAACTGTCCGGTTTGCTGATCCTAAAAGGCCTAGGCCCGGAGATTCAAGGTTCCTTTATTTTGTCTCTTCCTTCCCCCCCCTTTATTCCTTTAACAGACACTTAAAACTCTTGGATGGGTTTGGAAATAATTTTATCTGCTTGGGTTTGACAAAGGATATCTATTATTAGTATTCGAGCATTATATTTGTCCAATTTTTATTTTTCTTGAAATACCATGCTAAATATCTGGTGGTAGGACCCATTTCTTTGTTTTAATTTAGTGTGTGCTAATTTCATACCTCTTCTACAAGTTTCCAAGAAATCTCCTTACCTTCAAAAATTAACATTATTTATCTTCTACAGGGGTGGTCCGGCATTAGGAGGCCCAGGTTTTGGTCCTCGGTTTCAAGGACCAGGGCCCAGGTAATTAATTTTCTGCCCCTCACAAAGTCTTGAGATTACTTATTAATTTTTCTCCTCATTTGGTTACTTGTATTGTATTCTTTATGTTGCTCAATTTTATCAGACCAGTACCTTTTTTTGGTGAGCGCATGAGGGATAGAATTCCTCCTAACGCTTGGCATCCAATGAGTCCGCCAAACTCGGGTCAAACGGCTACTGCTAATATTCATGGCTTTCGAGGCCAGTTTCATCCAAGGTCTGGTGATATGACGTTACCTGTTAATTTGGTAAGCATGGTCCTTTATGCAACTTTCTATTTATAATATGTTCATGTGCTAAATTTTTGTTGAAGGTCATCTTAAAGCACATTCAATGTTGTTCTGTACTGGTATTTCTCCTCTTATTGGGTCTTATGGGGCTTATTTAATTAAATTAGGAAAAAATAGAAAAAAATGTTGTCCCTAATAGACAAAAAGAGCATAAGGTGTTCAGCCTGTAGATTTTGGGTTCTCTGTACTGTACTGATGCAAGAGGAGTTGACTTTTTTTTATTTATTTTTATTTATACGCTAAAGTTGGGGATAATATCATGATCTCTAGTACTTCATTCTCTCAATCTCTAACTAACTGCAACTTTAATGCTGTCTTCTCTGGTTCCTAACTAGTTTTTGCTTGGGGAATGTTAGCGTATGCATTTTAGCTCATGTTGGCAACAAAAATAGGATATGCTGTTTCTTCTTGTTCAGAGAGCTAATCAGATAGAATCTCTGGGGCCATTTATTGCTGTATTATAAACACACACACAAAAGTTGCTAAGAGTTTTATAGCAAAGTCATGTTTGCTTATCTTGGTTTAAAATTTGTAGGGTGGCCATGGCAGTCCTGCAGATAGTCCCCTACTTGCAGTGTCATCATCTTCAACATTGCAACAGGTTTTCTATGGTGTTCTTGATGCTTTCTCTTCTTTTATCTTTTGTGCTATACAAATAAGTGGCCGCATTATGGATCTATTACAGAGTTTTACCCAGCCCATGCCGCAAATAGCTCCAGTTGGTCAACAATTATCTCCATTACAGAAGCCTATTCAATCACCTCAACAATTACCACCTTCCCTTCAACTGCATCCTCAAACTCCGGCATCTTATTCACAGGCACGACCCCCTCCTCTTGCATCTCTACAGCAGCTCGGCCTGACACAGCTTCCTTATTCCTTGGGTCAAACAGCCATTAGCCAATCACTGCCGTCACAGCAGTTGCTTGTTTCTAACGGACAACTACCCATTTCTCAGCCTCAGGTCCAGAATAGCATGGCCTCTGCCACAACACTTCAATCCCCTCCAAACATCAACTTACAACCCCTTCCTGCTGCTCCTGTCCAGCAGCAGCAACAACTCCAGCCTCTTCAGCAATCGCCTTCTCAGTTAGCTCAGATGCTGTCGCAACAGAAGCAAGCTCTTCGGGCAAGCTTTCAGTCGTCTCGGCAGGCATTCTCCCAGCTGCAACAACAGTTACAGCTGATGCAACCATCAAATCAGGGTGGAGTTTTGCAGCAGGGTTCCCAGGATACCAAACAGCAGCAGGTATTTTCGGTTTGGACTATATGATAAAATTGCAGGCATTATCTCATAGGCTTTAACGCAGAAACAGATTTATTTTGAATTCCTGAAACGATTTTTATTTAGAGGAGAATTGTAGAAGAAAACATAGACTTCTGCATTATTGAGTTTCAATTGCTAGGTATGACGTAAATGTCTTCATGCCTTGCTGTCGTAAATTCGTACGTGTCGCTGGCAACAGCTCTCTCCCGCTACCCCTCTACTCTGACACTTTTCATCTGTAGCTCCCCTGTGCTTCATCATCTTCCTCTGTCTCTTCTTTTTGTCCTTCATCACATTTACAAAACCCCCAGTACATTTAGGTTTCAATGCCATCCGTTCATTTATTTCTTACATGAAAGCTTCCTCTGATGAACACATGGTACTTTTCTAGGCAACTGTTGGAACGCATGTGTAACTTTAATACAAAACCCTTCACCTACTCCTTTGCTATGAGCTTAGAAGAAAATTCTGAAATAAACTTTCATTTAAGTTATGTAAATGTGCCTTATCTTTCAAAGATTAGCTTCAACATGTGCATGGCCCATTGATACTTTTTGGTGTCTTTTCACTGGGTAAACCTTTGGTCAAAGGTATAAGTTTGATATTTTCTTTCCTCAAGAGTCGTATCAAAGGAGGATTAGTGCTGAAACATTCTTTATTTATTTATTTATTTATTTTTTGGTGGGGGTGGTGGGGGTTGATGTGCCAACTCATTCTATTTGTTATTATGGTCTCAGTGGGGTGGGACTGCTGCTCAGGCCGTCACCAGCTTACCCGCCACTACAGCATCTGCAGATGTGCCTTCATCCACATCTGCTGCCCTTGCTGTTCCTGTAAAATGCGCTTGGACAGAGCACATCTCCCCAGATGGATACAAATACTATTACAATAGCGTAACTGGTGAAAGCAAGGTGAGAAACTCCCACATTTTGCCTCTTTTCGGGCTTTTATTATTGGTTTATGCAGGTCTGTGACTAAGTATAGTTTTGCTTAAACAAAACGGGTAGTGGGAGAAACCAGAAGAGTTGGTATTGTATGAGCAACAGCAAGAGCGGCAGCAGCAGAAGGCAACAGTTTTGCAGCTTCAATCCCATTCACTACCTCAACGTCCAACCGCCCAACAAGTTTCACAAACACCACAAATTCAGCTTCAATCTCAGTTCCAAATGCAGGCTCAACAGCAGTTTCAACAGCCCTCTTTATCTTCGACAGTTAGATTTCTCTCTCTCTCTCTGTCTTCTTTTGAATGTTTGGAGGTTCAGTTGTCAGTACTCATTGCTGACTTCATGCTGAATATTCCACTACCAAGCCATCAAAATATTCTGGTGAAAAAAGAGAGGATATTTTATCGTAAATTTATTTTCAAATAATAGTTCCTTTAACAGCACTCTGCAATTTAGTGATCAGGATTTCTGACCTTCTTCTCCTTCTCCTTCTCCTTCTTCTTCTCCTTCTTTTTCTTCTTCTTCTTTTCTTGCAAAGGGTTTAAGTGTATTGTGCCATTCAGGGGCAGCAGGCTGCTCAAGAGAAGAATAACCAAGCAGGTTTTTACCATTTTCCTTTCTGGTTACTCTGATGTTTGTTTTGAGCTTTTTTGGGAAGCCAGGATACTGGCCTCCTACCTTACTTGAATTTGTTTGGTCAATTTGAGGAAATGGCCGGTTTCTGGGTTAGAATGTTTTGCACTTTAAAAAATGGTCATTTTCAATTAATGAATTGAATTGCTACACAGTAAACGATGGTTTTACCATCAATTTCCTCACTTAAGAAAAAACTGGTTATTTGTCTTCAGGAGGACCCTATTTGTGTTGTTTTTGTTCGTCCTTTTTAGTTTCTCTTTTTCTCCCCCAAGAAAAAGCCTTCTAACGCAGAAGAAAACAAATGAAAAAACAAAAAATCTCAACGAGCATAGTTTCTCTTGCTTGACCATTTTAAGTAAATATGCGTCCCTCATATTGAAGAAACACATCAAAGGAAATCTTTGAATTCTGCATTGTGGTCTTTTAGTACTTTATAAGATCATTCAACTACGTAGTAAAAAACTCTTATTTATTTATTTGTTTTTAATTTCCAGGATCAGGAGGAGCTTGAAGAAGAGTAGAATTTGGGCGTAGCAAAGATGAGTGGTGAAAACGACAGCCAAAATTTTTGAGCTTACAAGTGCTAAATGTAACATGTAGCTTTTGTAGTAATTTTTCGTTTACAATGTCATTAGTTAGTCACACTCATTTTTTTTTTCCTGTGTGTGAGGTTTTACAGTCTCACTGATAGCCAAATTAATAGTACAGTAGGAGATGAACAGCCTTAGTAAATACGAGTCTATGTCGTTGGCTTTTTGTTTATTTAGTCGTTTGTTTCTCAGCTACCTTATTCTCATCATCGAAGGTGTAGTTGTAATGTTACGAGTTGGACGGTTTTTAGGGTCGCCTTCGAATTGAACTAATTAAGCTTGTTAGTTTTGCCAAATGTGAAACCGCATTTGAGTAAAGAATATTATTGATTTTGACCAAAGAAAAATGAGTGGAACTTGCATTTCAGCGACTTTTTTAAAAAGCATTCGCTTCGCTCCCTCAACTTCCTCGCTCTTTCCTCTCAAGAAAATTCCAGTCTGACTGAAATAATTAAGCTCGTTAGTTTTGCCAAATGTGAAACCGCGTTTGAGTAAAGAATGTATGTGATTTCGACCAAAGAACAAGAGTGAAACTTGCATTTCACCTACTTTTTTAAAAAAGCATTCTCCCTCAACTTTCTCGCTATTTCCTTCCAAGACAAGAAAAGTTCATTACATTGATCATTGACTTCCAAACGATAAGGTCGTCTATCTACGTCTTCTTTCTACCTTCCATGTCATTTGCTTGCCTCACATTAATGTTTAATGTTTATAATCTCTCTCCTTCATCTCTTCATAAATATATAGAGATCAGTCAAGCAAACCTTTACTCATTTCATTCCAAAAGACAATTTCCCCTGACTATGGCTGTTGCTTCTTCTTCCTCTTATCCCTCTTCTGTCCCCAGTTCTTGTTCATACAAGTACGATGCCTTCATCAGTTTCAGAGGCGAGGATACTCGTAGGAATTTCACCAGTCATCTTTATGAGGACCTGTGTCGGAATCAAATTGAGACCTACATAGACGAGGAAAGTCTTGAGAAAGGAGAGAGAATTTTAGAGCTGTTGACAGCAATTCAACAATCACGACTTTCATTGATCGTCTTCACGAAGAACTATGCTTCTTCAAGATGGTGTTTAGATGAATTGGTGCAGCTACTCAAATGCAAGGAGGAGAGAGGGCAGATCATTTTGCCTATCTTTTATCACGTCGATCCATCCGATATAAGGCATCAGAGGGAAAGTTATGGTGGCGCCTTTGTTGCGCATCAACAACGTTTTGAGCATGACATGAACAAAGTGGAAGAGTGGAGGAAGGCTTTGAAAGAAGCAGTTGATCTATCTGGCTTTCATTCTCAAGATCACGAGTAAGTGGTAGCCTTTTTATATTTTTCTTGCCTTGTATTATTATCTTGCCCAATCAAGTAAGATGCTATAATACATATATACACGTGCACATGTATTAGCAGAGATCTATAAAGAATTGTCTTGGTTGCTCATCATGAGAAATTAATTATTTTTCTAAATAAATAGAAATTAATTATTTCTAAAAATTCCTAAAAATTTGAAGGATATTTTAGTTTTTTATTTTTTTTTGAATGATCAAAATCACCATTTGACTTGGAAAAGATAAAAGAATTAATCAAAATCAACATTTAACCGGAAATTAAAGATAAGGATTTAATTACATGAATTTGAAATATGAAGGCAATAAATCTCATATGGTTCAAAATACTATGCATATGTTTTGGATAGCCTTGCGATTTTGGGTATAAAAATGAACACCCTTCTTCCCCAAACAAACAAAAAAAAAAAAAAACTAAAAAAAAAAAATTCTACTCCTAAATTTTCTCTTATCTTGTGAACAATTGAAAATTAAGAAAACCCATGTATAAGATATCACCTAATTAAGAAGAAGAGCGTTACGAGTTTTCTTTTTGAATTCCAAATACACAAGGAAGAAAGACAAAAGCTTAATCAGCTGCAAAGATGAGAGTCATCAGACAAATGTTATGAAAACCAATGATTATTTCATTTGCATCATTGTTAGTCAAGATATATATCGATATTGCTCCACATCATATTTTAAGAATATTTTCATAAAAAATAATATACTTAGATTATCTACACATCTTTTCCAAAAAAATAAAAAAACAGAGAGAGAAAAGAATTCTAAAAGCTAAAGTTTCTCTTGTCATCCGTATATAATTCATAATAGTTATTAGTACCATAATTTTCTTATTGGATTTGATAATAATCTCTCATATATAGTATTTTTTTTTAGGGAACACATATATTATGTTGTGAAAGAGAAGCTAATTTTTTTCTACCAAAAAGGGAAAGAAAAGCTAATTAGGATCAAATTAAAGCAAATAATAGCAAAGAAAAACCCTAGAATTTTTCGGGGTTCGGCTAATTAAAATGACTACATTTTTTTTTTTCAAGAGGAAGGTTAAATCTCTAGTCAATGGCATTCGCACGCACCTGGCATATTGACTTTTGTGTCACCTCATGAACATATTATTATGAGTCTGCCTATAAAGAAAGCACAACCATCTTCTTAACAGTCATGGAGGAATATGTATAGGGCATTTGTGAGCTTGGTTTAAACCAATTGATTGAACTATAAGCACTAACAAATATTTTTATGAGAAAAATATTATAACAAAATTAGCTTAAACCACAAACTGCGGTTTCAACCGTGATTCTCAAACACCCTACTAAACTTACAAAGTTCCTTCTTCTAAACTACTGCAAATGCAGTCTGTTTGACAAACAGACGTGTTTCGGATTGTTTGACATATAAAGGACTTGCTCTGGAAAATTTTAGTAGTTAAGGACAAAATGAGAATTTTTATTTTGTTTAGAGACTAAAATGAGATTTAGGAAAATAAAAAGTACTTAAAAATTTATTAGTAGAAGATGCAGAGTATGCACTGGAGGAACCAGAAGAGGATGGAAGTGTAATAATAATAACAATATTATTACTGTTATTATAACAATAATAATAATAAGGGTTATTTACTTTTTTATACTTGCATTTTAGGTTTATCAAACAATATACTTTCGGTTTTAGATATTGTTGAATTTATACCTTCAGATTGGATCTAATACATAAATTTTTATCATTGCCTAATCAATCTTCAATTTTAACCTAAAAAATTACCCAAAATACCCTCAAATTAAAAAGAAAACTTTAAAAACTTAAAAAAACCTTATACTAAGGATTTTGCCTCTAAAAAATGTATTGAATGCCTTCAAAAATAGGTGTTTTGTTTATTTATTTTTGTTTTTTCCTTATTTTCTAAAAGTTTTATTTTTTTCTCTTTTACTTAGGGATTATTTGGTCATTTTAATGGTTAAAATCATTTATTGACTGAGATAAAGTATAGATCTGTGTATTGAACCTATTCTGAAGGTATCTATTTGATGAGATTGAAAACTGAAAATACCCGTTTGGTTTTGTTATCAGAATTTTTAGAAATGTTTTCATACGTTTTTTGAGGAAAAATTTTAAAAACCACTCTTAGCACAATTTTTTAAAAATTCCTATTTTTTAAAATAAAAATATTTTCACCTATTTTGAAAACAATACAAAATGACCTTATAGTTTTTAAATTAACTTAAAACAAAAGATATAGAACATCGCTAATAATAATAAAAGAACGCAAATATTAGCCATAGATGCTCCTGGATTTCTTTGTTATAACTTGTATTTTTCTTTTTCGTTGCTGTAGCTCCTGGCATCACTAATACGTAGCACCATCCAGTTGCATCATTTCTGAGTAGACTCTTAGTCATGGTATATCGATATTGCTTTTGATCATATATTAAGAAATCTATTCCACTAAATATAATATACTAAGAATATCTACACAACTTTTCCCAAAAAAAAAAAAAAAGAATTCTAAACGTTAAAGTTTCTTTGTCATCCATATATAATTCATAACATAATTAGTACCATATTTTTCTTTTTGGTGATAATCTCTCACATATGTTTTGTTGTGAAAGAGAAGCTAAGCTTGTTAAGTAACGAGTTGAAGCAAAAAATAGAGAAGAAAAACTGCAAAAATGTTGCGATTGCAAGCGTAGCCAAGTGTTAATTTTATACCCACCACACCAGAAGGTGAAAATTTCGAAACTCCACCCCTAGATTCAAAAAAAAAAAAAACAAAAAAAAAAAACAAAAAACAAAAATTTTGGAGGTTCAGCAAATGAAAAGGGCTACACTTTTAAAGTGGGAGATCAAATCTCTAGCATGAGAAAGTGATATTACTGCACCCTCCAATTTTCCAAATCATATTTTCACATTCGTTGTCTTTTTACCCATAATCCCAAGTAATTCTCACGTATGTAGCAATGACAAGCATAAAAAGTGCTTTAAAAGTTTGTATCTTGGTACATGCAGCTCGACCAAATTACAAGATTTATTAGTATTTGAACTAGTTAAGAAGCAGCCTAAGCTAGCTAGTTGCTACTTTAGTGAATCTGCCTACTTTGTTTGCTATTTTTACGCCGGCTTCACTAACTAGTATTTTCTTTTTATTCATGATAGCTCCGAAGCCAATTTGGTCAAGAGAATTGTCGAAGAAGTTCTAAAGAGATTATACAATTTCCCCTCAAGAAATGCTGATGATGATTTTCAAGGTTTAGTTGGCATAAGAAAACGTCTTCAAAAAATAGAATCATCGCTTTCTGTTGGCTCCTTAGTTGTTCGCATTATAGGCATTTGGGGCATGGGGGGTATTGGAAAAACAACCCTCGCTCAAGCCTTGTACAAGCGACTCTCTTCTCAGTTCGAAAGTTGCTTTTTTACAAACGTAAAGGATGATGTGAGTAAACACGGGCTGGACAGTTTGATGGAAAAAATGTTTTGCAAATTACTGAAGCGTGGAAGTGTAGACATGGATAGTTACTTCAAAGATGAGCAGCTTCGTCATAGAAAGGTTCTTGTTGTTCTTGATAATGTCAATGAGCCTGAACAACTAGAACGTTTATTTGGAGATGTTTACCAACAAAAAATGGATCGATTTGGTGTTGGAAGTAGAATCATTATAACGAGCAGAGATAAAAGATTGCTCATGAGTAGAGCTGATGAGATACATGAAGTTGACGCATTGGATTCTAATGAAGCTCGTGCACTCTTTTATATGAAAGCCTTTAAAAGAGACTCTGCCATAAGTACAACTTGCAAAGATCTAGCTGAGAGAGTGCTAGATTATGCTAAAGGCCATCCATTAACTCTTAAAGTTTTGGGCTCTCATCTTCAGTCAAGGAGCATAAAAGAATGGGAAAGTGAAATGAGCAAACTGGAAAAGGGACCTGATGAAACAGTTCAGAAAGTGTTGAAAATGAGTTTTGATGATCTAAGTCGTATAGAGAAGTCTATATTCCTTGATATTGCATGTTTTTTCAAAGGGGAGGATAGAAATTTCATAGAGGGAATATTAGATAAAGAGTCTCACAAAGGGATCAGTGTTCTCAATGAAAAGTCACTCATAACCATTGACGAAAGAGAGACAATTGGCATGCATGATTTAATATAGAAGATGGGATGGGAAATTGTTCGTGAAGAATCTCGTAATGAGCTTGCCAAACGTAGTCGGTTATGGAACGCTCAAGATGTCCTTCCTGTGTTGGAAAACAATGAAGTAAGTTGTCAAGTACATTTACACTTCTTTTCTTTTTTTAATGAAGTTCCAAAGCTTAATTTTCTAAAATCAAAACATTATTAATTCGTGATATGAATCATTGCAATTAAGTATGTATTAGATATATGTTATTTTTGTGGGATTTCTTTTTTGCTATTTTGATTGCTCATCTGAATAAATTTTCTTCACGGTGTCAGGGTACAAAACATATTGAAGGACTATTCTTAGATATGTCTAAGATTGACAAAGATCTATGCTTGAAACCTGCAGCTTTTAAAGCGATGTCTAATTTGAGATTGCTCAAAATTTACTATCCTTATCATGAGAATGAGAAGTTCAAAGTATACCTTCATCAAGGTCTTCGTTATCTTCCTAATTCACTTAGATATCTCAACTGGTCCAACTACCCATTGAAAACTTTGCCCACAAAATTTAGACCGGAATCTCTTGTTGAACTTAAAATGCCGTACAGTAAGCTTAAGCAGCTATGGGATGGAGTTCAGGTATTCTCTATTTTTATAGTTGTTGTTGTTGTTCTTAATATGATGACAATTAGGAGTTTAAATTACAAAAATTGCCCTTGATTTCATGCTGAGTATCAAATGTAGGATTAAAAAAAAACCTAGAGTATCAAAGTTGTTTCAATTGATCATATCATAAAAAAAATTGAAGAGGCACATTTAGAAATATAAGATTAAAAAATAAATAATACTAAAATGCAATATTTATTTTAAACAATACGTATGTTTAGGTCAAATATTATATATACACATAGTTTTGAAAAAAAAATTTTGACGAGGGCAAATGAAATATAAAACTAATTTGAGCATTCATATGAGAAGTTTAAATATAAAGGGAATGTTTGAAAAAAAAGCTACCTTATCATAGCAATTACAAAACTGAAGAATTTATAAAGGTCACATTCGACAAAATAATATTTTACAGGATTATTACAAAACAATACTTCAAAAATTTTAGGAGCAAAAAAGTAAAAAAAGGAAACATTAGCCAAAATGAAGAAAAAAGTCCATAAATTTGGAGATATATGAGATAATTCTATTTGAATATAAAATTGAAAAAAGTAAATCAATCAAAATACTTGTTTTAGTAAAAGCGTGTGCTTCCTTCCGATATTATAATTCAAATAGAACGCCAATTAGAGAGTACATGTGAAAAAGAAAATAATATTTATATAACATCACATTTTGAACAAAAATATTAATTAGAGAGTACATATGAAAAAGAAAATAATATTTATATATGGTCACATTTTGAAAAAAAAATATTGCAGTAGTCAAGTTACAAAAATAGAAGTATTTATAAAGGTCTAAGAACTAAGAAGTTTATTTTATAGTGCTTTAAGTAAAACATATAAAACTTTAGGGTTAAGAAAAGTAACAACAGATAAAAAAAAGAAAAGAAAAAACACGAAATCACAAAAGGTTAAAATAGCTAATCTCTTTATAGAGAGATAGATTATTATTCTTATATTACTTTTTTTTTAATTATATATGAATATCTCTCTATTTTTTTCCGTGTCATATTGTTTTTGATTTCCTATAGGTGTAAAAAAGCATATTAGACAAGATATTTAAGCCTTTTTTTTTTTGTTACAGCCTCTTGGAAATCTAAACAATATTGATGTCCATTTTTCTGAACAACTGGTTAAAATCTCACAACTACTTAAAAAAACATAAAAAAATAAAATAGCTTGGCCATTTTTTGAATAATTCCACAACATAACTCTCAATAGATATAGATTATTATTCTTATATTGTTTTATTTTAATTTAAACGTCTCTCTATTTCTTTTCTCATTATTATTATTTTTTGTATTCTATACAGTGTAAAAGAAATTAGTTAAGCCATTATCTCTTTTTAATTGTTGCAGCCTCTTGGAAATCTAAGACATATTGATTTCAGTTTCTCTCAGCAACTGGTTAAAATCCCAGATCTCTCTCGCGCATCAAGACTTGTGAGTGTCGATCTTATGGGCTGTGAAAGTTTAGTTGAGATTCCACCATTAAATTTTCAAAACTTTGATGAAAGAGTTTTTGGATCCCTTAACCTCTCTTTCTGCACTAATTTGATAATTCTTCCGGAGATATCCGGGAATGTCAGAGAATTAGAATTAGGCGGGAGTGGAATTAAAGAATTACCCTCATCAATTAGTTCCCTTGAAAACCTTATTTATTTAGATGTCAGTTGCTGTGAAAACCTGGAAAAGCTGCCGGAGCTTCCAAGGAATATAGAAACATTACATTTGGCACAGACATCAATACGAGAGATTCCTGCGGCATCAATTGATTGTCTCCATCGTGTCAGGGAGATTCATATGTATGATTGCAAAAGGCTTGAGAGTTTACCATCCAACATTTGTAAGTTGAAAGCTCTTAGGGAACTTGACCTCGAGGGTTGCTCAAACTTGAAACATTTCCCACAAATCTTGGAGCCTATGGCAAATTTAGAATCTCTTTATCTACGTGGAGCAGGGATCCGAGAACTTCCCTCACCAATTGAAAATATAATGGGGCTTCGAGTTCTCAACATGTATGGATGCGAAGATCTTAAGACCATCCCGGGGTGCCACAGCAAATTAAGTTGTCTTGGTTTGCACTCTTTAAAATATCTGGATTTGGGATACTGTCGTATATCTAAAGTGCCATATTGGATTGGCGATTTATCCTCCTTGAAGCGTATTAATCTTGAAGGAAACATGTTTACCAGTATACCATCAAGTATTAAGAAACTATCTAAGCTTAAGTATCTTAATATAAGCCATTGTCAAAACCTCCTATCTGTGCCAAAACTTCCATTGTCCGTACAAGAACTTCGCGCAATCGGATGCACGTCAATGGAGATGGTATTAACTAGCAGTTTATGGTCTATACGCGCTCTAGAGAATAGTTGGGACAATTGTTTGCGTGCAGACTGTGAATTTTTGTTTTGTAAGTGCTTGAAGTTGGATCAGAATTCAGTGGCGATGGATTTCTTGTGTAAAATTATTGGTATTGGAGTGATTCACCAACTAAATGATAAGCAAAAGGTATAAAAATTACAACTTTTAATATATATTGTTGAAGTAAATTTTGTGGTTTTTTTTTTTATGTTATTCTTTTTTAAACACTACGATCTATTTCATGTCACAGAAACTCAGGTACGGTTCAATAAAAGCTTGCTATATGGGAAATGAAATTCCAAAGTGGATGCGCCATCAATCCGAGGGGTCATCAACAACAACTATAAAGCTTCCACCAAATTGGCATAGCTCCAACTTCTTTGGTTTTGTCATGTGCGCTGTTGTTTCATCTGAGGAGCTCTACAGGTGTAAGAACTTAGATCATGATTTTGTCGATATACACTGTTTATTATATGAGAAAACAAAATACGTTGAAAGAATCAAAGGTGTTTTTTCCTGGAATTTGAACAAACGAGCCCTTCGTCCTGAAGACGGGCAAGAAGAAGAAGAAATGCTTAGATCAGATCACGTGTTCATGCTGTGGCATTGCCTCCCCCTTTATGAGTGTAATGACCATGTTGATGCAGTAGAAATGTCATTCGAATTCTCCTGTAAAGATGAGGAACGTGGGTATTTTAAATGCCAAGTGAAAAGGTGGGGGCTCCACATGTTATATATTGAAGAAGAAGTGATCAATGAATTCGACATGAGCATCCAGCGATATGTGGAATACATGGTAGAAGCAGAGGAACGTGGTATCAGCATTCTCCAATGTATGAACAACTCCGAGGAATGTGATCAATCTCCCAGGCTTGGAGATTCAATTAGGTACCTTTATTTTCTCTCGTCCTATGTTTTGCCTTTCATTCCATTAGCAGGCATGTTAAACTCTTAAGGTTTGGGAACATTTTCTGTTTGTTATTAGACTTTGGTAGTATCCAAACATTATATTTGTCAATCCCTACTTTCGTTGAAATTTGATATTGCCAAATATCTGTTGGTAGGAGTAGGAACCATTTTTTTTGGTCTTCAGACATGCATGCTAATTTGGTACCTCTTCTATAAGTTGCCAATACATCTCCATGAATTTGACATTTGTCTTTTCCAGGGGTGGCCCAGCATTTGGAGGCGGGTTGTATCCAAGATCTGGTGACATGACATCACCGGTTAATTTAGTAAGCAGCATGGTGCTTCATATAACTTTCTCTTTATTATTTTTTTATTCCCCTATAGGGTTAATTGTTCATGTACAAAACTTTTGGTGAACATTATGTTACATTAAATTTAATTTTTACTATAGTTTTCTACTGCTATTGCTCTCCTTATTTAATCAAAAAGGGATTGTCTGATTATATTAAGAAAAAAAGAAAAAAAGAGTTTTCCTTAGTAAAATACATACACATAATGAGTTTGCTCTTAGCCGGTAACTCTTGTCTGTACAGGTGCTAGAAGAACTGACTTGTTTTATTTTATTTTATTTTATATTTTTGCTATGCAAGTGTTGGAGATCGTATTAGGATCTACTAGTACTTCCTTCTCTCTAACTCTAACTAAATGTTACTTTGATGCTGTCTTCTCTGGTTCCATAGTAGTTTTTGCTTGGTGAATGTTAGCCTATGCATTTTAGCTAATATTGGCAATAAAAATGGGATATGCTTTTTCTTCTTATTGAGAGAGCTAATCAGATAGAATCTCTTGGACCCTTTATTGACATAAGTTTCTGACAGTTTTTATAGCAAACTCATTTTTGCTTATCTTGCTTTAAAATTTTGTAGGGCATCCATGATGGTCGTCCAGAATGTCCCCTACGTGCGGTATCATCAACTTCATCATTGCAACAGGTTTTCTGCGGTTTTCCTGATGCTTGCTATTCTTCTCTCTTTTGTGATATAAAAATAAAATTAACGGTCTATTTGTGGATCTATTGCAGAGTTTTAGCCAGTCCACGCCGCAATTAGTTCCAGTTAGTCAACAAATATCTTCATTGCATATGCCTATTCAATCACCTCAACAATTACCACCTTTCCTTCAACTGCATCCTCAAACACTGGCATCTTATTCAGAGTCACATCCCCCTCTTTCATCTTTACAGCAGCTCGGTCAACTTCATTATTCCTCTGGTCAACCATCCATAAGCCAACCACTACCGTCACAACAGTTAGTATGTTCGAACAGGCAACTACCCATTTCTCAGTCTCCGGTCCAGCATAGCCTATCTTCCGCTACATCACTTCAATCCCCTCTGTACATCAACTTACAACGGCAGGGATTCTCCCAGCTGCAACAACAGCTAGGACTGATGCAACCATCAAGTTCCCAGGATACCAAACAGCAGCAACAACAGGTATTTTAGGTCTGGACTATATGATGAAAGTGCAGCCATTATCTCATAGGCTTGAACCCAGAAACAAGTATATTTTGAAATTCCAGAAATGATCTTTCTTTAGAGAAGAAAACATAGACTTAGACTTGCTGTTGCAAACTAGTATGCGTCTGTCTATGGTGTCTTTTCACTGGGAAAGCTTTACCTGCCACTTGATGTAGAAAGTTCACATATTTATGAGATTGAAGTTTTCTTTCCTTAAGAATCTTTTCATTTAATTAATGGGGGCTTAGTGTTGTAATATGCATTGACTGCATGTCGAGCATTCCATTTGACATTATGGTCTTAGTTGGCTGGAACTGCTGTGCAGGCCAGCACCAGCTTACCCGCCACTATAGCATCTGCAGATGTGCCTTCTTCATCCACATCTGTTGCACCTGCCGTTTCTGTAAAATGCTCTTGGAGAGAACACTTCTCCCCAGATGGATACAAATACTATTACAACAATGTAACCGGCGAAGGCAAGGTGAGAAATTTGTATATTTATTCTTGGGCGTTATTCTTGGCTTCTGTGAGTCTGTGACTAATTAGTTTAGCTTAAACAAACCTGTAGAGGGAGAAACCTGAGGAGTTGATATTGTATGAGCAACAACAGCAGCAGCAGCAGAAGGCAATAGTTTTGCGGAACCAGTCTCAGTCACTACATCAACGACCAACCGCCCAGCAAGTTTCACAAACACCACAAATTCAGTTTCAAACTCAGTTCCAAATGCAGGCTCAACAGCAGTTTCAACAAGCTCCTTTATCTTCAATGGTTGGTGGTTGTTGTTGTTGTTTATTTTTTTTTTAGGTTCAATTGTCCATTTCATTAATGACTGTATACTTAATATTCCAGTGCCAGGCTTCTAGAATTATGGGCCATCAAAATATTTAGCCAAAAAAAAAAAAAAAAGATCTTTCTCATAAAATCATTCTATTCTTTTAACTGTACTCTGCAATTTAAATAAACAAGATTTTGGTAATTGGATCTTTTTCATTAACTGTAGGGCTACACACAGTTACAAGGGGTGACTAGCTCAGTAAGTGATGCTTCATACTTGCAAGGGGTTTCTTTAATAAACAGAAATATTAGATATGACCTTTTTCTCTTTTATAATAAATAGAAATATTTGTATTGTGCTTTTCAGTGGCAGCAGGCTGTTCAACAGTGGATGTGGAAGAATAACCAAGCAGGTTCTTACCATTTTCCTTTCTGGTTTGGTTATTCTGATGTTTGTTTTGGGCTTTTTTGGGAAGCCAGGATACTGGCCTCCTACCTTACTTGAATTTGTTTGGTTGATTTTAGGAATGGCCGGTTTCCAGGGGTGTATTTAAAACAAATGATAGAATGATTTGCATTTTAAAAAGTGACCATTTTCAATTAACGAGTTGAATTGTCACTTGAGAAAAAACTGGCCATTTGTCTTCAGGACCCTATTTGCGTTGTTTTTGTTTGTCCTTTGTAGTCTATCTTTTTCTCCCGAAAGAAAAACCTTCTAATTTTACAACTCTGCAGGTTACTGTAAGCCAAACTGAGTAACTTTTTCAAAAAACATAACAATTCCAAGCCCAATCAAAAACATTCAATGTTGATGCAGATACAATTGATCAAGTCAACAATTTGACTCGCTCGGAAATTGCCCCCATGTTCTATGATTTTTTCAGCATGGAAGTGCCGCTTGATGACGACAAGAACTCTGCAGGCCCACAATGGGACTCTACAGCAACTCATGCGGAAGGGCTCTGCCTAAGCTTATCGTTGGCCCTTTCTCCATGTGGTGATCAAACCAACAATATTCTTATTGCGGATGACTTAGATACTATAATTAATGAGCCTGAATTAAGTAACACATAAGTCATCAACTTTGATACAGAAGAATCATGTATTGAGAGAGTTAAATGTTTCGATTTCTGCCGCTGCTCAAAACTTCTCTGCAAAATTTTGGATAAATTTACAACTATATTCTTTAACATTACAGCACGATCTACCACCAGCAGTTTTTTTCTTTTTGGATGAAATTTTATATGACTTGTCCTTGCCTGAGTACTTCCTCTTATGTGGGGATATTTTTATTCTTGATAATAATGATTTTGATAGATATATGTATGTGTAAATTGCTCTTTCCTATGCATCACAATTGCGGTTTATTTTTTTCTTAAATCTTTTTTTTTTCTTTTTTTTTGGTTGATCTTAAAGTTCTTGAATTCTTTTAGCTATCATGACCAACTTGCTATGTTCTGTTACAAAATTAACGTACTCAAAGAATGGTCAACTAAAAGGAACAATGTATCCTTTAATAATAAAAAAAAGAACAATGTATAAAGTTCTGATTTATCAGAAAATCTTTCTGCAATGAAGATTAATTGTCTTTTTGATATTTTGGTTGGATAAAAGATACTGGGGAATTTTCCTTCCCTTGGGGTTATAGTTCAATGTCTGTTGCGTTCTGGTTTTGGTGTTTTTTATGTTCTTACATAAACTTTAGCCTAATTAGTGTTATCTGTGCATTTGATATTACAGAATGGTTCCAAGCAAACAGAGGAAATTGAAATCTTATTTGTGGAATTTCAGCATTTTCAGGAAATATTCTATGGTGAGGATTTCTTTTGTTTATGTTTTTATTTTGAGTAAAAAAATAAAAATTGAAATATCTGAGGGGCAACTTGCTGCTCCGTCACTCCTACTACATTTACAATATCATGAACATTTTTTACACTTATTGGAGTATTATATTTCCAATTTTTTAGTCTAGGAATCTAGATCAGAGTGGCTGAATCAGTATGGTTATAGAGATGTGAACCTAATTGGATTGAAAAATATAGAAAACTTTGATTTTTATGGAATGTTTCTTACATTGAAGATTTTGGATTAGCCCGGTTCCTTCCTTCTTGGTGTTTCCGTTAGATATGTATGCCTTAAGAAGTAAAAATATAATACGTTTTTGGAAACATTTTTATCAATAAAGAATTTATTCATTTATATATGCCAAATCTTGTCCTCTTTATGTTCATATTTGTTGAATGTATGTTAAGCAAACAGTAGTCTGAGACTGTCGGTTCAAACCTTTAAGAATTGGGCATATGATGGACTGATAATGCGGAAGACACGATTCTTAAGGTGACGGTCTAAGACATATGATCCGCAATTGAGGGAATAACGTTGGGCGCTTTATTCATGCAAAGATTGTTATGTTGTCTATATCCCTATTGGGAGATGGTTTTTCTTGACCATCGGAGTTGAACTCCGTGAATAGAAACATTGGTACGTTGTCATAAGTGACGATGTGTTGGATCGGGACACAAAGTAAATTAATTTGGATTAATAATTCTGTCTTGGCAAATCGATTCACTTTATACAATCATTTGTATTGTATCTTAATCCTGAGATAGATAGTGGGCCCGTTGTCTCGACCTGTGTCTTTTGATGTACCAAAGGTTGACTCCCACATCTCAATAGTGGTATGCATGCCGGTACGTTGGAGGCATGACTCTTGATAGCGTAGACTTGTTATTCATAGATATGGAATCCAAAGCTCCTCTTTGGGAGTAATGATATCCTCTTATATGCGTTATCCTGTAATTGAAAAACTGGAGCGCTTAACCATTTGGATACATAGGTGTAACCGAATGGTATACTATCTTTAGATGGTAAGTTTTCTAATGGTGAGATAATGGAACGTAAGTTAAAAATAATCGAAAAGGTAAGATAGAACTTGTCCTTAAGCTGATTATGGATTATCATATGGGGATACGATACACTTTGATATGTCATGGAGACTTAGCTATTCGGGCTTCGTAATTCTATAAAGTTCGAGAGTGCAGCTCTAAGCTTTTAGTCGAGTAGCTTTGGAGTTGATAATTGTGAAATATATATCTGGGATATTGGGTTTCATAATTATCGAGAGCTTGAACTTTATAGGTCCATTTTGGTCCCCTTTGCTAGCTCACAAAATCCTGTAACGATACGGCGTGCTTTTTCAATAATTGGTGACTTCTGTCGGATTTATCGGATTGGTTTAAAATTTGAAAGAATCAAATAATTCATGTTTATTTATTGGTTGAATTAATTTTGTAATAAAATTAATTTAAGATAAACTTGTTGAATTGTTGGGATCGGATAATTCTTGTCTGTTTATCGGTTGATTTAATTGGATAAATTAAATCAAGAGAAACTTGTAGAATTATTGTGAATTGATTTATTTTCTTAAAGATTATCTTGATAAAGTTTGTTTTGATCAGATAACTTCTCTATTAGGTTATTTGAATCAAAATTGAGACTTTATCCTATAGAATCTTGGGTGGAAAATAAAAGATTCACGGGGATATTTATGCGGCAGTTCGGCCTGCCGATGGGGCCTGTTCGGCCTGCCGATTAGCGAGAGATAAGATTACACATTTTCACGCGGATCTTATCAGATATTGATCTGAACTTGATTCTGTTTTGAGTTTTTGAGACCTAATCTGATAAGGACTGACCCCAGGACCAATCGCTATATAAAGGGAGTAAGTCTCATGAGTTACTCAGATCAATTGAGAGATTAAGAGTGATACTCTTCTGGTGAGCATCTGAAAACTCCCTAAGAGCTTTTGTTCACAAATCACGAACACTAGCTTTGGGTTCTCTCGATTGGTTGGAAGGAGAGTCACCGATGGAAGAGCTGTACGTGTGAGCCCACACTCACTCCGATCGTGGATAGAGAATAGCAAAGAAGACCAGTTGGTTGAGGCTCTTCTGGAACGTTACTTCTCTTCACGGGTTGCGGAGGTTCTTCGGCACACAAAGGTTAGTAAGACCTATTTAATTTATACATATAGCATGACAAACTTGTGTTTTGAAAAAATACTCTGATGTTAAAATTTTTAAAAATTCCCGCTGCGTCCCTCACATTGTTTTTTTCAACAAATGATATCAGAGCCATAGGTTTTTATATAAATTTACGAGTTTGTGATCATGTTATATGTATAATTTTTGTGATCTTCATCTCTCCTATGCTTGAATTTAATTTTATAGAGAGTTGGCAATCTAGGTTTCTATAGAATTATATGTTGTCATGGATTATGTAATGACCGAAAAAATCCAAAAATTAATAAGTATGATTAAGTGAGGATTTTTCCATTATTACTAAGCTAAGTACTTGAGAAGGTACAAGTTTAGCATTTATTAATACGCAAATTTAAAGGTCTTAATAGTTGTAAGACCTTAAAAATAAATAATGTTGCGAATGCATAAATTTATGTGCTTTATTTATGAAACATGTAACAATGTAATGTCATGATGGTACTTTAAAATAATAAAAAATAATTATTTAATGTGCTAAACTAAAAGTTTATAATTTATTAATTTCATGCATGAGCCAAAAAGATGATGTTCTTTGGCAAAAGTGGAATTTCTAACTTACTATGATGATGTGAAAAATTCCTATATGATGTCAGTTCAGTAAAAGAAACCCAAATCAAAAGTGATCATGAGCTCCATACCATAAATTGAAAATGGTGAGCACCAAGTTTAAGTATGTAAGATTTATGACATGTTTTACTATAATTGATCTCGAAATTTATAGAGATCATAAAGTACGATAAGAATTTTAAGAAAGTTATAAAGATCATTGAAAGTTTGAGAATTTCAATATTTTGAATGTGTATAGTTAATTATTATACACATTAATAATTTTGTAAAGTTTATTATTTTTGTTGTAATGACAATAATAATAATAGCAGTTGTCATAGTAATAGTAAAGAAGAAGAAGGGCGTAGATGGGGTCCACAAATGTTGATTTATTGCTAAGACATAGACCCATAAATGGCTCTTTACAAGAAGTAGTTCGTGTTATATCCATAAGGCACAAAATTATGCTAAGTTTGAAATTTTAAATTTAATTGACTTAGATAGTCAATTTAATTTACAAAACTTTTACAAAATTACAACTATTGTTTTCATAATGAAATTTGAAGTTTACAATATGAAAATTTTTAGTGAGAAGTATATGTTATAAATTTTAAAGTTTAAAAGTAAAATAATAGTAAAATAATAAAAATAAAAAATAATAATAATCAATAATAATAATTATAATAATAAAATAATTACATTGAGCAAAGTTTTAAATACATAATATCTTTCTTAAAATTCACATACATATATACATATATATGTATATAGTTGTGAAAAAGGTTAACCATCGATTTTGAAGATAAATGTATCAAAGTTTATTGTACCAAAATTAAATCACAAAATCCATATAGTATGGATAAATTTTATGAAAATGATTTTATGACATTATGAAGATGTTTACACGACAATGATACAACAAGAAAATAAAAATTTATGTAATATTTTAAAGAATGAGAATATTACAATTTTAAAAAGTACAGTTATGTCTATAAAAATTTTAAGTTTACGGATCAAATTTGATCTACCCGACACAACACAGTTTAGACTGTGTAGATACAAAGTTGTCTATAAATATGTGGACTAAAAAAAAAAAAAATCAGACCAATCAAACCAGCCACACTCTCTCTCTCTACTTTCTCTCTCTACTCTCCCTCCTCAAACTCAGTCCAAGAATCCGGCCACCATTTTTGACACCTCCCACACCAATGGGAAGCTCTCATCGAGCTGAGTCCGACGATGTGTCGTGCCACCCACAACTCCATCGAAGGCGACCACACGCGCTGGCCAAAGCGACAAAAAAGCCCAATCTTTCTGACGTGATTTCTCCTCCATCTGACCTCCGATTGACACGATCTTGGTGTCAACAGACTCAGATTGAAGAGATGAAGAGAATGGCACCAATATTACGATATGATTTTTGCCAAAAAAGCCTCGTCGGAGCTGCCCCGTCTCCACCGCCATGCCACCACTCAGAGCCGCTGTTCGTGGTGGCGTTGAGGTACACCGCCACCGCCACCGCCACCACCATTTTGTTCAGAGAGCGACGGGGAGTAAAACCCGTCGCTTAATTTTGCGACCCAGCCGCCATTCATCGGAGTTCCACCTTGGCCGTCGTCAAGCTGTCGTGAAGAGTTCAAACTTGCTCATTCCACCGCCGTGGAGCCAAATTGATGGTCCTAAAATCTTCATAGTATTACGGGGAACGTTTTGCCATTTCAATTTTGAGAAATGAGCCTAGGAGGACGGAGAACGGCATCTCCGTCGTGCACCGCCGAAGGGCTAGGTGGAGCCGTTGATCTAGGTTGCGGTGACGCACACCACCGGCGTCAAAAAACTTAGACAGCCATGGAGAAGGAAATGCCCAAGCCAATTTGGGCCCAACACTGGCGGAGATCCACCGCCCGAGCCACCGGTTTTGGCCGAGAATCTCCTCTTTGATTTGTGTTGATGGAGGAGAAATTGAATGAAATTGACATCACCATTGAACTCAGGAGGATCAACTTAGGGGGGGTAGGCTCGAGCCCAGCCACCAACGGAGCCGAACGGTGGCGGTCAACGCCGGTCAACCAACGGTCAACGTTAGTCAACGGCCACTTTGGGTTTTTGTGATCCGGACCTCCGATCGATGATCCGAGACCGCCTCCTGACTTGTTTTGATGCCCTAAACGCGACGGTGCCCTCTGTTCAAACTAATTCCACTCTGATGAAAATCATCTGGTACCGACTACACACGGATCGAGGCAACTCAGACTACAGTAACGGAGTCTAGAACGATGTTTTCAACAATAATAAATCTTCATGGATCATTCATAGCCATCCACAGTGGTCCGAGGAGCATTACTGAGATGCAGTATAGACTGTGGATACAACGAGATGCAACTGGACCCGCACAGCTCGGAGTCCAGGTAAGTAGGAATCTCACCTACAGTATGAATAGTTTTAAAAATAGATTAATTTTAAATATTTTCATAAAATTTATGAAAATGCATGATCAGTGATTTATTACACTGTTATAAGTTATGATGTGATATGTTATGTTATGACATGATGTGAAATGCTATGATGATGATATGATTAATGTGTGATGTATGCAATATATAAATTATATTGTTTAATCACTTTCAAGTCACGTATGATTATGATTTACGATTCATGTATGATTATGATTTACGATTCATGAGTTACGAAATTGTGATGTTATGTAGTATTAAGTCATGCTGCATACACACAATAAGACAAGTGAAACTTATAAGACAAGTTAAGGGTGTCGTACCAACCTCTTGACCCATGGGTAGGCTCCATGTTAAAGTAATGAATGATCTTGGTGTCGTTAGGACCTCGCGAACCCTAATTTCCCAAGACTCGCGCGCAACCGGTATGATCACTCAGGCTTAAAGTAAGAAGATAAGTTACAGCTTAAATAATTAAGCATAAATCAAGTTGATAAGCAAGCATAAAATGCTCAAGCATATTTTTATTAAAATGATTTTTACTTATATTTTGTGAGGCTAATTTCTTACTTGCTGAGCGAAAGCTCATTTAAGGATGTTCATGCTATAGGTAAGAAAAACCTGTCAGCGGCACTTGATTGGCAGTGGTGAGCGGCGGACGAATGGTGAAGATGGGAATTGATACCGCTTACGCAATGTAATATTTTTGCATTATTATTTTACGAATTTATTCATGTTTTATTTTACAAAATTTCGTATGCTTACACCTTACGAAAATTATGTGCATATGAATAAATAAATAATTTACGTAATTATGTTTTAAAAACCGAGCTTGTGATTACGCAACCTTGGTCCAGAGGATTTTAACGTTTAAAAGGGTTGCAATAGACAATGCAACAAATGCACAAAATTTTTAAGAAAGAAAATTATAAGTTTATTTGGAATTACAAAGGATTATGAGGGTTTTACGTTATGTTAAGAAATGAATTTTATGAATATGTTTTTATGAAGTTATTATGAAAGTCTAAAAGAAAAGCTTTAAGAAATTAGTATCTTAAACTTAAAAGTTTAAGTTATAAGAAACTATATTTTGTTTAGTTTAAGAAGGTTTACCTTTAAGAAAACAATATGTTATTGTTAAGACGTTAAAATTATAAGCAAAAATATATAATAATTGCTAAGAAAGTTTTAGAGAGCATTTAAATGGGATTTTATTTTAATATTTAATTTAAAATCTGTCTTGAAAATAATTTTATCTAAATTGAGAAATGTCTTTAAAGTAATACTTCCTAAATAATTACTCTTATGTTTAAAAAGGAAAGTTCAAGAAAATTACTATGGTTATGTTTCAAGAAATTAACGTTATGAATTATGTAAAGGATCATGCTTTTAGGAATTATAACTATGTTATGACGTAATGTTTATTATTACGTTATTATCACATTTTAGAATTTTATGTATTACGTTAGGTTTACGCAATGTAGTTTTGAGAAATGATTATTATGTCTTTTAAGGATATATGTTAAGAATTCTTTATTAATAAGAATTCGTTTGTTATTAAGATTTGAAAAATAGTTATTACTTCCTCTAAGGTTTCATGTTAAGGATTCCTCAGTAAGAATCCATTTAAAAAAAAAAAAATTATCACAAATTTTTCTACCTTAATTGTAAGTAAGTTTAAGTTTATGATGATGTTTAAGTTAAGTGACGGCCACGTAAGGGCGGGTCGTTACAGATTATATGGTGAATGTTCATTAATTAATTATGGTTGATTAAATTGTTATTCAATTATTTATTAATTAATTAATTTATGCCGGTTATGGTTCCTTAGAGGTTAGAATATGTATCTAGGTTTTTCATATAATTAGATGGCGGATATCATCTCCGTCTAAGAATTGTTATTTAATTTTAAATTTGTGGAAATTTTGTAATTAAATAATTATTCAGAGAAGACGGAACTGGAAGGCAAATCTAGAAGATGGATGATGGCGCACCTAGGTATTTCTTGAGACTCTAATTTTATGCCGGTTAATTAATTTATGCCGGTTATGGTTCCTTAGAGGTTAGAATATGTATCTAGGTTTTTCATATAATTAGATGGCGGACTATCATCTCCGTCTAAGAATTGTTATTTAATTTTAAATTTGTGGAAATTTTGTAATTAAATAATTATTCAGAGAAGACGGAACTGGAAGGCAAATCTAGAAGATGGATGATGGCGCACCTAGGTATTTCTTGAGACTCTAATTTTATGTTTTTGAATTGTTGAAAATAAAATTGATGAATTGCATTAAAAGTGTATTTTCTGGAATGAAGATTTTTGCTCGGTCGGCATGCCGAACATCACAGTTCGGCAGGCCGATGGTCACAGATCGGTAGGCCAGACGTGTGGTTCAGCAGGCCGTCAGTGGGGAGAAATCGACTGGCTCTACTGGCAGGCCGAACTTCTAGTTCGGCAGGCTGAACTTCTAGTTCGGCATGCCAAACTTTCGTAGGTCGACAGGACAATCTTTTTGATCGGCAGGCCGATGAAGCATGATCGGCAGGCCGATCACCTAGATCGGCCTGCCGACCGAGAGCTGTAAATTTTTCAAAAAAGGTGCAATTTTTGCAGTGCAGTTTTAATTTTATTTTTGAGACGATTCTGAGAAATATTAAATTTGGATATGACCGAAAGCATGAAGTATTTGATTCATACGTGATTGAAGACTTGAAGATAGGAATTACATGAAGAAGGATACAACTTGAGGATTCAAGGATGAAGAATCGATATATGTCTTGATTATTCTCTTGTAATCTTAGTTTTATATTCTCTAGGGTGGAACCATAATATTACGGTAATTATTATTTTGCTTGTAGCTTTGCTTGATTGCTTTGCTTGTCTGCATTATAATATGATTTGCCATGTATATTGATAACATGTCATATAGAATAGGAAGTGTCGCTCATATTAAAATTGTTCATTAATAATTTTAAAATAAAACCTTGATTTCAAAAGATTGAGTGGGAGAAGGTTTTCGAAGAGAGAACCTAAGGCCTCCATCATTGGTCCATAGGCAGAACATGGTGGTCCCGACCCCTAGGAAGAGATTTCTATCATGTACTAGATTGGATCTCTGAGAGGATAAGGTATTTTAGCATGATTTATGGTTGCACACCCCTAGGTGGTGATTATAAATCATGGATAAAATATTGAAATGATGGTTATACATTTACGTTAATTTTATTATTAACCTCCCCTTGGAGCTCTGTTAATAAAATTAATGGCCAAAGAAACGATTATTAATATATGCTGGATCATACGGGTCCTGGATGGTATATATTAATCAGGAGGGGATCCGTGTTCCTGATTGAATTTGGCATGACTCCCCTAGGAGCTTGTTGAATTATGAGTTGGAAATTATCGTTGTAAGGTTGTGATATTTTCAAGGTTTTGACACATAAACACATTTGTATGTTTTTACATGATTGTGTTATCTTACTAAATTATTATATGTTTGCTTATGTTTGGTATATGATTCTTTATTGTAGATTAAAAATGTCTAAAAATGCTTTATCATCGATACTTGACAAAAACCTGTTAACTGGTGAGAATTACAATGATTGGAAACGGAACCTGGATATCGTCCTGTCCTTTGAGAAACTGAAATATGTTTTGACAACCCCTTGTCCTCCCGAGCCTACGGGAGACTCATCTAATTAGCAATTCCAAGTGTATGATGGCTGAAAAGATGCCACTGATCAGGCCCGTTGCTATGTTATGGCCAGCATGAATAATTTGCTGTAGGCTCAACATCAAGATTATGAGATTGCAAAGCAGATCTTGGATAATCTTGAGGACAGGTTTGGAGGCCAGGCCATAACAAAGTGGCAAGGGGCGCTTCAGAAACTCTTAAACTGTAGACAGAGACCAGGGACATCTGTAAAGGAGCATATGATGTTGGTCATGGGTTACCTAGCTGAGGCTCAAACCAATGGAGCCGACATCGATGCTGAAACTCAGATGACTATGGTCTTTGAGACTCTATCTAAGGAATTTATTCCGTTTAGAGCTACATTTAATTTAAGCAATAGATGGGATATGACCTTAACAGAACCAATGAAACAGTTATAGGAGTTTGAACTACTGATTAGGGAGTCTCCTGCTGGTGGTGAGGCCAACATGGTAGCTGCTTCTGGTTCCAACCCCAACTCTGGGAATGGAAAGAAGCAACGGGCCAAGAACGAGAAGTCTTCTGTTCCTGCTAACACCAAGAGCAAGAAGAAGAAGAAGAAGAACCCAAAGAAGCTTAAGTGCTTCTTCTGTGGTAAAGTCGGGCATATAAAGAAGCATTGCAAGGACTTCCTTTCCAAAGGAGGTAGGTGTGATCTTCTGTATTTAGAAACTTTTTTGGTTGAGGAATCCAGTGACATTTGGGTCATAGATTCCGGTGCAACTAATCATGTTTGTGTTTCTCTGCAGGGGTTCAAAGAAAAGAGAAGTCTGCTGCATGAAGACTTCATGCTTTGGATGGGCAATGGATCCTTGGTCTCAACGGAAGCAATGGGAGACGTCCATCTTTACTTTGATAACTATAGAAATTTATTTTTACAAGATTGTTTTTATGTTCTTAAATTTAAAAGGAATTTAATTTCTGTATCTTGTTTATTTAAAGACTCCTACGTGGTATCTTTTAATGAAAAAAGTGGTGATTCATAAAAATAAATATTTTATCTTTTCTGGATGGATGCAAAATAATCTATATTTTATCAAACCTAAGGTGGACTTATTGCTTAATGCTGAGATGAATGATAATAACTCTAAAGGCTTAAAACTTGTCACTCTAATAAGATTTATCTTTGGCATTTGCGCCTTGGTCACATTAACCTGAATAGGATTCAAAGGTTGGTAAGGAATGGACCTTTAAGTCACTTAAAGGTGGAATCTATACCTCAATGTGAATCTTGTTTGGAGGGTAAAATGACCAAAAGACCATAAGGTCTAAAGGCAATAGGGCCAAAGGGGTTCTAGAACTTGTGCATAGTGATGTTTGTGGACCGATGAACATCCGGGCACGAGGAGGGTATGAGTACTTCGTCACTTTTATTGACGATTACTCAAGATATGGGTATGTGTGCCTGATGCACCACAAAAGCAAAACTTTTGACAAGTTCAGGGAGCTTCGGGCTAAAGTGGAAAAGCAATTGGGTAGACCCATAAAGGCACTTTGATCCGATCGAGGTGGAGAATACCTTTCTGATGAGTTCTTGGGACACTTGTTAGAGAATGAGATTTTATCCCATTTGACTGCGCCGGGCACTCCGCAGCAGAATGGCGTAGCAGAGAGAAGAAATAGGACTTTGTTGGACATGGTCAGGTCCATGATGAGTTATTCATCATTACCTTTATCCTTTTGGGGATATGCACTACAAACTGCATGTTATCTTTTGAACAATGTGCCTTCAAAATTGGTCTCTAAAACTCCTCACGAGTTGTGGACAAGAAGAAAGACATCCTTAAACCATATTCGCATATGGGGATGTCCATCTTATATCCTGTTTAAGGATCTGAATAAGTTGGAAGCACTTTAAAAAGTGTGTGTGTTTGTAGGATATCCAAAAGGGACTAAAGGGGGTTATTTTTTTAACCCGAAGGAAAATAAAGTCGTGGTTTCTGCTAATGCAACTTTCCTTGAGGAGAGTTACATGGACGACTTTAAACCTCGAAGCAAAGTGGTGCTTGAGGAGTTAAGGAGTGATCAAATCACTCTGGAGGTTCCGAATGAAACCGTTCCGAACAATGTAGAAAAACCAAACAAACTTGAATAACAATCTCAGGGGCTTCGACGTAGTGGGAGGATCGGACGTCAACCTGAGAGGTACATGTTCAATGGGGAGGTCTTCTTGGCTGAACCGGATGAACATGATAGGGATCCTTATACTTACACAGAAGCTATGGAGGATGTTGATTGAAAACTCTGGACAAAGGCCATGAACATAGAGATGAAGTCTATAGAGACTAATCAGGTCTGGGAGCTTGTGGATCTTCTCGAAGGGGTAAAACCCAGAGGGTGTAAGTGGATCTACAAGAGAAAAGGAGGAGTGGATGGAAAGGTCGAAAGCTTTAAGGCTAGACTGGTAGCTAAGGGTTATACGCAAAAGGAAGGAATCGATTATGAGGAAACCTTTTCGCCTATAGCCATGCTTAAGTCCATCCAGATTCTCTTATCCATAGCTACCGCTCTCAACTACGAGATTTAGCAGATGGATGTCAAGACGGCTTTTCTAAATGGCTATCTTGATGAGTCCATTTATATGGAACAACCAAACGGGTTCAAGGTCACGGGTCAAGAGGGTAAGGTTTGTAAGCTGCTAAAGTCAATTTATGGACTTAAGCAGGCTTCTCGTTCTTGGAACATAAGATTTGATCAGGTGATCAAGACTTATGGGTTCTCACAAAATGTGGATGAACCATGTGTTTACAAACACATTAAGGATGGGAAGGTGGTTTTTCTTCTACTATATGTAGATGACATTCTGCTAGTTGGCAATGACGTTGGGGCATTGTCATCGGTTAAATTATGGTTGACCAAGCAGTTTGACATGAAGGACTTGGGTGAGGCTAATTTTGATCTCGGTATCCATATCTTTCGGGATAGGAAGAACAAAATGATAGCTTTGTCACAGGCTGGCTACATAGATAAAATTCTCAAGAGGTTTGCAATGCAGGATTCCAAGATAGGTGGGCAACCATCTAGGTCTGGAATTACTCTTTCCAAGAAAGACTCCCCAAAGTCTTATGAAGAAAGAGAAGACATGAAGAAGGTGCCTTATGCTTCGACAGTGGGTAGTCTCATGTATGCCATGCTTTGCACACAACCGGGTATAAGTTATGCGGTCGGGATTGTAAGTCGATTTCATGCGGATCAAGGACCGAACCACTGGGTTGCAATAAAGTATATTTTCAAGTACCTGAGAAGGACTCGAGGGAATATGCTTGTATATTCGGGTGAGGACCTGACTCCTCTAGGATATACTGACTCATATTTTCAATCTTGTCTAGATTCTAGGAAATCGACTTCGGGTTTTGTGTTTACTCTGGGAGGCGATGGCATCAGTTGGAGAAGTATGAAGCAAGATTGCACTTCAGATTCAACGATGGAGGCCAAGTATGTGTCAGCTAGTGATGCTTCGAAAGAAGTAGTGCAGCTCCGCAAGTTCTTTAGGGATCTTGAGGTAGTTCCTGGTATGGATAAGGCAGTATCACTGTACTGTGATAACAGTGCAGTAGTAGCTAATGCTAAGGAACCAAGATTTCACAAGAAGAGTAAGCAAATTGATCGGAAGTATGATATGATAAAGGACTTCGTTGAGGGCGGGCATGTCACAATGTGCAAAATCGCGTCAGAGGACAATTTAGCTGATCCATTTACAAAGACACTTACTGGGAGAGTCTTTGAGTAACATGTGAAAGCTATGGGGATGCGAGATTTGCTGTATTTACTCACTTAGTGCAAGTGGAAGATTGTTAGATATGTATTCCCTTAGGAGTAAAAATGTAATACGTTTTTGGAGACATTTTTATCAATAAAGAATTTATTCATTTATAAATACCAAGTCTTGTCCTCTTTACGTTCATATTTGTTGAATTCATGTTAAGCAAACAATAGTCTGAGACTGTCGGTCTAAACCTTTAAGAATTGGGCATATGATGGACTGATTATGCGGAAGACACGATTCTTAAGGTGACAGTCTAAAACATATGATCTGCAATCGAGGGAATAACGTTAGGCGCTTTATTCATGCAAAGATTGTTATATTGTCTATATCCCTATTGGGAGATAGTTTATCTTGACCATCGGAGTTGGACTCCGTGAATAAAAACATTGGCACGTTGTCATAGGTGACAATGTGTTGGATCAGGACACAAAGTGAATTAATTTGGATTAATAATTCTGTCTTGGCAAATCAATTCACTTTAGACAATCATTTGTATTGTATCTTAATCCTGAGATGGATAGTGGGCCTGTTGTTTCGACTTGTGTCTTTTGATGTACCAAAGGGTGACTCCAACATCTAAATAGTGGTATGCATGCCGGTACGTTGGAGGCATGACTCTTGATAGCGTAGACTTATTATTCATAGATATGGAATCAATAGCTCCTCTTTAGGAGTAATGATATCCTTTTATATGCGTTCTCCTATAATTGGAAAACTGGAGCGCTCAACCATTTGGATACATAGGTGTAACCGAATGGTATACTATCTTTGGATGGTATGTTGGAAACAAAGTGCGCAGCGGAATTTTAAAAATTTTCCATCAGAGTATTTTCCAAAACACAAGTTTGACATGTTATATGTATAAATTAAACAGATCTTACTAACCTCAGTATGCCGAAGAACCTCCGCGACCTGTGTAGAGAAGTAACGTTCCAGAAGAGCCTCAACCAACTGGTCTTCTTTGCTATTCTCTATCCACAACCGGAGTGAGTGTGGGCTCACACGTACAGCTCTTCCACCGGTGACTCTCCTTCCAACCAATAGAGAGAACCCAAAGCTAGTGTTCGTGATTTGTGAACAAAAGCTCTCAGGGAGTTTTCAGATGCTCACTAGAAGAGTATCACTCTTAATTTCTCAAATTGATCTGAGTAAATCATTAGACTCACTCCCTTTTTATACCTATTGGTCCTTGGGGTCAGTCCATATCAGATTAGGTCTCAAAAATTGAAACAGAATCAAGTTCGGATCAATATCTGATAAGATACGCGTGAAAAACGCGTAATCTTAACTGTCGCGGTCGGCATGCCGAACTGTGAGATAGGCAGGCCGAACTGGCCAGTTCGACAGGCCGAACACGTCATCCGGCATGCCGAACTGCCGAGAAAAAATCTCCGCGAATCTTTTATTTTCCACCCGAGATTCTAAAGGATAAAGTCTCAGTTTTGATTCAAATAGCCCAATAGAAAAGATATCTGATCAAAACAAACTTTATCAAGATAATCTCTAAGAAAATAAATCAATTCACAATAATTCTACAAGTTTATCTTGTTCTAATTGTCCAAAATTAAAACAACCGATAAACAGACAAGAATTATCCGAACGCCATAATTCAACAAGTTCATCTTGAACTAATTTCTTACATAATTAATTCAACCGATAAACAGACATGAATTATTTGATTCTTATAAATTTTAAACCAATCTGATAAATCCGACATAAGTCACCAATTATTGGAAAAACACGCCGTGTCGTTACAGGATTTTGTGAGCTAGCAAAGGGGACCAAAATGGACCTATAAAGTTCAAGCTCATGATAATTATGAAACCCAATATCCCAGATATACATTTCACAATTATCAACTCCAACGCTACTCCACTAAAAGCTTGGAGCTGCACTCTCGAACTTTATAGAATTACGAAGCTCGTGTAGCTAAGTCTCCATGACATATCATAGTGTATCGCATCCCCATATGATCATCCATAATCGGCTTAAGGACAAGTTCTGTCTTACCTTCCCGATTATTTTTATCTTACGTTCCATTGTCTCACCATTAGAAAACTTACCATCCAAAGATAGTATACCATTCGGTTACACCTATGTATCCAAATGGTTGAGCGCTCCAGTTTTCCAATTACAGGACAACGCATATAAGAGGATATCATTACTCCTAAAGAGGAGCTATGGATTCCATATCTATGAATAACAAGTCTACGCTACCAAGAGTCATGCCTCCAACGTACCGGCATGCATGCCACTATAGAGATGTGGGAGTCACCCATTGGTACATCAAAAGACACAAGTCGAGACAACGGGCCCATTATTCATCTCAGGATTAAGATACAATACAAATGATTGTCTAAAGTGAATCGATTTGCCAAGACAGAATTATTAATCCAAATCAATTCACTTTATGTCCCGATCCAACACATCGTCACCTATGACAACGCGCCAATGTTTCTATTCACGGAGTCCAACTCCGATGGCCAAGACAAACCATCTCCCAAAAGGGATATAGACAACATAACAATCTTTACATGAATAAAGTGCCCAACTTTATTCCCTCGATTGCGGATCATATATTTTAGACCATCACCTTAAGAGTCGTGTCTATCACATAATCATCCCATCATATGCCCAACTCTTAAGGTTTAGACTGATAGTCTCAGACTACTGTTTGCTTATCATACATTCAACAAATATGAACGTAAAGAGGACAATATTTGGTATATATAAATGAATAAATTCTTTATTGATAAAAATGTCTCCAAAAACGTATTACATTTTTACTCCTTAGAGCATACATGTCTAACAATCTCCCACTTGCACTAAGTGAGTAAATACTGCAAATTTCGCATCCCCATAGCTTCCACATGCCTTTCGAAGACTCTCCCAGAAAGTGTCTTTGTAAATGGATCAGCTAAATTGTCCTCTGACGCGATCTTGCACACCGTGACATGCCCGCTCTCAACGAAGTCCTTTATCACATGATACTTCCGATCAATATGCTTACTCTTCTTGTGAAATCTTGGTTCCTTAGCATTAGCTACCGCCACACTGTTATTACAGTACAGTGATACCGCTTTATCCACACCAGGAACTACCTCAAGATCCCCAAGGAACTTGCGGAGCCACACTGCTTCTTTCGAAGCATCACTAGCCGCCACATACTCGGCCTCCATCGTTGAATCCGAAGTGCAATCTTGCTTCGCACTTCTCCAACTGATGGCACCGCCACCCAGAGTAAACACAAACCCCGATGTCGATTTCCTAGAATCCAGGCAGGATTGAAAATCTGAATCAGTGTATCCTAGAGGAGTTAAATCCTCACCCGAATACACAAGCATATACCCACGAGTCCTTCTCAGGTACTTGAAAATATGCTTTACCGCAACCCAATGGTTCGGTCCTGGATCCGCCTGAAATCGACTCACAATCCCGACCGCATAACTAATATCCGGTCGAGTGCAAAGCATGGCATACATGAGACTACCCACTGCCGAAGCATAAGGCACCTTCTTCATGTATTCTCTTTCTTCATAAGACTTTGGAGAGTCTTTCTTAGAAAGAGTAATTCCAGACCTAGATGGTTGCCCACCTTTCTTGGAATCCTGCATTGCAAACCTCCTGAGAATTTTATCTATGTAGCCGGCCTGTGACAAAGCTATCATTTTGTTCTTCCTATCCCGAAAGATCTGGATACCGAGAAAAAAATTAGCCTCACCCAAGTCCTTCATGTCAAACTGCTTGGTCAACCATAATTTGACCGATGACAACGCCCCAACGTCATTGCCAATTAGCAGAATGTCATCTACATAGAGTAGTAGAAAAACCACCTTCCCATTCTTAATGTGTTTGTAAACACATGGTTCATCCACATTTTGTGAGAACCCATAAGTCTTGATCACTTGATCAAATCTTATGTTCCAAGAACGAGAAGCCTGCTTAAGTCCATAAATTGACTTTAACAGCTTACAAACCTTACCCTCTTGACCCGTGACCTTGAACCCGTCTGGTTGTTTCATATAAATGGACTCATCAAGATAGCCATTCAGAAAAGCCGTCTTGACATCCATCTGCCAAATCTCGTAGTCGAGAGCGGCAGCTATGGACAAGAGAATCCGGATGGACTTAAGCATGGCTACAGGCGAAAAGGTTTCCTCATAATCGATTCCTTCCTTTTGCGTATAACCCTTAGCTACCAGTCTAGCCTTAAAGGTTTCGACCTTTCCATCCACTCCTCTTTTCCTCTTGTAGATCCACTTACTCCCTATGGGTTTTACCCCTTCGGGAAGATCCACAAGCTCCCAGACCCGATTAGTCTCCATAGACTTCATCTCAATGTTCATGGCCTCTGTCCAGAGTCTTGAATCAACATCCTCCATAGCTTCTGCGTAAGTATAAGGATCCCTGTCATGTTCATCCGGTTCAGCCAAAAAGACCTCCCCATTGAACATATTCCTCTCAGGTTGACGCCCGATCCTCCCACTACGCCGAAGCCCCTGAGGTTGTTGTTCAGGTTTGTTTGGTTTTTCTACACCGATCGGAATGGTTTCGTTCGGAACCTCCGGAGTAAACGGATTACCCCGCAACTCCTCAAGCACCACTTTGCTTTGAGGTTTAAAGTCGTTCATGTAACTCTCCTCAAGGAAAGTTGCATTAGTTGAAACCACGACTTTATTTTCCTTTGGGTTATAAAAATAACCCCCTTTAGTCCCTTTTGGATATCCTACAAACACGCAAACTTCTGAACGTGCTTCCAACTTATTCGGATCCTTAAACAGGACATGAGCTGGACATCCCCATATGCGAATATGGTTTAAGGATGTCTTCCGTCTTGTCCACAACTCGTGAGGAGTTTTAGGGACCGATTTTGAAGGCACATTGTTCAAAAGATAACACGCGGTTTGTTGTGCATATCCCCAAAAGGATAAAGGCAATGATGAATAACTCATCATGGACCGAATCATGTCCAACAAAGTCCTATTCCTTCTCTCTGCTACGCTATTCTGCTGCGGAGTGCCCGGCGCAGTCAAATGGGATAAAATCCCATTCTCTAACAAGTGTCCCAAGAACTCATCAGAAAGGTGTTCCCCACCTCGATCAGATCGAAGTGCCTTTATGGGTCTACCCAATTGCTTTTCCACTTCAGCCCGAAACTCCCTGAACTTATCATAAGTTTCGCTTTTGTGGTGCATTAGGTACACATACCCATATCTTGAGTAATCGTCAATAAAAGTAACGAAGTACTCATACCCTCCTCGTGCCCGGATGTTCATCGGTCTGCAAACATCACTATGCACAAGTTCTAGAACCCCTTCAGCCCTATTGCCCTTAGACCCGTATGGTCTTTTGGTCATTTTACCCTCCAAACAAGACTCACATTGAGGTATAGATTCCACCTTTAAGTGACTTAAAGGTCCATCCCTTACCAACCTTTGAATCCTATTTAGGTTAATATGGCCAAGGCGCAAATGCCAAAGATAAGTCTTATTAGAGTGAAAAGTTTTAAGTCTTTTTGAGTCATTATCATTTATCTCAGCATTAAGCAATAGGTCCATCTTAGGTTTGATAAAATATAGATTATTTTGCATCCATCCAGAACAGATAAAAGATTTGTTTTTACGAATCACCACTTTTTCATTAAAAGATACCACATAGGAGTCTTTAAATAAAGAAGATACAGAAATTAAATTCCTTTTAAATTTAGGAACATAAAAACAATCTCGCAAAATTAAACTCCTATAATTATCAAAATAAAGATGGACATCTCCCACTGCTTTCGCTGAGACCAAGGATCCATCGCCCATCCGAAGCGTTAAGTCTTCACGAAGTAGACTTCTCATTCCTTTGAATCCCTGGAGAGAAACACAAACATGATTAGTTGCACCAGAATCTATGACCCAAATGTCACTGGATTCCTCAACCAAACAAGTTTCTAAATATAGAAGATCACACCTACCTCCCTTGGAAAGGAAGTCCTTGCAATGCTTCTTTATATGCCCGACCTTACCACAAAAGAAGCACTTAAGCTTCTTTGGGTTCTTCTTCTTCTTCTTCTTGCTCTTGGTAGCAATAGGAATAGAAGACTTCCCACTTTTGGCCCGTTGCTTCTTTCCATTCCCAGAGTTAGGATTGGAACCAGAAGCAGCTACCATATTGGCCTCTCCACCAGCAGGAGACTCCCTGATCAGCAGTTCAAACTCTTGTAACTGTTTCATCAGTTCTGTCAAGGTCATATCCCGTCTATTGCTTAGATTAAAAGTAGCTCTAAACGGAATAAATTCCTTAGACAGAGTCTCAAAGACCATAGTCATCTGAGTTTCAGCATCGATGTCGGCTCCATTGGTTTGAGCCTCAGCGAGGTAACCCATGACCAACATCATGTGCTCCTTTACAGATGTCCCCGGTCTCTGTCTACAGTTTAAGAGTTTCCGAAGTGCCCCTTGCCGCTTTGTTATGGCCTGGCCTCCAAACATGTCCTCAAGATTATCCAAGATCTGCTTCGCAGTCTCATAATCCTGATGTTGAGCCTGCAGCACGTTATTCATGCTAGCCATAACATAGCAGCGGGCCTGATCATTAGCATCTTTCCAGCGTTCGTACGCTTGGAATTGCTCATTACTTGAGTCTCCCGTAGGCTCGGGAGGACAAGGAGTTGTCAGAACATATTTCAGTTTCTCAAAGGAAAGGACGATGTCCAGGTTCCGTTTCCAATCATTATAGTTCTCACCGGTTAATTGGTTTTTGTCAAGTATCGATGATAAAGCGTTTTTAGACATTTTCAATCTACAATAAAGAATCATATACCAAACATAAGCAAACATATATAATAATTTAGTAAGATAACACAATCATGTAAAATCATACAAATGTGTTTATGTGTCAAAACCTTGAAAATATCACAACCTTACAACGATAATTCCCAACTCAGAATTCAACAAGCTCCTAGGGGAGTCATGCCAAATTCAATCAGGAACACGGATCCCCTCCTGATTAATATATGCCATCCAGGACCCGTATGATCCAGCATATACTAATAATCGTTTCTTTGGCCATTAATTTTATTAACAGAGCTCCTAGGGGAGGTTAATAATAAAATTAACGTGAGTGTATAACCACCGTTTTAATATTTTATCCATGATTTATAATCACCACCTAGGGGTGTGCAACCATAAATCATACTAAAATACCTTATCCTTTCAGAGATCCAATATGGTACATGATAGAAATCCCTTCCTAGGGGTTGGGACCATCATGTTCTTCCTATGGACCAACGATGGAGGCCTTAGGTTCTCTCTTCGAAAACCTTCTCCCACTCAATCTTTTGAAGTCAAGGTTTTATTTTAAAATTATGCATGAACAATTTTAATATGAGCGGCACTCCCTATTCTATATGACATGTTATCAATATACATGGTAAATCATATTATAATGCAGACAAGCAAAGCAATCAAGCAAAGCTACAAGCATAATAATAATAACCGTAATATTATGGTTCCACCCTAGAGAATAGAAAAACTAAGATTACAAGAGAATAATCGAGACATTTATCGATTCTTCATCCTTGAATCCTCAAGCTGTATCATTCTTCATGTAATATCCATCTTCAAGTCCTCAATCCCGTATGAATCGAACACTTCATATTTCCGGTCATATCCAAATTTAATGTTTCTCAGAATCGTCCCAAAAATAAAATTAAAACTGCACCAAAAATTGCACCTTTTCTGGACACCTGGCTGCTCTCGGTCGGCAGGCCGATCTGGGCGATCGGCCTACCGATCATGGAGGTTCGGCCTGCCGAACATGAAGGTTCGGCCTGCCGGCAGAGCACCAAAATTTCTACCCCACTGTCGGCCTGCCGGACCGTACGTCCGGCCTGCCGATCTGTGACCTTCGGCCTGCCGAACTGTGAGGTCCGGCATGCCGACCGAGCAGAAAACCCTCAATCCAGAAAATACAATTTTAATGCAATTCATCAATTTTATTTTCAACAATTCAAAAACATAAAATTAAAGACTCATGAAATACCTGGAGGCGCCATCATCTATCTTTAAGTTCTGACTTCTTGTTCCGTCTTCTCCGAATAATTATTTAATTACAAAATTCTTACAAATTAAAAATTAAATAATAATTCCTAGACGGAGATGATAGTCCGCCATCTAATTACATGAAAAACCTAGATACACATTCTAACCTCTAAGGAACCATAACCGGTATTAATTAATTAATAAATAATTAAACAACAATTTAATCAACCATAATTAATTAATAAACATTCACCATATAATCCATGACAACATATATATTATATAGAAACCTAGAGTGCCATCTCTCTATAAAATTTAATTCAAGCATTGGAGAGATTAAGATCACAAAATTTATGCATATAACATGATCACAAACTTGCAAATTTATGTAAAAACCTCAGCTCTGATACCAATTGTTGGAAACAAAGTGCGCAGCGGAATTTTTAAAATTTTTCATCAGAGTATTTTCCAAAACACAAGTTTGACATGTTATATGTATAAATTTAACAGATCTTACTAACCTCAGTATGTCGAAGAACCTCCGCGACCTGTGTAGAGAAGTAACGTTCCAGAAGAGCCTCAACCAACTGGTCTTCTTTGCTATTCTCTATCCACAACCGGAGTGAGTGTGGGCTCACACGTACAGCTCTTCCACCGGTGACTCTCCTTCCAACCAATAGAGAGAACCCAAAGCTAGTGTTCGTGATTTGTGAACAAAAGCTCTCAGGGAGTTTTCAGATGCTCACTAGAAGAGTATCACTCTTAATCTCTCAAATTGATCTGAGTAAATCATTAGACTCACTCCCTTTTTATACCTATTGGTCCTTGGGGTCAGTCCATATCAGATTAGGTCTCAAAAATTGAAACAGAATCAAGTTCGGATCAATATCTGATAAGATACGCGTGAAAAACGCGTAATCTTAACTGTCGCGGTCGGCATGCCGAACTGTGAGATAGGCAGGCCGAACTGGCCAGTTCGACAGGCCGAACACGTCATCCGGCATGCCGAACTGCCGAGAAAAAATCTCCGCGAATCTTTTATTTTCCACCCGAGATTCTAAAGGATAAAGTCTCAGTTTTGATTCAAATAGCCCAATAGAAAAGATATCTGATCAAAACAAACTTTATCAAGATAATCTCTAAGAAAATAAATCAATTCACAATAATTCTACAAGTTTATCTTGTTCTAATTGTCCAAAATTAAAACAACCGATAAACAGACAAGAATTATCCGAACGCCATAATTCAACAAGTTCATCTTGAACTAATTTCTTACATAATTAATTCAACCGATAAACAGACATGAATTATTTGATTCTTATAAATTTTAAACCAATCTGATAAATCCGACATAAGTCACCAATTATTGGAAAAACACGCCGTGTCGTTACAGGATTTTGTGAGCTAGCAAAGGGGACCAAAATGGACCTATAAAGTTCAAGCTCATGATAATTATGAAACCCAATATCCCAGATATACATTTCACAATTATCAACTCCAACGCTACTCCACTAAAAGCTTGGAGCTGCACTCTCGAACTTTATAGAATTACGAAGCTCGTGTAGCTAAGTCTCCATGACATATCATAGTGTATCGCATCCCCATATGATCATCCATAATCGGCTTAAGGACAAGTTCTGTCTTACCTTCCCGATTATTTTTATCTTACGTTCCATTGTCTCACCATTAGAAAACTTACCATCCAAAGATAGTATACCATTCGGTTACACCTATGTATCCAAATGGTTGAGCGCTCCAGTTTTCCAATTACAGGACAACGCATATAAGAGGATATCATTACTCCTAAAGAGGAGCTATGGATTCCATATCTATGAATAACAAGTCTACGCTACCAAGAGTCATGCCTCCAACGTACCGGCATGCATGCCACTATAGAGATGTGGGAGTCACCCATTGGTACATCAAAAGACACAAGTCGAGACAACGGGCCCATTATTCATCTCAGGATTAAGATACAATACAAATGATTGTCTAAAGTGAATCGATTTGCCAAGACAGAATTATTAATCCAAATCAATTCACTTTATGTCCCGATCCAACACATCGTCACCTATGACAACGCGCCAATGTTTCTATTCACGGAGTCCAACTCCGATGGCCAAGACAAACCATCTCCCAAAAGGGATATAGACAACATAACAATCTTTACATGAATAAAGTGCCCAACTTTATTCCCTCGATTGCGGATCATATATTTTAGACCATCACCTTAAGAGTCGTGTCTACCGCATAATCATCCCATCATATGCCCAACTCTTAAGGTTTAGACTGATAGTCTCAGACTACTGTTTGCTTATCATACATTCAACAAATATGAACGTAAAGAGGACAATATTTGGTATATATAAATGAATAAATTCTTTATTGATAAAAATGTCTCCAAAAACGTATTACATTTTTACTCCTTAGAGCATACATGTCTAACATTCTAATGGTGAGATAATGGAATGTAAGATAAAAATAATCGGGAAGGTAAGACAGAACTTGTCCTTAAGCTGATTATGGATTATCATATGGGGATACGATACACTTTGATATGTCATGGAGACTTAGCTATACGGGCTTCGTAATTCTATAAAGTTCGAGAGTGCAGCTCTAAGCTTTTAGTGGAGTAGCATTGGAGTTTATAATTGTGAAATGTATACCTGGGATATTGGGTTTCATAATTATCGAGAGCTTGAACTTTATAGATCCATCTTTTACCCTTTGCTAGCTCACAAAATCCTATAACGATACGACGTGCTTTTTCAACAATTGGTGACTTATGTCGGATTTATCGGATTGGTTTAAAATTTGAAAGAATCAAATAATTCATGTTTGTTTATTAGTTGAATTAATTTTGTAATAAAATTAATTTAAGATAAACTTGTTGAATTATTGGGATCGGATAATTCTTGTCTGTTTATCGATTGATTTAATTAGATAAATTAAATCAAGATAAACTTGTAGAATTATTGTGAATTGATTTATTTTCTTAGAGATTATCTTGATAAAGTTTGTTTTGATCAGATAACTTCTCTATTGGGTTATTTGAATCAAAACAGAATCAAGATTCATGGAGATATTTATGAGACAATTCGCCCTGTCGATCTACGTGTTCGGCCTGTCGATGGGGCCTGTTCGGCCTGCCGATCAGCGACAGATAAGATTACTGCGTTTTCACACGGATCTTATCCGATATTGATCCGAACTTGATTCTGTTTAGAGTTTTTGAGACATAATCTGATAAGGAATGACCCCTAGACCAATCGCTATATAAAGGGAGTAAGTCTCATGAAGTTACTCAGATCAATTGAGAGATTAAGAGTGATACTCTTCTGGTGAGCATCTAGAAAATCCCTGAGAGCTTTTGTTCACAAATCACGAACACTAGCTTTGGGTTCTCTCGATTGGTTAGGAAGGAGAGTCCTCAGTGGAAGAGCTGTACGTGTGAGCCCACACTCACTCCGATCGTGGATAGAGAATAGCAAAGAAGACTAGTTGGTTGAGGCTCTTCTGTAACGTTACTTCTCTTCACGGGTTGCGGAGGTTCTTCGGCACACAAAGGTTAGTAAGATTTGTTTAATTTATACATATAGCATGACGAACTTGTGTTTTAAAAAAAATACTCTGATGTTAAAATTTTTAAAAATTCCCGCTGCGCACCTCACATTGTTTTTTCCAACAGTTTCCTCTTCATTTTCTTCTCATGAAACCAGCTCCATTGGCAGTAAAAGGTTTTGATGGCTATGCTGCTGCAAGTAAACTTAAAATGAACTCTTTTTTTTTTTTTTAAAAAAAATCTTCAATTTTAATTTATGCTAATCACATGCCTGTATTTACTAGACTCAGTTCCCTTGCTGGTTATAACCTGAATTACGTTCTGTTTATCCCTTCAATATATCTGCTGTACTTGTTTTCTTATGTTATTATCTCGAAGATCAAAATTCCTAGCCTTGCGCAACCAACTTTAAGACAAAAGTAGAAAATAAAAAGTGATGGTCTCGTTATGTGGATCTGTTACAGAGTTTTAGCCAGTCCGTGCTGCAATTAGCTCCAGCTGATCGGCAAATATCTCTGTTGCAGAAGGCTATCAACCACCTCAACGTCCAACCGTGCAGAAAGTTTGACAAGCACGGCAAATTCAGCTTCAAACTCAGTTCTGTCAAGGCTTTTTCGTTGAGAATCGTACCATAATATCAGTGTCATTCTCTTCGTCTCTTCATTCTGAGTTCATTGACACCAAGATCGTGCCGATCGGTGGTCGGAGGAGGAGAAATCACGTCGAAAAGATGACGTGTTTCTATGGCTTCAACCGGCGCGTACGGGCTGCTCCGGCAGAGTTGTGGTCGGCTCAGCATGTCGTTGGAACCAGCTCGACAAGAGCTTTCCAATGGTATAAGAGGTGTCAAACATGGAGGCCAGATTCTTGGACTGAGTTTGAGGAGAAAGAGAGTAGAGAGAGAAAGTAGAGAGAGAGAGGCTGATTTGCAATTGGCTGAATTTTTTTTTTTGGTCATGTATTTATAGACCATTTTGTAGTCTACACAGTCTAAATCGTGCAGTACTGGGTAGATCAAATTTGATCCGTAACTTTAAATTTCTGTAAACATAATTGTACTTTTAAAAACTGTAACTTATTTGCACTCTAAAGATAATCACATAAATTTCTAATTTTCTTGTTGTATTATTGTGTTACTAAACTATTCATATCGACATAAAAATCATTTTCATAAATTTATCGATACTATATGGATTTTGTGACTAAATTCTAAAACAATAAACTTTGATACATTTGTCTTCAAAATCGATGATTAACTATTTTCACAACTATATACATATATATGCATATATGTATATGAATTTTAAGAAAGATATTATGTATTTAAAACTTTGCTCAATATAATTATTTTATTATTATTATTATTTTACTTTTAAAACTTTAAAATTTATAACACATACTTCTCACTAAAAATTTTCATATTGTAAACTTCAAATTTCATTATAAAAATAATAGTTGTAATTTTGTAATAGTTTTGTAAATTAAATTGACTATCTAAGTCAATTTAATTTAAAATTCTAAACTTAGCACAATATCATGCTTCATGGATATAACACGAACTACTTCTCGTAAAGAGCCATTTATGGTTCCACATCTTAGCAATAAATCAACATTTGTGGACCCCATCAACGCCCTTCTTCTTCTTTACTATTACTATGACAAATGCTATTATTATTGTTGTTGTTACAACAATAATAATAAACTTTATGTAATTATTAATGTGTATAATAATTAACCATACACATTCAAAATATTTGAATTCTCAAACTTCCAATGATCCTTATAACTTGCTTGAAATTCTTATCTTTATGATCTTCTTAAATTTCAAGATCGATTATAGTAAAAATGTCATAAATCTTGCACACTTAAACTTGGTGCTAACCATTTTCTAAATTATGGTATGGAGCTCATGATCACTATTGATCTGGGTTTCTTTTACTGAATTGACATCATATAGGAATTTCCCACATCATCATAGTAAGTTGAAAATTCCACTTTTGCCAAATAATCCCAATTTAAACATTCTAATTGAGATTCTTATAAAAATCACTTCTTTGGCTCGTACATGAAATCAATAAATCATAAATTCCTAATTTAGCACATTAAATATTTGTTTTTAATTATTTTAATGTACTATCATAACATTACATTGTTACATGTTTTATAAATAAAGCACATAAATTTGTGCATTCACAACATTATTTATTTCTAAGGTCTTATGGCTAGTAAAACCTTTAAATTTGCATGTTAATAAATGCTCAACTTGTACTTTCTCAAGTACTTAGCTTAGTAATGATGGAAAAATTCTCAATTAATCATACTTATTAATTTCTGGATTTTTCCAGTAATTACACTGAAGACCCGGGAAGAAAATTGCAGGATTAGAATATTATTTTTTAGGGTATTTATAACAAGACATATAATATCTTAAACCGATTCATATTTCCTTGGACTGTGGTTTTGTATTTAATATTGTTAGTACTATGTGTGCACACTAAAGTGGGTTCGGTGGGACCCAATGGGGTTATTTATCTAATGTTTTATTTTCTATTTAATTGTTCCTAGATTTCTAATGATTTTGTATTTTCTTTTAAAACTAGTTATTATTACTTTTTAACGGAGATCCCTACTAAATTTAATTTATTTAAATTAATTAATCTGCCACGTCACCCCTCGGATTTCGGGGCGTGATACGAGGGGTCTTCAAAAGTAACCATTAAGCTTTCACCAAATTGGCTTACTTCCAACTTCTCTGGTGTTTTCTTGTGCGTTGTTCTTTTGAGGAATGCTATTGCTGTAAGGAATTAGAAGGCGATGCTGTCCATGTATGTTGTGGATTACATATGAAAACAAAATATGATCGAAGCTTCTATTTCGTCCTCCTGGTTGGAGGTTGTACAAACTAGACTTTGGCCCTGAAAACGGGCAAGGAAAAGGACAAATGCTTCAATTGGATCAGACATTCATGTGGTATGACTCCTTTGATGTAGTAGAAATTTCATTCTTCTTCTTCTGTCACGGAAATAAAAATGCTTCAGACCACGAATGTTCTATTAAATACCAAGTGAAAGGGTGTGTGGTCCACATGTTATATATTGAAAAAGAAGTCATCAATGACTTCCACATGAGCATCCAGCATTACGTGGAATACATGGTAGAAGCAGAGGAATGTGGTATCAGCATTCTCCAATATATGAAATATCTTCAAGGCACAAGGCATAATTTGGCAGGGGAGCGGAGTTTTCAGTTGAAGGATGTGGAGGATTCCTCTGAAGATTTACCAACAACAGATGAATTTTTTTTTGGCATGGAAGCATCCTCAAGTGCGTCTGCCCTGTGGAGGACAGTGCTTTTGGAGGCTCCAAAAGTCCTCTGCACATAACACATTTTAACTAGTGTGCTTATAGTTAGTTCTATCGGCTATTTTTCTTTCTTTCTTTCTTTCTTTCTGTCTTTTAGTTTTGACTTCTACTAACAGAGAACTTTTTTCGAAAAACATAACAATCCCAAGCCCAGTCTAAAACCATCAACTTTGATGCAGATGCATCTGAGCAAGTCAACAATCTGTTTGACTCAGAATCTTCCCTGAGGCTCTACAGCACTAAAGTGCCGCTGGATGATGAAAGAAACTCTGAAATCCAATCCCGGGACCCTACGATGACTCGTGAGGAAGTAGACTGCCAAAACATACCATTGTCGATTGGTTCCCATGGGGATCAAACCAACAACATGGAGAGAATTAAATGCTTTGATTTTTGCAGCAGCTCAAACTTTGATTTTAGGTATATTTACAATTAAAAACTTCTATACTACAGATAATTTATCATTTTTCTATGAAACATTATAGGACTTATCCTAGCTTGAGTGCTTCATCTTGACAACAAAAACTGTATAATTTTAAGGTGTTATTTTCTCTTTCGTGATTAAATGAAAGAAAAAGAATTAAATTTTGACTAACTCCATATTAGTGGTTTTGATAGTTATATGTGTAGAACTTGCTCTTTTCTATGAATCATACTTGCAGATTCTATTTTGTTCTTCCCCCATTGATATCAAATGTCTTGAGCCATCATGAAAAGGAACAATACAAAGGAATAATTTATAAAATTCAAATATTATGGAAAATCTCTGTGCAATGAAGATTACTTGTTTTCTTAATTTGTCGATAAATTAGGTAAAAGATATTGGGGAAGTTTCCTTTCCTCACGACCAAAAATACACAGGAGAACTTTGTTCTGCTTTTGGTGTTTTTTTTTCTAATGGCTTATGTTTTAAGCTTTGTTAGCTAGTTCACACGAATGTTTATGATTATATGTATTAAGTATGATGCTCGTAATTAATTGGCTTATCATGTTAAAATGAAATGTGGATTACGGCATATTGGAGGTAAGGTAACAACATAAGGGGACGTGTGCCGCTATCGATTTTTGTTGGTGGAGATGTTTACCAAAAAAAAATCTACCGATGACATGTTCAAGGATAGAGAGAGCTGCCTTCAGAACTTTATTAAGATGACTACATTAGCTACAAATCTAGAGCATGTTAAATTTGGATCCGCTGCTTGTCCGAGTTGTGAATTAGAAGCTCATGAAAACAGTACTTATGGAGATGCTAGGACCATTCCGAACTGCGGAGAACAAATTCGGGACTACATGCTTTTTTTCCATTTTGCTAGAGAGCATATTCCATTGCTAAAGAAAACTGAATGCATGTTTTCCATTGCTTTGTTTCCATTGCCTTTGAGATGTGTGGATTTTGTTTTGTTAGCCCGACTTTTCTGATAAATATTGTCTAGTATGATCAGAAGATTTGTCGCAATAGTGATGGAATAAGTCTTATTCCAGTTTTGGGCACATGGAATAAGACTTTTTGGAATAAGTCTTGTTCCGGAGATTAGAATTGAGCCTTTAGTAAAACACTTACATATTATGTGAAATAAAAGCAAACCTTGCATGTGGCCTGGCTAGGCTCCGATTAACCAGAGTTAGAAATTCAAAATCAGGAAATCTATACATGAACATGTTGGTTGTATGTAGAGCCAAAACTATTAACTCGAATTAAATTTGCAAAAGAAAGCCCATCAGTTTCTTCTGACGCCAAACTATTAGTTCTGCAATTCAATCAAATCATCCAATAATCGACTTTAAATTGTCGCTTGCGCTTTTGTTGCTGAATGATCAAGTGTCTCCTGTTGAGGTCTTGAGACTAACCTTTGACAAGAACTGTCCTAGAACTTGTTTCTCTCCGCATTTCATAAATTTATCATGAGGAACATTTCTTATAAATTCCGGAAACAGATTTCTATATTTATGTTTTTGTTTTTGTTTGCCCTTTTTAGTGTATATACATACATATATATATATATATATATACACGTATTTTTTTCCCAATTAAAAACCAACGAATGCAGAAGAAAACAGATGGGTAAAAAAGAACAGGACAAGCATATACTTTCAGTTGTCTAGCCGTTTCCCTATATCAAATAAACCAACCAAAAATAAACTTACTGTTATTGAAGCATTAAATCCTTGAGTTTGCAGCAAAAAAGTGAAATAAAAAATAACATAAAGTTAAAATTTTATAAGGAAAAATAATAACGAAAGAGATATTCCCAAGTTTACCATCTCTTCTCACCAAACCCAGCCGTCCTCTTCCTTGGCTGCCAAACCCACGTTGCTGCCGCCCTCCTCCCATGTGTCACCTTTTGTTGTCGACTTGGACGGCTCCTAAAAGAAAATCCTTAAGTCATTTACTGTTTAGTATGCAACTCTTTTTACCGAGGAGCTTGTTAATTGGTTTGGCACATTTTTCTTATTTAATCAAAAGGGACCTAGATTCCTTTGTGAGAATGCCGGCCGTTAAAATTGTGAATATCAACGTGGACAAAGTGCAGTGCAATCTCCAATTTTGCATTTGTATTAAACTCTCACCTACGCTAATGAAGCACAAAATACCAATAAAAGCAATGACCCTCAATTTTTTTTTAAATATCTATTTGACTGATCAAATTATTGAAAAAGTTAAGAATACCCTCAATAATACGAAATTAAGTATTATTAAAACGTTAACTATTTAAGAAATTTAACAAAAAAATATTGTAAAGATAAAAATAAAAAATAATAAAAAAAAAAAGTCCCTCCCCCCCTCAATTCACCAATCTGCCAAACCTACTTCCATCCATGGCGATATTCTTCGACGTCCAGTCTTTCTTTCTAAATCTTTAGATTTATTTTTCAGTTTTATGTTTAAATTTATTTAATTTTTTGAAATTAGCTTGCAAATCTTTGGATTTAATCTATTTTTCCTTTGTTTTCTAAATAGTTAATGTTTAAATAATGTATAAAATCTTTTAAAATATTTAAATGCTAATTAATAAGGGTAATGTTTCTACTTTTTAAATAATTTGACTGGTCAAATGAATTTTTCTAACTCTATTAAAAAACTATGGGGATATTTTTTTATTAGTTAAAAATTGGGGTATATGTATTCATGGTATTTTTTGAAGGATTTCATGGTATTTTTTAAAAGAATATTTATGGTAATTTTAATTAAGGGATTTTTTGGAATGTTGCCCCTTGCGCATTTCCAATTTGCCCTTTAAACTATTAATTTGGACATATTGCACCTTAAACTTGTAAATCTATGGTGAATCACCCTTGTATATAGCCATGTTATCTTTTTTTTTTACCTTACTAAAAATGATATGTAACTTACAAATAAATTGTTGATTAATGATTTGAAAGGTCATTATGTAATTTAACCTAAATACTTTATAGTGGTTAATATTTTTAATTAAGTTTTTATTAATATATAAAATTTTAAATGGGCCCTGTTTTAAATATAAATTTGGGTTAACACCCATAATTTTTCTTTTCATGCTCTTAATTGACTATATATGTCAAAATCACATAAATTGGGAGTTTTACAGATATGCCACCTTTTTGGACTATAGATTGAAATATGCTACATAGAAAAAAAAAAACTCTTTGAAAAGGCACAAGCAACTTTTTTTTTTTTTTTTTATAATTTTACTCTTGTATTGATTCTTATAAGTGGCATATAGTATAAAAGTTTTTTTGTAAGTAGCAAAAATCAATCCACTGTTCATAAATAACGTGGCAGTGGACATAAATATCTCATTAAAATTTCAGTCAAAAAACTAATATTGCTATGAGTAGGGTTATTTGCTATATATTTATTAGTTTAGGATGAAACTTACTAAAAATTAAAAGTTTAGGGAATAAATTGTAAATATTGTGTAGTAAATTTAGGAAGCAATTGTACTAAAAATAGTAAATTCAGAGGATACTTTTTAAAATTTTCCAAAGAAGAAAATGCTTAATTCTATGGTATATGTAACATGACTAAATTACAAGAATAGGATTTGAACTCAAGAATCAGCGCTTGCTTTAATGAAACTGCCTACTAGGATGGCTACATTTTTTTTTTCGTAGATCTGAATTTAAATTTGTCAAGAAGATCGTCAAAGAAGTTCTAGTGAGATTATATTGTATTCCGTCAAGTAACATTGTTGATGGTTTTCAAGGTTTAGTTGGAATAAGCAAACGTCTTGAGAAAATAGAAACATTGCTATGTTGGCTCCCCATATGTTCGAATTGTAGACATTTGGGGCGTGGGGTTATAGGAAAAACAATCCTCACTCAAGCCTTGTACAAGCGATTGCAGTTTGAATTTGCAAGTTGCTTTTTTACAAATGTGAAGAAAGATGTATGTAAACATGGTCTGGATGATGAAAAAAATGTTTTGCAAATTATTGAAGCGTAAAAGCATAGATATGGACAGTTCCTTCAAAGGCATTCAGCTCCGTCGTAAAAAGGTTTTTGTGGTGCTTGAAAACAACTAGAATGTTTAGTTGGTGAAAATAATGTTCCACTTGATGTTTTTCAAAGAGAAAAAGGTCGGTTTGGTCTTGGAAGTAGAATCCTTATAAAGAGCAGAGATAAGAAATTGCTTTAGAGAAAAGCTTATGATAAGATCTATGAGGTTGATGCATTAGATTCTAACGAAGCACATAGTCTCCTTTATCTGAAAGCCTTTAAAAGAGATTCACTTGTAACAGATTATACAGAGCTAGTAGAGAGAGCATTTGACTATGCAAAAGGCAATCCACTAGCTCTTGAAGTTCGGGTTCCTACCTTCATTCTCGGACCAAAGAAGAATGGGAAAGTACATTGAGTGAACTGAAAAGAGCTCATAATGAAAGTATTCAGGAAGTGTTGAGAATAAGTTACGATGCTCTAGATCATTTAATGAAGTCTATGTTCCTTGATATTGCATGGTTTTTTTAAGGGAAGGCTAGAGATTTTGTAGAGGGAATATTAGGTAGCGAGTCTTACATAGGGATTAATGTTCTCATTGAAAAATCCCTCATAAGTATAAAAGATGGTAGGCTCCAGGTGCATCATTTGATACACGAGATGGGGTGGGAAATTGTTCGCCAAGAATTTCGTACTGAGGATGGTGAACGTAGTTGGTTATGGAATGCTAAAGAGGTCTTTCAAGTCTTGGAAAATAATAAAGTAAGTTGTTTGATACATTTACGTGTCTTTTTTTTCCTTAAAATTAAAAAAAAATTAATTTTCTAAAATCAAAACATTATTAATTGGTGATAAGAATCATAGCCATTAAGTATGTATTAGATGTATGTTAGTTTTTAGGGATTTCTTTTTTTTTTCTTTTTTTTTCTTTTTTTTTTTTTCTATTTTGATTGCTCATATGTATAAATTTTCTTCATGGTTTCAGGGTACCAAAAGTATTGAAGGAATATTCTTAGACATGTCTAAGATTGATGAAGATCTATGCTTAAAACCTATAGCTTTTGAAGCGATGTCTAATTTGACATTGCTCAAAATACACTCTTCTTATCACAAGAATAAGAGGAAGTGCAAATTAGTATACCTTCGTCAAGGTCTTCATCATTTTCCTAATTCACTTGTATATCTCAACTGGTGCAACTACTCCTTGAAAACTTTGCCTATAAAATTTAAGCCAGAATCTCTTGTTGAACTTGAAGTGCCATAAAGTCGTCTTAAGCAACTATGGGATGGAGTTCAGGTATTCTCTATTTTTATAATTATAGTTATTGTTGTTATTGTTGTTAATACGATTAAAATCACGAGTATAAATTTCAAAAATTGGCCCTGAATTTATGACAGGGATTGCATATAAGATTAAAAAGAAACTTAGGAGCATCAAAGATATTTCAATAGATCATATTATTAACAAAAAACTTAATTTTATGAGGCACACTTAGAACTCTTGGGGTTAGAAAAATAGATGATGCCAAAATACATATCCAACAAAATAATATTTTAGAGGATTATTAGAAAAAATATATAGAAATTTTAGGGGCAAAATAAAAAAGCAAAAGAAAAAAAAAAGAAACATCAGACAAATCTAATTAACAAGTACATATGAGATAATAGTATTTGAATATAAAATTAAAAAAAGTAAATCTCTCAAAATACACGTTTTAGTAAAAGCATGCGTTTCCTTCCAATATTATAATTCAAATAGAAAGATAACTAGGGAGTACAGATGAAGAAGAAAATGATATTGAAATAAGCATATATTTGAAAAAAATATACTGTTAGTAGATAATTTACAAAAATATATATTTATAAAGGTCAAAGAATAGTATCTTATATGTTTTAAGTAAAACATATAAAATTTCAGGGGTAATGGAGAGAGGGGGGGAGAAGAGAGAGAGCCTATTTTTGGCCAACTTTTTAAATTAATGGCTGAACATTTCAAAAAATAGAAAAATGATCGATTTTGAATTTTTTTTTTTGAAAACTAGGGAAATGCTTTTTTTTTTCCTACAAAAATACATCATGGATAGACACCAATATGTATCATCAATGTACATTGTTGATTATTAGTACACCACTTATTGATTATAATTAGGAGTCATAAATTGGTTTATCATCCACAAACCAATAAATTATGAAGTAAATAAACTACCAAGTTAATCCGTAGTAAACTACAAATCAATACATCATTGATGTAAATAACAGAAATTTTTAGTTCAAAAAAGGCAATTTCTATGATTTTCAAAAACTTGGGCAATTTACTTAATAATAGAAGCTTAAAAGGGTCATTTACCCCTAAATCCCATTATAACGTTAACAACAAAAAATTAAAAAACAAAAGAGCCAAAAAGAAACCACAAAAGTTAAAAAAAGCTTGACCAATTTTTGAATAATTTCTATGGAACTCTCAATAGATAGATAGATTGTAAATCTTATATTGCTTATTTATTAATTTTAAAAATCTCCTTTTTTATTATGTTGTTTTTGGTTTCTATATGCTGTAAAAAAACATACTTGACAAGTAATTTAAGCCTTTTTTTTTTTTTCTTGTTACAGCCCCTTGGAAATCTAAAGCATATTGATTTCAGTTTCTCTAAGCAACTGGTTAAAATCCCAGATCTCTCTCACGCATCAAGACTTGAGAGTATCGATCTTAGGCATTGTACAAGTCTAGTAGAGATTCCACTACTAAATTTTCAAAACTTTGACAGGCTCAAATCAATGGATCGAAAACAGATTTACAATAAAAGAGCTCTTGGATCTCTTAACCTCTCTTTCTGCACTAATCTGAAAATTCTTCCAGAGATATCTGGGAATATCAGAATTTTGGACTTAGACGGGACTGGAATTAAAGAATTACCCTCATCAATTAGGTCCCATGATAACCTTTTTCATTTATCTCTTTGCGGCTGCAAAAACTTGGAAAATTTCTCAGAGCTTCCTAGGAATGTAGAAATATTAAAATTGTCACAGACATCAATACGCGAGATTCCTGCGACATCAAATGATTGTCTTCAGCGAGATTCGTATGTCCGATTGCAAAAGGCTTGAGAGTTTACCATCCAACTTTTGTGAGATGAAACCTCTTAAAAAACTCATCCTCTATGGTTGCTCTAACTTGAAACATTTCCCACAAATCTTGGAGCCTATGGAAAATTTACATTCTCTTTATCTATTTCAAACGGGGATCCGAGAATTTCCCTCACCAATTGAAAATATAATGGGGCTTCGTGTTCTCAACATGTATGGGTGCAGAAATCTTGAGACCATACCAGAGCGCCTCAGCAAATTAAGTCGTCTTGAATTTTTTTCTCTTGATTTGAGCCTTGTCGGTTTCCCGAGCATGATACTTGATTTTCACTTTTTAGAAAACTGAGTTTGAATCCCTGTCGTATATTTGAAGTGCCTTATTGGATTGGCGATTTATCCTCTTTGACTGATATTAATCTAAAAGGAAACATGTTCACCAGTATACCATCAAGTATAAAGAAACTTTCTAAGCTTACGTATCTTGATACAAGCCATTGTCAAAACCTTATATCTATGCCAGAACTTCCATTGCCCGTACAAGCACTTCACTCAATCGGATGCACATCAATGGAGACAGTATTGACTAGCAGTTTATGGTCTATACTCGCTCTAGGGTATAATTGGAGCTATTTTTGGGATATTTGTCCTGCGAGTGCTTGAAGTTGGATCAGAATTCATGTAATCAAGTGGCGATGGATTTCTTGTGTAAACTTATTGGTACTACAGTGATTCGCAAACTAGAAGAAGTGCAAGAGGCATAAAAATATACAACTTTTAATATATATTGTTGAAGTAAATTTTGTGGTTTTTTTTTAAACACTACGATCTGCTTCATGTTACAGGAACTCGAGAACTATTCAATAAAAGCTTGCTACCCGGGAAAGAAATTCCAAAGCGGATGCGCCATCAATCCGAGTGGTCGTCAACAACAACTATAAAGCTTCCACCAAATTGGCATAGCTCCAACTTCTTTGGTTTTGTCACGTGCGTTGTTCTTTCATTTGAGCAGCTCTAATGGTGTAAGATATCTAGATGACGATTATGCCCTTATATTACGTTGTGATTTACATATGAAAACAAAATATGGTCGAAGCTACAACTGTGGTTCTTCTGATTGGAACTTGTACAAATCAGAATTTGGTAGAGAAGATGGGCAAGAAGAAGGGGAGATGCTTATATCGGATCATGCATTCATGTGGCATGACATCTATCGTGGCTCCCTTGAGAAGTATGATGACTATGTTGATGCAGTAGAAATGTCATTCGTCTTCTTTTGTCAAGAAAATGAATATGCTATAGGACATGAATGTTCATTTAAATACCAAGTGAAAAGGTGTGGGGTCCACATGTTATATGTTGAAGAAGAAGTCATCAATGAATTCGACATGAGCATCCAGGAATACGTGGAATACATGATAGAAGCAGAGGAACGTTGTATCAGCATTGTCCAATACATGGAAGCAGAGGATATGGAGGCTTTTTCAGAAGATTTGCCAACGACCCATGATTTTTCCGACATGGGAGCATTCTCATATGACATTGGATCAAGTGCATTTGCTCCGTGGACATCTAACAACCGGATCAAAGGTGGTTTCGGAGGCTCAAAAAGTCCTCTGTACATGACACAACGTAACTAGTGTGGTTGCAGTTATTTCGATACACTAGTTTTTTTCCCCTTCTTTTACATCGCCTTTTACCTATAAGATAAACTGAGAACTATTTTTAGGAACGTAAATCAACTTTGATGCAGATGCACCAGAGCAAGTCAACAATCTCTCTGACTCACAATCTTCCCCCAGATTCTATGATCGTTTCAGCACGGAAATGCCACTTGATGCCGAAAGCAACTCCGCAGGCCCATCCCAGGGATGCGATCAACCAAAGTCTAAAAGGCCCAGGCTTGGAGATTCAAGGTTCCTTTATTTTCTCTCATCCTATGTTTTGCCTTTCGTTCATTTAGCAGACATGTTAAAATTATATTTGTCAATCCTTATTTTCGTTAAAATTTGATGCCAAACATCTGTTGGTAGGAGTCGGACCCCTTTTTTTGGCTCTTATTCAGACATGCATGCTAATTTATTGGCAACTCTTCTATTATAAGTTGCCAATACATCTCCCTACATGCTAAATTTGCGATTTATCTTTTCCAAGGGTAGCCGGGCATTTGGAGGCCCAGGTTTTGGTCCTTGAAATGAAGGATCGTTTGGTTACTAGTATGGTCCGTTTTCTTGCTCACTAATCAGACCCATACCTTATTTTGGTGAACCCATGAGGCATCCAATGACTCCGCCAAACTTGGGTCCATCATCCACTTCTATTAGTTACGTTTTCTCCCTCTGTAGGGTTAATTGTTCATGTACTAAATTTTTAGTGAAGGTCATCTAACGGCACATTTAATATATTTCTCTATTAATATTGCTCGTCTTATTGGGAAAAAAAAAGAAAAAGAAAACCAGCCCTTATAGAATATATACATACATATAAATGACTTTTTCTTTAAAAAAAAAAAAAAAGATAAAAGTCTTGAGGATCGTCTCTTGATTTACTAGTACTTTCATTCTCTCTAACTCTAACTTAATGATACTTTGATACTGTCTACCCTGGTTTCGAACTAGTTTTTGGTTGGAGAATGCATATTGGCAATAAAAATGGGATATGCTTTTTTTATATATTCGCAGCAGCTTGGAATTTTGCAATAAAAACCACGATAAAATCAGCCAAAATATTAACAGATAAAATTAGAGAATGTTGCAATTATCAAATTGCACTTTCCTTATCATTTTGCAGTTTTGATGGCGAAGAAGTGTGATGGTCAAAAAAGCAGTATGACATGCATCATTAACTTCATTGAGATCGAGGACATATTGCTTAACCACATACCTATGCGGACCATCGAAAGAGGTAGGACAATTAGGTTTCCTTTTTCTTTTTGTGATGGCAACTTTCCTGGCCTACTTGTGTTGAAGTAAGCAACTATGGGAAAACTACACATTTAATTATCACAAAAGATGTCACGATAAGACCGCGACTAATTTAAAATTAACACAAAAATAATCTAGATTTAAATTCTGAGAAATGAACTTGAAAATTCATAAAAATAAAATCACCGTCTTGCAAGGGCTTAAAAGTTCAAATATATTTAAAACAATTTGAGTATAATTTTTCTCAGACAATAAATATAAATAACGAAACTACATCGGTACAAACCACTTAGTACCGAAAATGAACGAACTTACACTTTCAAACATGTAGATTATGAAAATGCTACCCTTTTTTTTTTTTTATTTGGCACACTAATAACTCATTACAAATTTCTAAAATCTACTATTTCCAGTTCTTAATTTTTGGGGCCTTATAAATGCATGCTTAAAATAAATATAGAAACATAAAGAAAGTCTTTAAAGTCTTGCCGCAGGACTAGGCTGGTCTTACAAGTGTGACACATAAAAGGAAAAGGGCAACACTTACTTTTTTTTTAAGTAATCTATAAAAAATTCAAAGGTGGAGGACAATTGCACCCACATTTCCTAAAGCATTCGCTCACCCCACTTCCTGACTTTTTCCTTCGTCACTTTCCACGCACAATGGAAAAAGAAGAAAAAAAAAAAAGGAATCCAAGAAGAAGAAAAGAAGTGTGTAGTTCTCCCATTCACATGGTGATACAAATTGTATATATGCATGATGTGATGTCACTCTCTTACTCGTCATATTCTTCTTTTTACCTTCCAAGAATTTTCCTTCAAATTACAAAGTAAATGTCTTAACCACTTGGTCATCGTGTTCAACTTTTAAAACTATACTTATAAGCCTGACATTAATGTTCATAATCTCTCTTTAATCTCTTTACTCTTTATATTCCAAAGGCAATTGCCCCTGAGAGCGTGTGACAATGGCTGTTGCTTCTTCTTCGTCTGTGCCGAATTATTCATACAAGTACGACGTCTTCCTCAGTTTCAGAGGTGAGGAAACTCGTAAGAATTTTGTTAGTCATCTTTATGCTGCATTACGTCGGAATTCAATCCAGACCTACATAGATGAGAAAAGCCTCGAGAGAGGAGAGGAAATTTCACCTGCTCTCTTGACCGCAATTGAGGAATCACAACTTTTGCTTGTCATCTTCTCAAAGGATTACGCTTTTTCAAGATGGTGCTTAGAAGAATTAGTGCACATACTCAAATGCAAGAAGGAAAGAGGGCATTTTGTTTTACCTATCTTTTATCAGGTCGATCCATCAGACATAAGAAACCAAAGGGGAAGTTATGGTGCAGCTTTTGAAGCACATCAAAAAATTTTTATGCATGACAAAAGCAAAGTGGAAAAGTGGAGGAATGCTTTGAAAGGAGCCGTTGATCTATCTGGCTTTCATTTGCAACAAGATGAGTAAGTGGTAGTGTTATATGTGTGTATATATATCTATTAATATTCCACTGTTAATTAAATGACTACGATCATGCCTGCTCCATAGATCTACACTCGGAAAAACTACGCCACGATTATTTTATGTTGTTGATCTATTTTTTTTTCTTGTTATAAAGACGGTAAATTTCAACAATTTTACTATAATTAATATTTTATGTTTTGATAAAAAAAGGTATGGCAAGGTGGCTACCTAACATACTCCCCCTAGGTAACCCTTTATTGAAGGCCCTATAGGTGAGGAAGCCTATTATCTAGTCATGGGGTGAATATCGGATAAGTTAGATGAGTTTTTAAAAACTTTTAAGGCTCGTTTGGTTCAAGTATTTGAATAGAGTATTTGAATAAAGATTTAAATTTTTGTGAGAGAAAATACTATAGCAAAATGATTCGAATTGTGATTTAAGTATCGAAACAAACGGGCCCTTAGCCTACTTAATCAAGTTTGAGTAGATTAATTTTAAATTTAACCCACCAAATCAACTAAAAGTTTTAAATCAACTCTCCTGATGAAATTTAGGTTCATTGGTGGGTTAAGCATATAAGAAAAAAATAATTTTAACAATTTAATGGTAAAATTACATGGAGGTGTGGTCTTATACACTTTAAATTGAAGACTAAACAAATAGGAAACAAGCCTAACAGTAGGTGTTTGGTTTTGTTTTTGAAATATTTTTTCATATTTTTAAAAACGTAAAAAGTATAAATGATTCTAAAAACATGTTTGGTTAAAATTTTGTGGAAAATAAAAATGGAATTTTTTTTCAAAAAGAGCCAAAATTTCTTCAGCTTTTGATAACAAAAAAAAAAAAAAAGAAGAAGCTGTTTTCAAAATTTTCTCAACTCTCTACCACGCTTCTCTCTCACTCCCTCAATTTGGACCTAGAGATCGGTGACGCTAGAGACCCATCCTCATTGGAGCAGCCCACCCCAATTCATCGTTGGAGCAACCAAGCCTAGCATATTTCGCCGTTGTGGTCATCTGAGTAGTCCTCGATCGCTATGATCGCCACTTAAGTTCGCCCATCCTTGATCCACCACTAGATCTCGTCATTACCCAGCCATTGGAGTTCGCCGGAGCATGCTGACCAGTGGCTTATTCATCCCGCCGTGCGATCACTTTGTCGCCCAATTGCTAGACGTAGTTGGAGGGCGATTTTGACTGTTGACAATTGGGCCCGGCCTCCACTGTTGGGGCTAGGTTGTTAGGGCATTGGGGGCCGTTGGTGATGGGGTTAGGGTTGTCCACGGTGGCCTGTTAGGGGGCAGCTGGGCATTGGAGGGTGGGGGGCTGAGTAGAGGAAGATGATCTAATCCTCTTGATTTTTTATTCCAATTAATTTTATTAATAAGTATTATATTAATCAAATAGTATAATTAAAATTAATTTGGTTTTGTGATATTAATATTTTTTTATTAAAAATGTTTTGTTCTTAAAAATATACCACCATATACAACCAAACACAATTTTAAAAACTATTTTAGTATATTTTTCAAATCATTTTCATTTTTTGATTTTTTCAAAAACAAAAACCAAAATAAAAACACTACCAAACAGAAGTAACCTAGCTAACACTAATACTTGTGACAAAAGCCCACAATGGTACTCTATAATTACCACTAGGCCATCATACTCAAAACAAAGATTATAGGATAACAACACTCAATACTTAATGGTCCCAACAATAATAGGATTAGAGCTAAACTAATAAAACTACTGCAATCTACCAACTGTAGTTTGTTTGCTTTCTTTCCCCTTCACTAACTGCCATTTTCCTTTTCTTTTGTACTATGCATATGTATACGACAGGTATGAATACGAATTTATTGAGAAGATTGTCAAGAAAGTCATTGAAAAATTAGATACCACCTCGTCAAGTATTGTTGCAGATGATTCTCATAATCTAGTTGGAATAAGTAAACGTCTTGAGAAAGTGGAATCGTTACTTTGTATTGGCTCTCCAACTGTTCGCATTGTCGGCGTCTGTGGCATGTATGGTATAGGAAAAACAACTCTAGTTGAAACCTTGTACAAGCTAGTCTCTCATAAATTTGATAGTTGTTTTTTCACAAACGTGAAGGAGGAGGCAAGTAAACATGATCTAAAGAGTTTAAAGGAAAAGCTTTTTTGCAAAGTACTGAATTGTGTAAGTGTAAATATGGAAAGTTCCTTCAAAGATGTCCAACTCCATCGTAAAAAGGTGCTTCTTGTTCTTGACGATGTCAATGAGGTCGAACAACTAGAATATTTAGTTGAAGAGTGTTGTTTTGGTATTGGAAGTAGAATAGTTATAACAAGTAGAGACAAGAAGTTGCTTTTAAGCAGAGCTGATGAGATATATGAAGTTGATCCATCAGATTCTAATGAAGCTCGTGGACTCTTTTACCTAAAAGCCTTTAAACGAGTCTCTTCTATGAGCACAGACTATACATATCCAGCAAAGAGAATGGTAGATTATGCTAGAGGCAATCCATTGGCTATTAAAGTTTTGGGTTCTCATCTTTATTGTAGGAGCAGAGAAGAATGGAAAAGCACCTTGAGCAAACTGGAAAAATTAGGTCCTGATGAAACAGATCGGAAAGTGTTGAAAATGAGTTATGATTCTCTAAGTCATACAGAGAAGTCTATATTCCTAGATATTGCGTGTTTTTTTAAGGGGGAGGATAGACATTTTATAGAAGGAATATTAGATGAAGCTTCTCTAATAGGGATTAATGTTCTCATTGAAAGATCCCTCGTAACTATTGTTGAAAATCATAAGCTTTGGATGCATGATTTGATACAAGAGATTGGATGGGAAATTGTTCGTCAAGAATCTTGTCAAGAGCTTGCTATGCGTAGTCGGTTGTGGAATGTGAAGCTTTGGATGCATGATTTGACACAAAAGATGGGATGGGAACTTGTTCGTCATGAACTTCGTCAAGAGCTTGCTAAAAATAGTAGATTATGGAATGCTCAAGATGTCTTGCATGTCTTAAAAAGTAATAAAGTAAGCTTTTATATACATTGACTTTTTCTTTATAAAATATATACATTGACTTTTTCTTTATAAAATTAAAGGACTTGATTTTCTACAATAAAAACATTAATAGATAAAGGAATTGTATACAGAAGGTATTAGATATATCATAATTTAGGGTTTTTTCTTTTATTTTTCCTGCTATTTTTGCTTGTTGATCTATATATAATTTCTTCATGATGTCAGGGTACACAAAGAATTGAAGGAATATTCTTGGACATGTCTAAAGTTGATGAAAATTTATGCTTAAAACCTAGAGTATTTCAACCAATGAATAATTTGAGATTGCTCAAAATTTGCAATTCTAACCACAATACTGGCAAAAAGTGCGAAGTATATCTTCATCAAGGTCTGAATCTTCTCTGCCTTCCTTCTTCATTGAGATATCTCAACTGGTGGAACTTACCCATCAAAAACTTTGCCATCGAAATTTAAACCAGAATCTCTTGTAGAACTTGAAATGCCTTATAGTCAACTTACGCAATTGTGGGATGGAGTTCAGGTATGCTTTATTACTGTTGTTGTTCTTCTTGTTGCTGTTGTTTTTTTTTTTTTTGGTTGTTATGGAGTTCAACTATTCAAGTATAGGATAGATAACTATTTTTATCAAACTGTATGGAATATCTTTCGTTGATTATGTTGTTGAAGTTATTTTTATTATTATCATAGTCACCAACATGATTATTCTTGTTAATTTTCTTTATCACCAACATGATTATTATTGTTAATTTTCTTTATTTTTGTTTTTACTTAATAAGTGACTTATGTTAAGCTATTTTATTTTCTATTTCAGCCTCTTGGAAATCTAAAACATATTGATTTGAGTTACTCTCTGCAATTGGTTGAAATCCCAGATCTCTCTCACGCTTCAAGACTTGAAAGCATCAAACTTTACGGTTGTATAAGTTTAGTTAAAGTTCCACCACTAAATTTTCCAATTTTCGACGGGCTCAAATCTATGGATCAAAACTACAACAACAAAAGAGCCCTTGGATCTCTTGACCTCTCTTGCTGCACTAATTTGAAAATTCTTCCTGAGATATCTGGGAATATCAGAATATTACACTTAATCAGGACCGGGGTAAAAGAACTACCCTTATCAATTAGGTCACATGAAAACCTTTTTTATTTGGATCTCTGTGATTGTAAAAACCTGGAAATTTTTCCAAAGCTTCCAAGGAATGTAGAGTTATTGGATTTGTCCTGCACGCCAATACAAGAAATGCCAACAACATCAATTGAGTGTGTCCATGGAGTCAAATCTATCAGCATGCGTTCTTGCCAAAGGCTTGAGAGTTTACCATCCAACTTTTATAAGTTGAAAGCTCTTAAAGAACTTGACCTTCATAGTTGCTCAAACTTGAAACACTTCCCAGAAATCTTGGAGCCTATGGAAAATCTAGACTATCTTTGTCTAGATGAAACAGGGATCCAAGACTTACCCTCATCATTTACAAATATAATTGGTCTACGTAAGCTATCAATAAGATGTTGCAGAAATTTTAAGACCATCCCAAGATGCCTCAGTAGCTTAACCTGTCTTACCAGTCTCTCCCTCTTTGGCTGTTGGAAACTTGAAATTTTCCCAGATGAGTTACTTCGTTTGTACCATTTAGAAGAATTGGATTTGAGTTATTGCAATATATCTGAAATCCCTCACAGGATTGACTCATTATTCTCATTGACTAAACTATATTTGAAAGGAAACATGTTTGTTACTATACCTTCAACCATAAAATTCCTTCGTAGCCTATATTATCTTGATATAAGTCATTGTGAGAACCTTCAATCTTTGCCAAAACTTCCAGAGTCTATAAGACAACTTAATGCAAACGGATGCCTGTCACTGGAGACTCTGTTAACTTCAGGGCCTACACTTCTAGATTATCGTTTCAATTCTCCTTCGAAAAATATAGAATTGTTCTTTTGTGAGTGCTTGAAATTGGACCAAACAGCATATAATGCATTGGAGGTGGATTTCTTGTGTAGAGTTATTTGTACCACTATAATTCCCAGGGTAGAAGTTGACCACAAGGTATGTCGTTATTTCTCTGTTAGTTTATATTGTTGATAGAAACTTTTGTGCTATTTTTACAATTCTTTTATCTATTCCATGTTACAGAGCATATTCATGGTTCCTACTATCAAAGTTTGCTATCCCGGAAACATGGTTCCTAAGTGGATGAGGCACCAATCTGAGGGTTCTTCAACAATAACCATCAAGCTTCCAGCAAATTGGGATAGCGCCAACTTCTCTGGTTTTGTTGCATGCGTTGTTCTTTCATTTGAGGGTCTATATTTGCTGCCTGAGAGTTTTAGAGATAAAGAAATTGTTATATACTCTGCATTACATATGAAAACGAAATGTGGCCAAAGCCACGACTGTGGTACTTTTCCTCTGATTTTGGACAAAACTTCCTTTAGTCGTGAGGACAGGAAAGAAATCAATGAAGACATTCTTAGATCGGATCATGTCTTCATGTGGTATGAGTGCTATAAAAGCTCCCTTAAGGAATGTGATGCAGTAGAGATGTCATTCGACTTCTTCTGTGCAGAATCTCTTTCCTTACATCATGAATGTTCTTTTAAATACAAAGTGAAAAGGTGTGGGATCCACATGTTATATGTTGAAAAAGTACCAGCCATCATCAAGGTATTCAACAATATGAGCTCCGAGAAGTTCTTCGAATATGCCGGGAAAGCAAGTGAACATGGTATCAACATCAATCCATATATGAAATGTCTCAAATTTGTTACGGACATTGAGGCAGTGGAACAGGGCAAGGAGGCATGCTTGGAAGATCCACCAACTTTCTATGATTTTTTAAGCATGACAGCATCCTCATATGATATTGGATCAAGTGCATTCACTCCGCGGATGTCAGATGGCAGGATCAAATTCTCAGACTCTAACATTGTATTCTCTTTGTTGACTGATCCGGAATTATGTCCACAAGAAGTTGGTATTGCTTTCAGTGACCCCAAAATCCTTTGCAATAGGAAACATCGTATAAGTAGTGTGTTTTATAAAAGTACACAAAAGTACATTATAAAGACACCAATGCACATTTGCAATTATTTTAAGAAGTTAGATTTTTTTTTTCATTATTATTATACTTTCGACTTCTACTTCTTCTTCTCTTTTTGGTAAAAGCCAAGCTAATTCTTTTTTCTTTTTTTAAAAAAACAGAACAATCCCAAGCTGAGTCAGAAACCATTAACTTTTGTGCAGATGCACCCGATCAAGTCAACAACAATCTGTCTTGCTTGGAAGTGCCGCTTGATGACCACAGGAAATCCGCAGGCCCGTCCCATGACTGTAGGACGACTCATGAGGAAGCAGTCTTTGTAAACATACCATTGTCAATTAGTTCTGTTGGAGATCAGACCAAAAATATTATTACCGAAGACGATTCAGATGGTATAATTAATGGGCCAAAACCTAGTGCAACTCAAGCCATCAGCTCTGATACAAAAGATTCATGTTTAGAGAGAATTAAATGTTTTGATTTTTGCTGCTGCTCAAGCTTTCTCTCCCAAATTTTAGGTAAATATACAATTATGAACTTCTCACAGTTTATAGCTCTGTAGTACAGATAGGTTCTCATTTTCTCTGAAACACTTGTGGTGATATTTAAAATGAAGTGCTTAAATAAAAGAAGGAACAAAATTTTATTAACTAGATATAAATAATAATTCCAATAGTTATAAGCAACTTGCTTAGTTCTCAGATAAGAGACTACCAAAAGGAGCAATTAGTGTATAAAATTCTAATTTTATACGAGAATCTTTCTGCAATGAAGATTAATTGTTTTCTTAACTTGTTGATTAATTAGGTAAGAGATATTGGGGGAAGTTTCCTTCCTCAGAGTTATAGTTCTATATAGGGATGGCCAAGAAATACACAATAGATTGTGTTCTGCTTTTTGGTGTTATTTTATGCCCTATATGATATAACATAAAATTTAATGGAAAATTTCCATTTAATATAAAATTTATCCCACTCAGTGTTCTACTATATCTCTGAATTTGATATTACAGAATGGATCCGGGGAAACAGAGGACAGTGAATTCTGAAATATGTAATTTGACCAGAAATATGCTATGGTAAGGATTCTATCCTTTGTGTTTTCTTTTTCTGTTCTTCTTTTTTCTTTTTGTATGCTTTTTGTTTTGAGCTTTGTTAGCTAGTTCACATGAACTTAATGGAAATGTTGGCTCACCATTATATACTACCATCGCTTGATTCTTCTTATTTAGTTATGAATAAATCCCTCACATTTAAGTGGAGATACAGTTATAATTATATTTTATAAGTTATGGAAATCTTCAGTCATAGGAGTGCTATATCTTTATATTCTTCTTGGCATAGATGTTTATCATTATCTTGTGCATGATGCTCACAATTATTTGGCATATCATGTTAAAAATGAACTGTGGAAGCAAAGAGACAACATAAGGGGACGTGTGCAGCTATGGAATTCTGTTGGCGGAGATGTTTACAAGAAAAGAAAACCAACCGATGACATGTTCAAGTATGGAGTGAGCCGGCTTCACAACTTTGTTAAGATGAATACATGACCCACAAATCCAGAGCATGTTTAATTTGGATCCCCTGCTTCTCCAAATGGTAAGTTAAAAAGCTCATGAAAACAGTCTAATAAATACACTAAATAAGAACCATTCCGAACTGCAGAGAACAAATTCGGGAGTACATGCTTGGCTTCCATCTTTCTGGAGAGCATGTTCCACTCCTAAGTTGAGTTGAATGTTTGTTTTCCATTGATTTGATTTTGACAGTTAGTAGTTAGCCCATTTTAACTTGGCTATATTTGGATGCCTCTGAAATGTGTAGATTTTGTTGTGTCAGCCCCAATTTACTGATAAATATTGTCCAATATGATAAGAAGACTTGTTGTGACTATGTTATACATGATGGAAGAAGTCTAATTCCAATTTTGAACACTTTTTTTCCTCGTAATTCTTTTTTAACTTTTTTTCTCTGACGATGAAAAATTCCGAGCCTTACTAAAACCTAATAATTTTTAGTGATAACAACAATTACGGAAACGCTAGGACATACCGTTCAGGGTGCTTTGGTTTGCAAGGCTATGCAGGAGTTGTGGGGACGAGATTCAAATCAAAATCCAAAATGAAATGTATATGTATGTTTTGGAAGAACCTGATTTCAAAGAGCAAGTTTCTTTTGTCGTGTGGAAGCCTCACTCTCACAAGACTCTCCCCGCAACAAGTCCTCTCTTCAGCTAACAGAAACAAGATTGTAGAATAATTTTTTCCTTCCCCCTAATCCTGCCCATATTTCCTTAAATAGGAATCCTTCATTCCAGTTAATTACATTAAATAACTGTAGTTAATTTATAACCAATCACAGTAATCACCAATTAAGCTGAGTATTAAGATAACTATCCTATCATGACTAACTTGATCTTCATGTCATCAATTCGTGCATGATCGTCATATAGAAAACTCTTCTTGAATAACTTGGGCAATCGGAACGACGACAACAACAACAAGAATAACAACAACAACAACAACAACAACAATAATAAAGAAATAGGTAATAACCTCACAAATCTCGTAATTATCATTTAAGTAAAACAAGTAACAAGCAAGTATATATATGAACTAGGTTCATTGCTCTTAGGATAGTTTTATTCTCATATGACAGTAGATGTTCTTGTTATGAAAATAATGCAATAGAAACAAAGAACAAAAACACACAAAGATTTACGTGGAAACCCAAGATGGGAAAAAACCACAGACAAAGAAGAACAAAAATCACTAAACTCGTGAAGATTACAAGATGGAGGCGCTTAGGGAGGCTAAATTGGATAATAATAAAACCCTAATACAATACATCATATATATATATATAGATGTATAAACAAAATCCTATGAGCCAAAAAACATAAACTAAACGGCCCAAAAAATACAAAGGTCCATACCGAGAGGGCTCCGCCCCTGCACCCCCGACAAGATTAGTGGTGGGCTACAAGATCGGGCCACCGCTACCACCACAGATCTCATGAAAAATTTCACATTTGTTTTTCATCACAATTGTCGCACCATGAGCTTTTCGGGTTGGGCCAAATTAAATTCGGGTCACCATACTCTAACAATCTCCACCTTGACACGAATTCCACTTGAAGGAACAAATCTTCAACAAGCTATTTCCAATCTTCCACAAAAACACCCCCTAAGGGCAAACCTCAACAACGAACACCAACCAAGTCCAAGCAATGCTCAAACTTGGATGTAGATAATGACTTAGTCTTCATATCGGCAGGATTATCATAGGTACTAATCTTGCTCACAACAATATCACCACGAGCAATAACCTTACGAACAAAGTGATAACGAACATCAATGTGCTTAGTTCTCTCATGAAATATCTGATCTTTAGTGAGAAAAATAGCACTCTGACTATCACAAAACACTGTAGTAATCTGCAAGTCTTCACTGAGCTCACCAAATAGCTCCTTCAACCAAATAGCTTCCTTACAAGCTTCAGTGATCGCCATATATTTTGCCTTAGTAGTAGACAAAGCCACTGTAGTCAGCAAAGTAGCCTTCCAACTAATAGCATAGCCACCAACGGTAAACACATACCCTGTAAGTGATCTCCTCTTATCAAGATCTCCAGCAAAATTAGAATCAGTATATCCAATAACTCCATCTCTAGTCCTTTTAAACTGCAAACAAATATTAGTAGTACCATGCAAGTACCTGAATATCCACTAAACTACTTTCCAATGTTCTTTACCAGGATTAGCCAAGTATTTACTAACTGTACTAACTGCATATGATAAGTTTGGAAGAGAACATACCATAGCATACATGAGGGATCCCACTGCACTAGAATATGGAACTCGAGACATATGCTCAATCTCATCATCTGATTATGGAGACAAAGCAAAAGAAAGTCTAAAATGCGCAGCTAATGGAGTAGTCAGGGGTTTGGCACTATGCATTTTGAATCTTTGCAAAACTTTCTCAATGTACCATTTCTGACTCAAAGACAATTTGCCTGCCTTCCTGTCTTTTAGAATCTCCATGCCAAGAATCTTCTTTGCAGGCCCCAAATCTTTCATCTTAAACTCCTTACTGAGTTAAGCCTTCACCTTCCTAATTTCTTCCTTATCTCTGGCAGCTATTAACATATCATCAACATATAAGAGCAAATAAATATAAGACCCATCACAGTTCTTCTTTATGTAAACACAACTGTAATAGTCACTAAACTCATTTAGAGGTCATAAATGAGTCGAACCTCTTATAGCATTGCCTAGGAGACTGTTTCAAACCATAGAGAGACTTTTTCAACAAACACACATGGTCCTCCTTACATGAAATTACAAAGCCCTCTGGTTGCTGTATGTAGATATCCTCCTCAAGCTCCCCATGCAAGAATGTGGTCTTTGCATCTAACTGCTCAAGCTCAAAATCATGCATGGCCATAATACCAAGCAAAACTCGAATCAAACTATGCTTCACAACTGGAGAGAACACATTCGTGAAGTCTACACCTGGCACCTGACTATAGCCTTTTGCAACTAGCTTGGTCTTATATCTGGCTTCTTCAACACCTGGCGTACCATCCTTTCTCTTAAACACCAACTTGTAGCAAACAGCTTTCTTATCTTTAGGCAACTTCACCAAATTCCAAGTGCCATTCTTATGAAGAGATTCCATCTCCTCCTACATAGCAATCATCCATCTTCCAGAGTCATCACAGCTAACTGCCTCTAAATAAGTAGAAGGTTCTTCACTGCAATCAATACCTTCTGCTACTGATAAAGCATAAGTGTAACTGTTGGAAGCAATGTGCGCAGCGGAATTTTAAAAATTTTTCATCAGAGTAATTTCCAAAACACAAGTTTGACATGTTATATGTATAAATTAGATAGATCTTACTAACCTCAGTGTGCCGAAGAACCTCCGCAACCTGTGTAGAGAAGTAACGTTCTAGAAGAGCCTCAACCAACTGGTCTTCTTTGCTATTCTCTATCCACAACCGGAATGAGTGTGGGCTCACACGTACAGCTCTTCAACTGGTGACTCTCCTTCCAACCAATAGAGAGAACCCAAAGCTAGTGCTCACGATTTTTGAACAAAAGCTCTCAGGGAGTTTTCAGATGTTCACTAGAAGAGTATCACTCTTAATCTCTCAAATTGATCTGAGTAAATCATGTGACTTACTCTCTTTTTATACCTATTGGTCCTGGAGTCAGTCCATATCAGATTAGGTCTCAAAAACTTGAAACAGAATCAAGTTCGGATCAATATCTGATAAGATCCGCGTGAAAACGCATGATCTTATCTCCGCTGATTGGCAGGCCGAACATTCTAATCGGCAAGCCGAACACGTCATCCGGCAGGCTGATCTCCCGAGAAAAAATCTCCGCGAATCTTTTATTTTCCACCAGAGATTTTAAAGGATAAAGTCTCAGTTTTGATTCAAATAACTCAATAGAGAAGTTATCTATTCAAAACAAACTTTATTAAGATAATCTCTAAGAAAATAAATCAATTCACAACAATTCTACAAGTTTATCTTGTTCTAATTTGTCCAAAATTAAAACAACTGATAAACAGACAAGAATTATCTGATCGTAATAATTCAACAAGTTTATCTTGAACTAATTTCTTACAAAATTAATTCAATCGATAAACAGACATGAATTATTTGATTCTTACAAGTTTTAAACCAATCTGATAAATCCGACATAAGTCACCAATTATTGGAAAAGCACGCCGTGTCGTTACAGGACTTTGTGAGCTAACAAAGGGGACCAAAATGGACCTATAAAGTTCAAGCTCATGATAATTATGAAACCCAATATCCCAGATATACATTTCACAATTATCAACTCCAACGCTACTCCACTAAAAGCTTGGAGCTGTACTCTCAAACTTTATAGAATTACGAAGCTCGTGTAGCTAAGTCCCCATGACATATCATAGTGTATCGCATCCCCATATGATCATCCATAATCGGCTCAAAGACAAGTTCTGTCTTACCTTCCCGATTATTTTTATCTTACGTTCCATTGTCTCACCATTAGAAAACTTACCATCCAAAGATAGTATACCATTCGGTCACACCTATGTATCCAAATGGTTTAGCGCTCCAGTTTGTCATGCCTCCGATGGTCAAGACAAACCATCTCCCAAAAGGGATATAGACAACATAACAATCTTTACATGAATAAAGCGCCTAACTTTATTCCCTCGATTGCGGATCATATGTTTTAGACCGTCACCTTAATAATCGTGTCTTCCACATAATCAGTCCATCATATGCCTCATTCTTAAGGTTTAGACTGATAGTCTCAGACTACTATTTGCTTATCATACATTCAACAAATATGAATGTAAAGAGGACAAGATTTGGTATATATAAATGAATAAATTCTTTATTGATAAAAATGTCTCCAAAAACGTATTACATTTTTACTCCTTAGGGCATACATGTCTAATAGTAACGCCCCTTAATTCGGACGTCACAGATGTAGTTACATACTTACATTCGTACATGCTTAAACTTTAAACATATAAATAATATCAAACTTAATCAGTATTATTGATTTGAAAAGTACTTAAACATACATAACCAAGATCCAGTCATACCTTCAAAAAAATTTTTTTTTTAAAACTTAACATTGTTTAGAATAACATTGTTTAACTTATTTCAAATCATAATTTATTCAATTATACATAAATTTATCATGAACTTACTTAACAATATAGGTTTATCGAGTTGTAAAAAAATCAAGACTTAACAAAACATCACATCAAATCGTTTAAAACTTACTTACTCCCACAGTTCGGTAGGCCGAACTAGGGACTTCGGCAGGCCAAACATCATCGGCAGGCCGGAGTTCCCTCAACCGGCAGGCCGACAGAGGCTTTGCAATTCGGACCAAAAAATTCATCCATGTTCGGTAGGCCGAGAATTGTGATCGGCAGGCCGAACTTCTGGACTTCGGCAGGCCGGCCAAAAAGTTCGGCAGGCCGTCCGAGACCAATCTTTGAGAAATCTAAAATTTTAAAACCAACAAACTTTTCGTAAAACATAGCGGAAGTTCATAATTCATAAAAAATGATAAAATAACTTATAAAACCATAATATAAGTGTTCTTAAAACTTAACATAAAATATATGTTCAAAATATATAACTTGATTAAATCATAAAATCGTTCTTATTGGCGTGCTTCCGGTTACAATTCATCGTTCATAATGCTCACACGCCTTCCCATGTCCTCCGCCTAGTCCATGATTTTCTTACCCTTATCTGCAACATGACATAAAACATGATTAAGCTAATGCTTAGTAAGTACATATAATTCTCACAATTTAAAACATTTCATAAACATCATCATCATCATCATGTCATAAAAGTGCCTTAAGCACAATTTCATAGAAACATATCTTTCATTACGTTGACCATTTTAAAACTTATTCCATTTTTATATTAAGGGCCCAAGTGTTGCACCATAAACATCATCATAGGCGCGCCGTCATGAGAGGAGAAGGGTAGCTAATCCCAAACCAAGCATGACATCATAACATAACATTTCATAACATTGGGTGTGCAACACTTATTAGGTGATACATATATATATACTTTTCATACTTTAAAACATGTCATAAACATCATGCATAACTTAAAATCATGAAAATCTTTCATAAGAAATCCTTTAAGGAAAAATCATCATAAAATCATCATGAACATCCTTGTAAACATATCATCAAACCTTGAAAAAGGTGTCATGTTGCAGGTGAGAATGTACTTACCTTATCGTTAGCTTACTTAACCTTAACGTGATTTGGTGACGACGCCGCGGTCTCGTAGTGCTCGTTCCTTGAGTGTTCATGCCATTTTTCATTTTAAAGATGCAATACATTAATACGTATCATAAAACATCCATGCATATAACATTCATTCATATACATTCATCTCATAATCCATAACCATCATCGTAAAACATGAAATTATCATCACATATATATTTTCATCTCATCCATTACAATCAATAATTCATAACCATAAACATTGTCATCACATAAACATGTTATTATGATTTTTCTTTAATTATAAAAATTACCTTAAGCATATAAAAACAAACCATACATTTTAAACATATTTATCTTTTAAATAAAACGTTTTCGAACAAATACATATATTTTAATTTAAAACTCCATACAATCATCATATTATCATGCATAAAATCATTTTATTATCATAAAATCATGTAAATACATAAAAAGTTTAATAAAACGAAAATCCCAAAAACAACATTATCAAAACAGTTTTCTTATTATAATCTCATAAAAATTTCATGATCATAAAATACATTCATCTTACATTATACTTGCATATTCTTAACAACTTTTCACGAAAACATCATTCATTACCTCTTGAATAACCATTGCATTTTTCATATATAAAAATTAAACAGTAACATTACTGTGAAGGGTAGCAGATAGAAATATTCATTTTTTTCATAAAACATTCATATGACATGAAATTAGAAAACACCATATAACATATATGCATAACATCACATTTAAAAATTTGAGACAAAACACAATACCTATAGAAAGATATTGTAGACGAAACGAGGAGAAGAATTTCTTTTCAAAAATACCAGAAAAGTTGAATTCATACCTTGAAGTTTCTTCTCAAAATCCTTGAATTTTAACCAACGAAATAAGACTTTTCTTTCAATATACTCAGAAAATTTTCGTGAGAGAGAGAGAAGCACTCGTGGAGAAGAGAAGAGGAAGAGAAAAAAAATGAGAGAACGTCTCAGAATTTTTGACAGAGAAAAACGTGAGAAGGAGAGAAAATAATGAAAAAAGGAAACGTTAAAATTTTTAACGTAATAAACATAATTGATGGAAATTCAATTCCCATCATTAAGTCAGAATTTTTTGATTGTTGAGGGGCTGAATGGCGTGGAGAAAAGGAGAGAAAGAAGGAAAGTCAAATCTCCCACTCATTACTTACCATGTTTTGCCCTATTTAAATGGGAAACCATTTAAATTGACACAAATCAATGCGAAGTCAAACCCCTTTAATTTCCTTAACTGATAAAACATTCCATTATTATGCCAATTAATCACATTAAATCACCCAATTAACGTAATTAACTCAGCCATAATTTTGGAGAGATTTCAGCTGACTGCTCGTCAGCCGTGTTTGGCCTGCCGATTTTCCCCTTCGGCCTGCCGGTTCCAGCAAGTTCGGCCTGCCGATGGGTTTCTTCGGCCTGCCGATCTCGGGCAAGATGTTCGGCTTGCCGATCTTAATAGTTTGGCCTGCCAAACTGTCCTTAAATGCCATACAACACAACATTCATAGATTATTGCATCATAAATAAACATATACTTAAAATTTCACATGAACACTAGAGCACAACAATCCTATGCGGTCGTCACCTGTCACAAAACTTGACATAAAAAGTTAGTAACATGCACATCACATATCATATCATATAACGTAATTTATTATTAAATTTTCTTATCAATGTTACTAACTTAACGTGGTCCATTACATAAAATAGGCGGGTGTTACAATAAGCCACCAAATCAGCCTTAGCAAACCTCTTTGGAGGCCTAACATCTCTCCTAGGTCTATCCTTAGTGATAGAATACTGTGGTGGTCTCAGTGGCAGTGATGGGGCAGCAACATCTCCATGACTCTCTGAACTTGACTGGGAAGTCAAATCAAATGATGTACCTATCTTAATCTGAAACTCCACCTCTCTGCAAGATCTCTCTTGATCAACATCACTAGATCCCGTAGTAGATGTCCCATATAACATGGTAGTCTCATCAAACACAACATCTATACTAATAATCACCTTCTTGGTTTTCGGGCAGCATAACTTTTAGCCTTTAACTCCATGCTTATAACCAAGAAACACACACTTTATAGATCTATGCTTCAATTTACCATTATCAACATGAGCATAGGTGGGACAACCAAAAATTCTTAAATTAGAGTAATCTGTAGGTTTACCTGACCATACCTCATGTGGAGTCTTCTTGTTAATAGCAATGAAAGGAGAGCGATTCACCAAATAGCAAGCAGTAGAAGTGGCTTTAGCCAAAAATGACTTAGATAGCCTAGCATTAGAGCATATGCAACGTACCTTCTCCATCAATATTCTATTCATCCGCTTTACCACACCATTTTGCTGTGGAGTATGTTGGACTGTTAAATCCCTCATAATTCCTTTTGATTTATAGAAGACATTAAATTCATCTAAACAAAACTCCAAGCCATTATTAGTGCGGAGACGTTTAACTGGCTTACCAGTTCGCTTTTCTACCATGGTCTTCCAATCTTTGAACATAACAAAAACATCATTCTTTTGCTTTAAAAAGAATGTCCATGCCTTTCTAGAAAAATCATCTATAATTGTAAGCATATAACTAGCACCACCATAAGAAGGAACAGTAGACAGTCCCCAAAGGTTAGAATGAACATACTCCAAAATATCTTTTGTGTTGTGAATGTCTTTGCCAAATCTGACTCTCCTTTGTTTGCCAAACATATAGTGCTCACAAAACTCCATCTTGCCTGTGCACTGTCCATCAAGTAGTCCTCTTTTACTCAACTCTGTCATCCCAAGCTCACTCAAATGCCCCAGTCGCATATGCTATAACTTAGTAAGATCACTATCAGACATAGTAGATGTAGTAATAGCTGCATCTCCTAAAACTATAGTACCCAGGATCCATACATACATATTTTTAGGAGATGCAGGATCCATACATTAATATGATCCATACATACATATTTTTTTTTACAACATTCATTCACTTAATCCATACTATTAATAATTCAATTACACATTAAATTGATCATAAACTTCCTTTAATAAAGTAAATATACCAAATAGTAAAATCATAACTTATATCACATCACATCATTTAAAACTATTTGCTCTCTCAGTTCAGGAGGCCGAATTGGAGACTTTGGTAGGCCGAACATGGTTGGCAGGTTGGAAATTGTCAACCGACAGGCTGGCAGAGTCTCTGCAAAAAAACCGGGTTTAAACATTAATATGATCGGCAGGCCAGAAAGATGGGATCGACAGGCCGAACATCACATCGGCAGGCCATCCGAGACAAAACAAAAACTTTTAGAAAAGTTAATTTTAAGACAAATTCATTTTTCTTTCAAAAATGCGGAAGATCAAATTCTTAAAATGATAAAATAAAATATAAAAACATAGTTCTTTTATTCTTTAAAACTTATCATAAAAATATGTTCAAATAATAAACCATAGCTTAAATCATAAAACTTGCAGCATTGGCGTTCTTCTGGTTACAATTCATCTTCCCTATGCTCACACGCCTTCCCATGTCCTCCGCCTAATCCATGACTTTCTTACCCTTATCTGCAACATGATATAAACTTGAATAAGCTAAAGCTTAGTAAGTACATATAATTCTCACAATTTAAAAACATTTCATAAACATCATCATCATCATCATCATATCATAATAGTGCATTAAGCACATTTTCATAGAAACATATCTTTCACTACATTGACCATATTAAAACTTATTCCATTTTATCTTATGGGCCCAAGTGTTGCACCATAATCATCATTGTAGGCGCGCCGTCATGAGAGGAGAAGGGTAGCTAATCCTAAACCAAACATGACATCATATCATATCATATCATAACATTGGTGTGCAACACTTATTAGGTGATACATATATATATAACGTTCATGCTTTGAAATTTGCCATAATCAAATATGCATAACTTTAAATTGAACCATCATAAAATCCATCATAGATATCATCAAGAACATGTTTTCAAATCTTTATAACATATCATGTTGCAGGTGAGAATGTACTTACCTTAGAAGCTAGCTTACTTAACCTTATATGTATTGGTGACGACGCCGCGGTCTCGATGTGCTCGTTCCTTTATGTGTTCATGCCATTTATTCATTTAAAGATACAAAATAAAATTAATACTTATTATCATAGAATAAAACATCCATTCATATAACATCGTACATACATTCATCTCTTACAAACATAATTCATAACATGCATCTATAACCATAATCATCAAAAACATAAAATCATCATCACATACACTTCACTGACCTACATGGATTCAAGACTTAAAAACTTAACATTCATACATACTTTAGGCACCATACTTGACAGGGGTAAAGTTAATACATAAACATACTACCATGATTTTTCTTTAGTCATAAAAATTACATTAAGTATCTAAAAACAAACCATACATTTCAAACATGAAATCTGCCAGCAATAGTAAGGCAGTGAACAACTTTATTCTCAGGTCTGTTTAGCACATTCTAACATCATAGAAAAAATCTAAAAAAATTAACATATACAGTAGACATATAGAACCCTAACATATCCAAAAATTGGCTTCAAAAAAAATCGGAGTAGGTCAAAACACATATTTGAAAAACAGTAATAAAACTAACTTAGGTTTGACAGGCAGTGAGTAATCTTTTGAAAACATTTTCTAACAATTAAAACACATATATTTTAATTTTAAAATTCATACTAACATCTTACTAACATATTTTTCAATATCATAAAATTATTTCATCATCAATAAAATCATTTAAACATATAAAACGTCACATAAAACTAAAGTCCAAAATTAACATTGTTAAAACAGTTTCTTGACCTAATCTCAATAAAAATTTCATAACACATTATTCACTCATCAAAACATTACCAAACTTTGCAGTCCATAACATAACATATACACGAACATTCTTGCCAAATTTCGTAGCAAACAAAGCACGTTTACCCCTTGAACAAAAATCACATTTTCATGCATCATAACCAAACAATAATATTTTACTGTGAGTGGTAGATGATAGAAAATTCATAACTTATCATAAAAAAATCCAATTAAGGTGAAACTTGGAGAAACATCACAAAACTCATACATGAATAACATATTAAAAATTCAGAGCAAACAGAATTTTGTAGAGGAAGATATAGCAGTCGGATGTGAAGAAAGATTCCATTGAAACGAGAATGCACTCTTACCTCAAAATGATTCTTCTCAAATTCCTTCGAATTCAACCAATGAAATTTCAATTTTTCTTTCAATTATTTGCAGAGAATTTTTGAGAGAGAGGAGGAATAGAAAATGTGGAGAAGAGAAGAAGAAGAGATGAAGAAAAGAAACGTCTCAGAAAAAGAGAGAGAAAGAAGACGTGAGAGGAAGAGAGAGAGAGAGCAATAACGTAAAAAAAAAAAAAAAAATCCAATGCTCTCCATTATGTTCAGGAATTTTTTGACTATTCTTGGTCCAAAAATCACGTGTAAATGGAGAGTAATTGAGAAAAGTCAAATCATTGAGATAAACTTACCATACTTTACCGATTTTAAAGGGGGAACCATATCAATCAATACCAATCAATGTAAAGTCAAACGTTTCCTTTCCTTAAATGATAAAATTAATCCATAATTATACCAATTAATCACATTAAATCACCCAATCAACGTAATTATCTCATAGCATTCAAGACATCATTGCATCATAATTAAACATACATTGTAACTAACATGACACTTTAGCACATCGATTCCTTGCGATCGTCACCTATCATAACACTTAGAATAAATAGTTAGTAACATTAAAATCATAAATCATAACATATATTATAAATTATTAATAAAATTACTTAACGTCGTTACTAACTTAACATGATCCGTTACATAAAAATAGGTGGGTGTTACAACAGATGTCGTTACATTCATTCATTTAACCATTATTTAAGATAAACTATTAGAATAAAAGAGAATGTTTGAAGACATAACCCAAGATCTATGCATACATTTTTTTTTACTTAATCATAAACATCCTTTAAATAGTTTACTAGTACCATAGTATAACAAAATTAACTTTTTAAAACTTCTTAAAAGAATATCTTCATTTATGGTTCGGCAGGCCGCCCGAGGCTCTGCAAGAACAAGATTTCAAATCGATAAGATCGGCAGGCTGGTACTAGGTAATCGACAGGCCGATCCATATATCAGCAGCCCGACCAGTAATGGTCGGTAGGCCAACCGAGACTAAGAAAAATTTAAAAAAAATTAAATTTTAAACGAGATTCGATACTTCAAATTGCAGAAGGCAAGATGCTTAATAAAAATATAAGTTAAAATAATAAAACATAGTTCATGAATTCTTTAAAACTTAATAAATAAACGTATTCAAATTATAAACATAGTTTATATCATTAAAACTTCCTTCTTTGGCGTTCTTCCGTTTGCAATTCATCAACCTTAGCTCACACGTCTTTCCTTGCCCTCTACCTAGTCCATGACCTTCTTACCCTTATCTGCAACATGATACAAAATTGAATAAGCTAATGCTTAGTAAGTACATTTCATATCTCACAACTTAAAACATTTTAGGAACATCATCATCATCATCAACATAATAGTGCACTAGGCACAAATTTTATAAGGAACATATCTTTCATTACTTTGACCATATTAAAACTTATTCCATTTTATCTTAAGGGCCCAAGTGTTGCACCATAATCATCATCGTAGGCGCACCGTCATAAGAGGAGAAGGGTAGCTAATCCTAAACCAAACATGACATCATAACATATCATAACATAACATTGGTGTGCAACACTTATTTAGGTGATACATATATAAACTTTCATGCTTTGAAATACGTCATCATCATACATGCATAACTTTTGAATATAAGAATCTTTCATAAGTAATATTTAAATGAAATCATCATAAAATCATCATAGATATTATCATGAACATAATTTCAAACCTTTATAACATATCATGTTGCAGGTGAGAATGTACTTACTTGTGAAGCTTACTTAACCTTAATTTTTGTAGGTGATGACGCCGTGGTCTCGATGTGCTCGTCCTTAGTGTGTTCATGTCATACATTCATTAAAAATAAAAATTTATAATCAATTCAAAGAATTATTTATCACAACATGCAATTACCATTACCATATATCATCACAAATGCTACCTGACCTCTATGAATTCATAGCTTAATAACTTTACATTTACGCACAATTCGAGCACCACACTTGGTAGGGACAAAGTAAATACATAAACATATTTTCATGATTTTTCATTGGTCATAATAATTCCATAATATCTAAAAGCAAGTCATACTTCACACACACAAAATCTGCCAGCAACAACAAAACAGTGAGCAGTCCATATTTACATTCATAAAATAAATTACCTACATCCTAAAATATTACCACAAAAATCTTGCATTTAATAGACACGTAGAACTATAACATATTCGAAATTGGGATTCAAATAAAATTAGGATATATCAAAACATGCATTGGAAAGTCAGTGGTGAAACTAACTTCAGGTTTGATAGGTAGTGAGTATTCTTTGAAAAACATTTTCAAACAATTAAAATAAAATTACTTAGCCTCCAAAATTTTAATAGCAACTTATTAACATACAAATACAGTATTACAAAAATTCTCATCACCAAATAAAATTATTTAATCATACAACCACTGAATAAAATAACAGTCCAATAATTCAATGATAAAACAGTCTAAAAAAACCTAGCTTTAATAAAAATTCCATATTACTTAGAATATCTGTCATATTATCATGAGACTTTCTAATTCATAAATTGACATATAGATAAACATATTTGCCAAATTTCGTAGAAATTAAAGCACATTTGCCCCTTGAACAAAAACCACATTTTTAAGCAACATAATCAAACGCAACGTTTTACTGTGAGTGGCAGAGGGTAGATAATTCATATCTTAATGTAGAAAAATCAACATAACGTGAAACTTGGAGGAACATTACATAACACACATATGAACATCATACTAAAATTTCAGAACAAAAGAAAATTCCTAAACAAAGATATGGCAGTCGGATTAAGGAGGAGATATGCATTTCAGAAATACCGAAAAAGAGTTCTTACCTTAAACAAATTTCTTCTCAAACTCCTTTGAATTCAACCAAAGAAATTTCAATATTTCTTACAAATAATTAGCAGGGAAATTTGAGAGGGAGTCAAAGAAGAAAACGTGAAGAGGAGAGAGAGTAAGAGAGAGAGGAAACGTCTAAGAAAAAAATAAAGAAAGAGAGAACAAAATTATCGTGAAAAGGGAAAATGAGAGTAACGTACATAAAGATGCTTGTCTTTTCCATTATTATCAGAATTTTTTCTAATTAAAAGTTGGCTAATTGGCATGGAGAAAAGAGAGAATTGGGGGAAAGTCAAATTGATTAGCTTCACTTACCATATTTTGCCCTCTAAAAATAGGAAACCATTTAAAACAATTCCAATCAATCAAAAGTCAATTATTTTATTTCCTTAAATGAGGAAATTAATCCTAAAATATGTTAATCAATCAATAATCATTATCCAATCACATCCAATCATTATCGTCACAATTTTTGGAGATTTTCGCTGACTGCTCATCAGCTGTCATCGGCTTGCCGATGCCTCACTTCAGCCTGCCGATGCCTCACTTCTGGCCTACCGATGATTTCCTTCGGCCTGCCGATGCTTGAGGGACAATTCAGCCTGTCGATCTTGAAGGTTTGGCCTGCCGATCTGTCCTAACACACTAAAATACCTCATAGCATTTAAATCATTTTTAAATCATCATAAAACATACAATATAAATAACATGAACACTTGAGCACATCAATTTCACGTGATCGTCACCTATCATAACATTTAGAATAAAATGGTTTGTAACATTATATCATAAATCATTAACAAAATTACTTAACGTCATCTCTAATATAACATGATCTGTTACATGAAAATCGACGGGTATTACATCCAGAGTAAAGAACCTAATCCTTACAGGGTTTGGATTCACCATCAGAAATCACCAGGAGCTCCCCTTCAGAACTTCTTCCACAACACTGGCCTCACTAGTTTTATCCTTTTGCTTTCCCTTTTGATCACCTACTCTCTTATTCTTGTTTTGCAGTTTATAGCAATCGGTCTTAATGTGGCGTTCGACGCGGGCCCCACCTCAAGCCTCTATAGGGCCCACCTTGCGGGGCCCTTGGACTTACGGCTCTTATTGGTAAACTGTTCCCGTGCCGTCCTACTCATCCGTACTGTCCTCTCTGGGGCTCTCTGGCCCCTCAGGGTTTTCTTTCGCGTCCCTTAGGTTCGAACCTCAAACCTCCCTTAAGAGGTTCTTATTTCTATCTCGAGTACCAATTGAGCTACTAACTCAATTGGTACTCGAGATGGAAATAAGAACCTCTTAAGGGAAGTTTAAGGTTCAAACCCGAGGGATGCAAAAGAAAACACTGAGGGGCCAGAGGGCCCTAAAGGGGACAGTACGGATGAGTGGGATGGCACAGGAACGGTTTACCAATGTAACGCCCTCTTACGGACGTCACAGATGTCGTTACATTCATTCTTATTATCATTGGATAAACTATTTAAATCAAACATAATTTGGAAACATACCCCATGATCCATGCATACATTTTTTTTTTATTTATTTACTTGACTATAAACATTCTTTAATTAGTTCATCAAAAACAATGTAAGTTTACTAAACTTTTGAAACATCTTTGAAGATCTACATTCACAGATCGGCAGGCCAAACTTCGGACTTCGGCAGGCCGAACCTGTTCGACAGTCCAAACTTCAACCGCCGGTAGGCCGCCCGAGGCTCTGCAAAACGAGGTTTTGAAATCTCTAAGTTCGGTAGGCCGAACTTCAAAAGAAAAAATTCCAATTTAAAACAAGTCTCAATATTACCACTGCAGAAGACAATAGATAAAACTATATAGTTAAAGTTTCATAGTTTAGAACTTTAAAATTCATCAAATAACATACTCAAAATTATGAAACATAGTTTTTATCATAAAAATTTCCTTCTTTGGCATTCTTCCATTTGCAATTCATTTTGCTTAGCTCACACGCCTTTCCTTGCCCTCCTCCTATTCTGTTATCTCCTTACCCTTATCTGCAACATGATATAAAACTAAAATAAGCTAAAGCTTAGTAAGTACATTTCATATCTCACAAGTAAAAACATTTTATGAACATTATCATCATGTGCATTTTCATAATAGTGCACCAAGCACAATTTCATAAGGAACATATCTTTCATCATATTATCCATTTTAAAACTTTATTCATTTTATCTTAAGGGCCCAAGTGTTGCATCATAATCATTATTACAAGCGCGCCGTCATGAGAGGAGAAGGGTAGCTAATCCTAAACCAAACATGACATCATAACATAACATAAACATGGGTATGCAACACTTATTTAAGTGATACTTATATATATATATACTTTCATACTTTGAAACACGTCATCATCAAACATGCATAACTTTTGATAAATCAAGCTTTCATAATAAAACATCAATTGAAACCATCAAAGAATCATCATAAATTCCATTCTTTTCATAAACCACATCATGTTGCAGGTGAGAATGTACTTACTTGTATAGCTTACTTAACCTTAATCGAATTGTAGGTGACATCACCGCAGTCTTGATGTGCTCGTTCCTTAGTGTGTTCATGCCATACACTTATTTAAAGATACATAAAATTAATATTTATTTTTATGAGATCGTGAAATCATTTAACACCACATAACATATTCCAATATCATAATACAACCCACATATATTCATCTCTTGAAAACATTAATTCATAATATGTTTCATTAACCCTTAAAACATTAGAACAAAACTATCAACACAAATGCTTCCTGACCTCTATGAATTCATAGCTCAATATCTTAACATTCACACACAATTTGAGCACCACACTTGGCAGGCACAAAGTAAATACATAAACATATTTTCATGATTTTTCATTGGTCATAAGAATTTCATATAATATCTAAAAACAAGTCATACATCATACACACAAAATCTGCCCGCAATAACAAAATAGTGAGCAGTCCATATTTACATTCATAAAATAAATTACCCACATCCTAAAATATTACCACAAAATTCTTGCATGTAATAGACACCTAGAACTATAACCTATTCAAAATTAGGATATATCAAAACATGCATTGGAAAATCAATGGTGAAACTAACTTCAGGTTTGATAGGCAGTGAGTATTCTTTGGAAAACATTTTCAAACAATTAAAATAAAATTACTTAGCCTCCAAAATTTTAATAGCAACTTATTAACATACAAATACAATACTACAAAAATTCTCATCACCAAATAAAATTATTTAATCATACAACCACTGAATAAAATAACAGTCCAACAATTCATTGATAAAACAGTCCCTTGACCTAGTCTTAATGAAAATTCCATAACACATAAAATGTTAATCAAATCATCACCAAACTTTCCAGTCCATAACATAACATATACATGAACATATTTGCAAAATTTTGTAAAAATCAAAGTACTTTTGCCCCTTGAACAAAAATCACGTTTTTGTGTAACATAATCATCATCGTCATAATTTTAGGAGATTTCTGTTGACTGTTCGTTAGCTTTCATCGGCCTGCCGATGTCTCACTTCAGCTTGCCGAACTTAAAGGTTCGGCCTACTGAACTGCCTTACACACTAAAGGTTAATAAAACATTAATTTAAAGCAAAATTAAAATTAACATATATCATAAATAACATGAACACTTGAGCACATTAATTCCACGTGATCGTCACCTGTCATAACACTTAAAATAAAATAGTCAATGACAATAATATCATAATTCAATAAGGAAAAAAATACTTAACGTTGTTACTAATTTGACATAATCCGTTACATGGAATTCAGTGGGTGTTACAACCAATAAGAGCCGTAAGTCCGAGGGCCCCACAAGGTGGGTCCTATAGAGGCTTGAGGTGGGGCCCACGTCGGACGCCACACTTAATGTGCCCCCTTTTCTTGTAGTAGTTGCAGACTTTATCCTTATGCCTAGACGTTGATCTGCCCCTCATATCAACACCAGACCTAGAACTCCTCTCTTGAGTCCTACCACGAACAACAAAGCCTTCACCCTAAGCAGCAGGTTCAGTCACAAGCTGCTTCATTTTTTCTTTAGATAGCAAGGCATCATAAACTTTGTCTAGAGTAAGTGTATCCTGACCATGCAAAATTGTATCTCTAAACGTTGCATATGATAAGGGCAGCGAACACAGCAAGATTAACCTTAAGTCTTCTTCCTCATACTTAACCTCCATGGCCTCTAAATCAGAGACAATTTCCTTAAGAATGGTTAAGTGTTCTTCAAGAGATGCACCTTCAGCCATCTTGTGTAGATGTAAACGCTACTTTAGATGCAGCTTACTAGTGAAACTTTTCGTTATACACAACTACTCCAACTTCAACCATAACGCAGTAGCGATCTTCTCCTTCAAAACATCCTGCAAAATTCTATTCGATAGATGAAGTTGAATTTAGGTTAAAGCCTTCTGATCCTTACGTTGTTTCTCTTCTGTCGACCACAAAGAGGGCATCTTCTCAAACACTAACAGTGCTTCTTCCAAATCCATCTGCGCCAACACAGCCTGCATATTAACTTGCCAAAGACTAAACCTAGTGTTGCGATCCAAAAGCGGAATGTCATACTTCATTGTTGCCATCGCCAAGATCAAAGCCATGCTCTGATACCAATTGTTACGAAAATAATGCAATAGAAACAAAGAACAAAAACATACAGAGATTTATATGGAAACCCAAAATGGGAAAAGACCATGGGCTGAGGAGAAAAAAAATCACTAAGCTCGTGAAGATTACAAGATGGATGAAAAATCACACATTTGTTTTTCACTACAATTGTCACACCACGAGTTTTTAGGTCGGGCAAAACTGAATTCAGGTCACCATACTCTAACAGTTCTGTCTCATGCCAAATTATTCATGCAGATTAAGTTCAAAGAAAAACTTAACTCACAGAATTTTATAAACTTAGTTCTGCAATTCAATCAAATAATAAAAAATTGACCTTAATGTGTAAATAAAGCAAATGATTAGTATCCTTTAACTGACAAAATTAACATCTTGTATATATAGATATGGAGCATTTCTTCTAATACTCTTGGGATCATAAGAAGTGAGTACTCTATTTCCTAAGTCTAAGGATCTGTTATTTTGACGAAGTTATGAAGATCGAAATCATCCTTGCCAATTTTATCAATGGGTTAGTTTCCAGCATACATCTCCAACACAAGGATGCAGTAGCTAAATACATCGCCCTGTATGCATTGCAAACTCAGAAATTTATAGTTGTCGCTCTTGCAAACTAGTGCAATTAATTGGACTTTCATGAATTTCACTATCAGATATGTATATTAAGAACTTTTAAAAAGCCAATATTCAACGATTCATTCAACCCTGCGGGAATGGATTAATGATATCCATATAGATATTCTGAGACAAGGAGAAGGAAGAAAAAATAATCAACTTTGATAGTATAATACTAATACGTATGCATTGATTATGTGTCCTTTAATGGAGTAACTTAAAACAATGTAGTTTGCATCGATGGCATGATATTTAGTCATCTCAAAATGCTTATGTATAATAGAAAAAAACTGACCAAAATATAGATCGAGAACTTATCAGACCGTAGACTCCGATTAAGTAGAGTTAGAAGTTTAAAATCAGGAAAGCTATACATGAACATGATGTTATATATATTTAAAGCCAAGACTTCCAACTCCAATTATATTTGGAAAGAGAGCCCATCGGTTTCTTCTTATGCCAAATTATTTGTTATGCAGTTCAATCAAATTATCCAGTAATTGACTTTGAAATGTCACTCACGCATTTGTTGCTGATCAATCAAGTGCTGCCGATTGAGATCTTGAGACTATCATCGTTAAGCATAAACAGATATATCATAAGAAAGTACTGGGATTCAACACTACAACATAAATCATAATTACCGCTTTTGTAATATATATGCTTGATTATGTCATTTAACAGACTAAATATAATTAACAACCTTTAGATTATTCAATATTAGGGAAACTTAAAAGATTCATTACAAGAAAAACTACATTTAACGACATATTATTTACGACATATAGTTTTTGAATGTCATTGAAAAGTACATACAACGACATCTCCAACAAAAATGTCATTAACGACATTTGAAACAATAATTAACGACATCTATATAGATGTCGTGTTAAAGGTCTCCTTTTAACGACAATAGTTTAGTGTCATTAAATTATTTAACGACAAGTAGGAGATGTCATCAAAGCCTTGGAGATTCCACGACACCCCTTATAGATGACATCTTGACCAATATCGTCTATAAGGGGTGTCATAGAATCTCCAAGGCTTTGACGATATCTCCAACTTGTCGTTAAATAATTTAACGACACTAAACTATTGTCGTTAAAGGGAGACCTTTAATACAACATCTATGTAGATGTCGTTAATTATTGTTTCAAATGTTATTAATGACATGTTTGTTGGAGATGTTGTTGTATGTACTTTTCAACGACATTCAAAAACTACATGTCGCGAATAATATGTCGTTAAATGTAGTTTTCTTGTAGTGATTGTTTCTGCAAGTACATACGTCAACGTCAATTTATTCTCAAGAGCTGGCTATATATATATATATATATATATATATATATATATATATGCTCAAGAGAAAATCTTCATTATCCAACACCTGTAGTCCAATTATTACAAGTCAGTTTCCATCTTTACTAATCTGGGGAAGAAAAATTAATTATAAGCAAAAAGTAAGGAAAATTTTGTGACAATACCAATGTGTTTTAAGTGGTTCTTTGTCTTGTCCATGGATCTCAAAGCTCATATAAGCATTTTTGATATGATGTAGCTCCTCGGTGACATCTCCTATGTTCATTCTTTCATTTGGTGATTCTTTTGAACATGCAATTCCAATCTCCAAAACTGAAACTAAGCACTTCCGCAAATGAGCGCTGATCTGGTATCCTAGCATTTCTTCTATCTCAATCTCAATGCCTCCAATATTGTTGCTATAGTTTCTTGCATCTAGTTCTCTTCCTGTAAGTGCAATATTTTATTCTACTTGTCCAGGGAGAAGAGAAGAGTCGACTATTTCCTCAAGTCTTTCGGGCAACGCCATGTTGACAAAGTTATGAATATTGAAATCATCTTTGAACATTTCATCGGTTGGTCTCTTTCTAGTGAACATCTCCAATACAAGGATCCCATAGCTATACACATCACCCTCTCTTGATGGCTCTCCACCACGTGCATACTCTGCAGTTTATAAACAACATATGCATACATACATATGTACATTTGTATATGCATATAATTAAAATTTGATTTTTTTTTCATAATTTGTGAGATAAGTAGATATTTTATGCATATACATATATAAATATATTTATCTCATTTGATTAGCGAAATAGACAAAACTCCTTATTCAATTCATCCAGGTGCAACAAAGATGTACAACAATCTAAGGGATAGCTTTTGGTGGTTTGGAATGAAACATGATGTTGTAATGTGTGTGAAGAAATGCTTGACTAGGCCAGCAAGTCAAAGCTAAACACCAAAGACCTTTTATAGTCAATTCAGATACCGAAATAGAAATAGGAGGATGTTGCAATGGATTTCATTACCGGTTTACCTAGGACTATGAATAGATATGATGCTATTTAGGTTGTTGTTGACCGATTGACAAAGATGGCACGTTTTATTTCCATTAAGATCACTTACTCTATGGAGCAGTTAGCGGAACTCTATGTCAAGAAAATTGTACGACTTCATAGAATCCCTAAGTCTATTATTTCTGATTACGACAAGCAAATTTATGTCCAAGTTTTCAAAAAGTGTACAGACTACAATAGGAACTAAGTTGCACTTCAGTACAGCTTTTCATCCTTAGACAGACGGCCAAATAGAGAGGATAAATTTGATCTTAGAGGATATGCTTTGGGCCTGTACTCTTGACTTTAAGACCAGCTGGTGTAAAATGTTACCGTTAATGGGATTTTCTTATGACAACAGCTACCAGGCGACGATTGGAATGACACCTTATGAGGCCCTGTTTGGGCAGAAATGTAGGTTGCCTATATGTTGGCATGAAGCTAGTGAAAAGATGTTGATGGAAAGCGTCGACGATGAAAAGACTGATTTTGTTAATGAAACCTCTGAGATGATAAAGTTGATAAGAAAGAAAATAGAGGCTGCTCAAAGCCGACAGAAAAGTTTTGTTGATAAAAGAAGAAGGCCCTTAGAATTCGCTGTAGGCGATTCTGTGTTCTTAAAAGTTGCGCCGATGAAAGGAGTCATGAGATTTGAAAGGGAAGGCAAGTTGAGCCCGAGATTTATCGAACCCTATGAAATTGTGAAGCAGATAGGCAAGGTAGCGTATCAATTGAGATTGCCATATGAAATGTCAGCTATGCACGACGTGTTCCATGTTTCAATGCTTAAGAAGTATGCTCTAGATCATGCGCACGTGATCAAGCGATAGGTGATTGAAGTACAAGATATGAAGAAAAGCCAGTGGAGATTTTAGATCGTAAGACTGAGGAATTAAGAAATTCCTTTGGTCAAAGTTTTATGGCGAAATCACCAAGTGGAAGAAGCTACATGGGAACACGAAGATGACATGGGAACTAAATATCCACAACTGTTCTAAGTTTCGAGGATGAAACTCTTATAAGGTAGGGAGAATTATAACACCTGTCAATTTTCATGTAACAGATATTCTTAGATAAGTAACGACGTTAAGTATTTTTTTCCCTTAAGATATTATGTTACTGACTTTTTTATTTTTAGTATTATGACAGGTGATAGTTACGTGGAATTGATGTGCTCAAGGTGTTTATGTCATTTATGATTGTATACTTGATAATTAATTAGTAATTAATTAATGTTTTGTTATATTTTAGTGTATGCGGTAGTTCGGTAGGCCGATCCTTCAAGTTTGGCAGGCCAAATTATCTCTCATGGAATGGCAGGCTGATGGATTTAATCGACAGGCCGGATCTCACGACTTTGACAGGCCAAAGTAAACTATCAGCAGGCGGATGACAGTTGACGAGTAATCAGCAGATGATCACCAAAATTGTGGCATTGATGATTGGATATGATTAGATGATAAATTCTGATGGATTGACATATTTTTGGCCTTTTTCCCTTATTTCATGTGGTGGAATGTTTGACTTTGATGATGATTTGATTTTATGGTGAAGTTTCCTATTTTGAGAATTTAAATTTTGGTAAGTAGAACAAATTGTTTGACTTTGCCCCCTAAACATCCTCCATCTTTCACGTGATTATTTCAGCATTCTAATTATCATTATAGAAAAGAATATTTTCACACCAATTCCATTTTCACGCAAATATTTTCTCTCCCTCCAAGACTGTTTTTCTTTTTTTCTTTTTTCTTTTCTCTTACGTTCTCATGCTCTCTCCTTCTTCTTCTTCTTTTCTCCATGTCTTCTTCCTTTTCTTTCCTTCAATTTTCCTACAAAATATTTGAATGAAATATTGGATTTTCTCTTGGGTGAATTCAAGGAAAGCTTGAGAAGAATTCATTTTGAGGTAAGAAACTCATTCTCGGTATTTCTGAAATTTTAATCACCCTATGATCCAACCCCCATAACTCTGCCTATGAATTTCTATTTGCTCTAAAATTTGAGTATGATATTCATGTATGTGTTTTGTAATATTCCTCAAAATTTCACGCCATTTGGAGTTCTCTATGTTGATATATTAAATTTTTAGTCTCTGCCATTCATAGTAAACTGTTGCTGATTGGTTATGTTGCACAAAAAAATATAGTTTTTGTTCATAGGGCAATGAATGTTATTTTGCACGAAATTTGGCAGATAAATTCATGTATATATTAAGTGTTGGAGTTCTCTATGTTGATATATTAAATTTTTAGTCTATGCCACTCATAGTAAACTGTTGCTGATTGGTTATGTTGCACAAAAAAATATAGTTTTTGTTCATAGGGCAATGAATGTTATTTTGCACGAAATTTGGCAAATAAATTCATGTATATATTAAGTGTTGAACTGGAAAGTCCCATGGTGAAATGATGAATATGTTATGTCAATTAGTCAAATTCTAGACTTCTTGTTTGTGTGATTATTTTGTATGGCCAAATGAATTTATTTGACAACGAAAATTTTGTGGTACTATATTTACATGTTTACAGCCTGTCATAAAAATTTTGAGGTCAAAGTAATTTTATCTTAACTATTTGAAAATAATGATCGTGTGTTGCTCACTACTTCATATGTTTGGAGTATATTTGGTACCTGAATTCTAATGCATGTTTTGAATTCTTTTAAATTTATTTGAAGCTAATTTTTTAATAGGTTATAGTTTTAGATGTCTTCTACATGCAAAAATTTTATCAGATTATTTTGTGATGTAGATAAATTATTATATGAATATGTGTTAGGGATGCATACTGTTTATGGTTGCTGGCAATTTTTGGTGTTGTATGTTATGTGACTTATTTTAAATGTTTAATGGAATTTTTATGGTTAATGAAAAATTTGAGTAATTTACATATATGTTAGTTATGCCCCTGCAAAGTCTCATGCCTTAGTTGTGTATGAAATTGTAATTTATTGAGTTGTAAAGCCTTAGTGGTCAGGCAAGTTTTACTTTTGCAGTTAGCATGAATATTCCAAATGATTAGTATAATGCACTTGCATACTTGGAATTCTTACGATAGAGGTATGAATGAAGTTATATGATGTTGGATGATTTCATAAAAATGAGTATTAATTGTATGTGTAAATGAATGTATGACATGAACACGCCAATAAGTAAGCACATCAAGACCGCGGCGACGTCATCTAAAATTAAGGTTTAGTAAGCTAATCAAGTAAGTACATTCTCATCTGCAACATGATGAAGTCTATAAAAGTTTGAAATCTATGATCATGATGGTTTTATAATGATTTCCATGATGATTATACATGATGTTTTATTATGAAAGTTTTGATGTATAAAAGTTTATGCATGTTTTGATGCTGATTTTTTGTAAAGCATCTAATATATGTATGTATCACCTAAATGAGTGTTGCACACCCTGTTATGTTATGTTTATGTTTATGATATCATGTTTAGTTTGAGATTAGCCATCTCTCTCCTTTCATGATGGCACGCCTATGATGATGATAATGGTGCAACACTTGGGCCCTTAAAGATAAAATGAACAAAGTTTTAATATGGACAATGAAACGAAAGATATGTTCTATATGAAATTGTGCCAAATGCACTATTATGATAATGACGGTTATGAATATGTTGTTGTATAAAGAATGTTCATAAAATGTTTTATGTTGTGAGTTAGAAAGTGTACTTACTAAGCTTTTGCTTACTTAGTTTATAATCATGTTGCAGATAGAGGTAAAAAGATTATGGATTAGGTGGATGGCAAGGACGGGTGCGTGAGCTATGTACGATGGATTGAAAACGGAAGACGCTAAGAAAGAAGTTTCAAATTTCATGAACTTTCTTTTTACTACTTTGTATGTTTACTTCGTGCACTTTGAGATATTAAGACTTGTTTTTAATTATCTTGACTTTTGTAGAAGATTGGCCTGTCGATCATTATTGATCGGTCTGCCGATGTTGGTATTAGCCTCTCGATTATCTTGTATCGGCCTGCCAATCTTAGTAACTTTAAACCCTATTTTTGCAGAGTCTCGGACGGCCCGCTGGTGGTTGAAGTTTGTCCTGCCGATGTTTGGAGTTCGGCCTACCGAACTATGAACGAAATTAAGTAATGATTTTAAATTTTAATTGCATTATGGCTTCATTAACTTGGTATTGATAAACTGTTTAAATACATATAGAAGGTTTTGAAATATTGCTATTTAGTAAAAAAAAAAATGTATGTATAGATCCTGGGATATGTTTCCAAACTATGTTTTAAATTAAAATAGTTTATCTAAATAATAGTAACACGTATGAATGTAACGACATCTGTGACGTTCGTAAGGGAGCGTTGAAACCGTTGAAGCCTTTGATTCCACGACGGTAAAAAACCATCGTAGAAGCTTAGATTTCACGACGGTTTTTTCAAAAACTGTCGTGGAAGATATACACCCGCATCCTCCTTTCTGTACCAATTTTTTTATTCCACGACTGTAAAAAAATCATCGTAAAAACTTTATTTTATATCATGATAATTTTTTCACGACGTTTATAAACCGTTGTGAAATTTGTAGTCTGTAGTAGGGGTAGGTGAACTTTTTTTTTTCCAACCTGACCTATCCCAATGTGAGGGAGACAGCCAACCATCAACGCTGCAAAAGCAGTTAAAAGAGTACTCCTTACTTATTTTCATATTGAGATGTACAGTTATTATATACAGGGCAGCGCCACTTATTATTTGCTACATAAGCTATATACGTATTATATCCGGGGAGGAGCCACTTCAAGACAGAGAGAATATGATCATCCTTTGAATTTTTGTTTTCCCCGACGGAGCTAGGATTTTTTTTTAGGAGGCTAATATTTTATAATGTATAATATTATATATATTTAACTTATTTAGAGAGAGTTTTGTTCAAATTTTGGTAAATTTTTGAGTTTGTAATCCATATATTTATTTATTATAGGTGGGAAAAAAAAGTTGAGAGGGGGCTTGAGCCCCCCAGTTTTGGCTTGCCTCTGTCTCTATTTGTTTTCTTTTAAATTTATATTTAAAATTTAATAAAATTAGTGTTTTATCTTTTGTAAAATTGTATCCTTCTTTCGTTATAAAAAATAAACTTTTAATCACAATAATTTTTTAAAAAACTTTTAATCACAATAAAATATTGTGATAAATATATTTAATTATAACTTTTAGTTTAATTTTTATTGTAACTAAAAACTTTAACTATGTAATTTTAAGTCACGAACTTTCTATGACTAAAAACCATCCATGATGAGGCGGGTTAATGGATAGAAATTTATATTTAGATTTATCAGATTTGAATTATCTCTAATAATTGGATTAAATCGAATTCGTCCCGTTCTGGGATTTTTTGTTGGATTATTTCATTATCATTTTGCAATTTTGATCGCACAAAGGTCGATAGTCAAAAAGTAGTATGAAATGCATCATTAACATCATTGAGTTGAGAGGACATGAGTGACCCGCATATCCATGCATATCACCGAAAGTGGTGGGGCAACTTGGCTTTTCCTTTTCTTCTTGTTTTTAAAAAATATTAAACATAGGAAAAATACTCCGATTCACATGGTGGTCAAAAGTATGCACGATGTGATGTCACTCCCCCACTCGTCATATTCTTCTTTCTACCCTCCAAGAATTTTCCTTACCACTTGCTCATGGCTTCAACTTTTTAGACTATACTATTCTTACAAGCCTGACGTGGCCTCTCTTTCATCTCTTCATAAATATATAGAGATGTGTTAAGAAAACCTTTACTGCTTTGATTCCAATTTAGGACAATTTCCCCTGAAAATATATATGACTATGGCTGTTGCTTCTTCTTCTTCTTTCCGGAATTCATGCAAATACGATGTCCTTCATCAGTTTCAGAGGTGAAGATACTCGTAAGAATTTTACTAGCCATCTTTATGCCGCTTTGTGTCGGAATTCAATCCAGACCTATATAGATGAGAAGAGTCTCGAGAGGGGAGATGAAATTTCACCTGCGCTCTTGACGGCAATTGAGGAATCACAACTTTCGCTTGTCATCTTCTCCAAGGATTATGCTTCTTCGAGATGGTGTTTAGATGAATTGAAGCACATACTCAAATGCAAGAAGGAGAGAGGGCAGATTGTTTTACCTGTCTTCTATCATGTGGATCCATCAGATATAAGACACCAAAGGGGAAGTTATGCTGCTGCTTTTGTTGCACATCAAAAACGTTTTAATCATGACAAAAACAAAGTGGAAGAGTGGAGGAATGCTTTGAAAGAAGCAACTGGTCTATCTGGTTTTGATCTGCAACATGATGAGTAAGTGGTAGTTTATATACACACACACACACGTATAATTTCCCTCGTATTACTCTGGTGATTAAATGATTATGATTATGCAATAAGGTCTATACTAAGAAAAACTACCTTGTCATCTTTTGCTGCTGATCTCTTTTTTTTTTTTTTTGTTATAAAGAGGAATTTTATGTCAATTTCACAATCAATAAGAATACTTTAGAATAACAACAATCTCAAATATTTAGGCTTAATGATCCCATTTGCAATAGGATTTGAGCTAAACTGCTGGTATTTAATCCCAAACTAATAGTTCTACATTAAATACCAGCTATTTAATTTGTTTTCCCCTGGTTAAATTTACAGTACATGACATATATATAAGAGTGTTAACAATTTTTTGTTAGAATATTTTAGGAATAACATACCTATATAGCAATTATTATGACGATCTTTATGTTTGTAAATTATATCAATTTTTTGTTATTTGTAGAATATCTTAAATTTTTTGCTATATTTCAACACGACTTGTAGATTTTGCCATATTTTAACTTATGTTTGCTCCCTCTCTGTTTTTTTTCCCCTTCCTTTTCACTAAGTACTATTTTCTTCTATATATATGTATATGATAGGTCCGAATTTGAATTTGTTGAGAAGATTGTCAAAAACGTTATAGAGAAATTACAAAATATCTGGTCAAGTCATGCTGCTATTGATTTTCAAGGTCTAGTTGGAATAAGTAAACGTCTTAAGAAGATAGAATCCTTGCTATGTGTTGGCTCCTCAACTGTTCGCACTATAGGCATTTGGGGCATGGGCGGAATAGGAAAAACAACTCTAGCTGAGGCCTTGTACAAACAACTCTCTTCTAAATTTGATGCTTGTTTTTTTGCAAATGTAAAGGAAGATGCAAATAAACATGGTCTAAACAGTTTAAAGGAAAGGCTTTTTTGCAAGTTACTGAGGTGTGATCGTATAAATATGGAGAGTTCCTTTAAAGATGTTCAACTGCTCCGTAAAAGGGTGCTTGTTGTTCTTGACAATGTAAATGAGCTTGAACAACTAGAATGTTTGGTGGAAGAAAGTCATGATGTTTGCCAACAAGATCAAAAGCATTGCTTTGGTGTTGGGAGTAGAATAATTATTACAAGTAGAGACAAGAAGTTACTTATGAGTAGAGCTGATGAGATATATGACGTTGATCCATTGGATTCTGATGAAGCTCGTAGACTCTTTTATCTGAAAGCCTTTAAAAGAGACTCTGCCATAAGTACAGATTATGCTGATCCAGCAGAGAGGGTGCTACATTATGCTCAAGGCAATCCGTTAGCTCTTAAAGTCTTGGGTTCTCATCTTCATTCTCGGAGCATATCAGAATGGAAAAGTGCATTGAGCAAACTCAAAAAGGGTCCTGATGGAACAGTTCAGAAAGTGTTGAAAATGAGTTTTGATGCTCTAGATCGTATAGAGAAGTCTATATTCCTTGATATTGCATGTTTTTTCAGAGGGGAGGATAGAAATTTCATAGAGAGAATATTAGATGAAGAGTCTCACATAGGGATTAATGTTCTCATTGAAAAGTCACTAGTAACTGGATGTGACAGAATTTCGATGCATGATTTAATACAGGAGATGGGATGGGAAATTGTTCGTCAAGAGTCTTGTAATGGGCCTGCTGAACGAAGTCGGTTATGGATCGCTCAAGATGCCTTTCATGTCTTGGAAAACAAAAAAGTAAGTGCTGCTCAAGATGTCTTTTATGTCTAGATCGCCCAAGATGTCTTTCAAATACATTTACACTACCTTTTGCATAAAATTAAAAAGCTTAGTTTTTCTAAAATCAAAACATGATTAATTTACTACTATAAATGAGATCTTTCGTGACAACAATATAAGCGACTTTTGTTGTTTCTAATAATGTGTTATCGTAGCAAAAACACTTCCATTTATTTACGTTGAACATGTCGTCGCAATTATTATTTACGATGACATGACGACGTAGATAATAGAGCATTAACGACGACAAGTCGTCGCAAATGAAATTGAAATTAATAGTATGTATTTGTGATGACATATTAACTTAATGCCACCAAAAGGTTGAGCATTTAATATTTTTGGGAAAAATTGGCAGAAGTTTTGGTGGTCTCCAAAAAATTATTTGCGACGACTTTTGAAGTTTTGGTGGTTTCCGAAAAATTATTTGCGACGAATTTTAAAAAGTCATCGCAAAAGGTAAATCCAAAAATTCCCCAGAACCATTTCAATGTTTTTTTTCAGCTTAATCTAAACGGTGTCCTTCATTATGGGAATCATTGCCACTAAGTATGTATTAGATTTATGTTAGTTTTTAGAGATTTCTTTTCTATTTTGATTGCTTATCTGTATAAATTTTCTTCATGGTGTCAGGGTACCAAAAGCATTGAAGGAATATTCTTAGACATGTCTAAGATTGATGAAGATCTGTTCTTAGAACCTGTAGTTTTTGAATCGATGTCTAGTTTGAGATTGCTCAAAATTTACTATCCTGATCACAACAATAAGAAGAAGTTCAAAGTATACCTTCATCAAGGTCTTCATAATCTTCCTAAATCGCTTAGATATCTCAACTGGTGCGACTACCCGTTGAAAAGTTTACCTACAAAATTCAGACCAGAATCTCTTGTTGAACTTGAAATGCCGTACAGTCAGCTGAAGCAGCTATGGGATGGTGTTCAGGTATTCTCAATTTTAATAATTATTGTTGTTGTTGTTGTTGTGGTTGTTAATATGATTACGGTAAGGAGTATATATTACAAATATTGCCTACTTTATGATAGGTACCAAATATAGGATTAAAAAAAACTTATGAGTATCAAAGATATATCAATAGATCATATTTAAAGAAAAAACCTATTTTGATGGGGCACATGAGGCACACTTAAAAACATAGAGTTAAGAAAATAGATGATGCCGCCCAATACATGTTGGTCTAATGGCACTGGAGAAGGGGTGGGGTGGGTATTGGTTTGGGGGAAAAGAGATTTGATCCTCCATTGTATAAAAAATATATATATCTTAAAAAAAAGAAAATAGATGATGCCAAAATACATATTCGACAAAATAATGTTTTAGAGCTTTATTAGAAAAAAATGCATAGAAATTTTAGGAGACAAAAAAAAGTAAAAAGAAAGAAAGAAAGAAAGAAAGAAACATTAGCCAAATCTAAGAGAGAAGTCCATATAAATTATTATTATTTTTTAAAAGAAACTGAACTTCATTCAACAAGTTAGGTAATATCCTCTCTTACAAGGAGTCCAATACATTTAGGCAAATGGTCAAACCACACAAAACCAAAAGAACAAGAAATGATATTTCTTATAGTATAATATATGAGATAATAGTATTTGAATATAAAATTGAAAAATGTAAATCTATCAAAATACACGTTTTGGTAAAAGCGTGCATTTCCTTCCGGTATTATAGTTCAAATAGAAAGCTAATTAAGGTGTACAAATTAAAAAAGAAAATGATTTTTAATAGAAAAATATTACTGTAGAGAATTGCAAAATAGGAATATTTATAAAGGTCAAACAATAATATGTTATAGTGTTTTAAGTAAAACATATAAAATTTTAGGGGTAAGGAAAGGTTAAAAAAAAAAAAAAGGAGAGAATTGGGCAAATGACTTATTTTTGGCTACCTGTTTAAATAAGTGGCCAAATGTTTCAAATATTAGAGAAATAACCAAATTTTGTGAGATTAGGGAAATGGTTATTTTCTACAAAAATACATCATTGATTAACATTAGCACCACTAATTAGCTATACTTTAGCACTCATAAATTAGTATATCATCTGCAAACCTATAAATTATTAAGTAAATAAACCATCAAGCTCATCAGTAATAAAGTACAAATCAATTTATCATTGATGTAAATAATGGAAATGTCTAGTTTAAAAAAAGATATATTTCCTTGATTTTCATAAACTTCGGCAATTTATTGAAAAAAAAAAAAGCCTAAAAGGGGGTATTGTAAGGTTTAAAACAAAAATAAAAAGAAAAGAGAGAGGGAAAAAAAAAAAAAAAGAAACCACAAACGTTGAAAAAGCTTGACCACTTTTTGAATAATTCCGCAACATGAAACCCTCAATAAATAGATAGGTTGTTATTCTTATATTGCTTTTTTATTAATTTTAAAAATTGACCATTTTTTTTGAATACTTCCGCAATGGAACTCCTAATATATAGATAGATTTTTATTCTTATGTTGCTTTCTCATTAATTCTTAAAATTTCTCTTCTTTTTTTTTTTTTTTGTTATTGTGTTGTTTTTGGTTTCTATATGGTGTTATTAAAAAAATACTTGGCAAGCAATTTTTTTAAGGGAACTTGACAAGCAGTTTTTTTTTTTTTTTTTCCTTTTTGCAGCCTCTTCAAAATCTAAAACATATTGATTTCAGTTTCTCTAAGCAACTGGTTAAAATCCCAGATCTCTCTCGTGCATCAAGACTTGAGAGTGTCAACTTTTGGGGTTGTACTAGTTTAGTTGAGGTTCCACCACTAAATTTTCAAAGCTTTGACGGCCTTAAATCTAAGGATCGAGAATATGCTGAAGAAAGAGCTTTTGGATCTCTTAACTTCCTTGAATGCATTAATTTGAAAATTCTTCCGGAGATATCTGGGAATATCAGAATCTTAAGATTAGGTGACACCGGAATTAAAGAATTACCCTCATCAATCAGGTCCCATGAAAACCTTTTTTACTTAGATATTAGGAACTGTGAGAAGATGGAAAAGTTCCCAGAGCTTCCGGGGAATATAGAAATATTAGATTTGGGAGGGACCTCAATACGAGAGATTCCTGCGGCATCAATTTCGAAGTTGAAAGCTCTTACACAACTTGACCTCAATCTTTCCCCGAACTTTGAACATTTCCCACAAATCTTGGAGCCTATGGAAAATTTGGAATCTCTTTCTCTAGGTAGAACAAGGATCCGAGAATTTCCCTCACCGATTGAAAATATAATGGGGCTTCGTGATCTCGACATGAGGGAGTGCAAAGATCTTGAGAGCATCCCAGAGTGCCTCAGCAAATTAAGTCGTCTTGAAAGGCTCAATCTCAGTAGCTCCTTGAGACTCATCAACTTCCCGAACATGATACTTGCTTTGCATTCTTTACAATATTTGGATTTGGGTCACTGCAGTTTATTTGAAGTCCCTCATGGGATCGGCGATTTATCCTCTTTGATTGAAATCAATCTAAAAGGAAACATGTTCACCAGTATACCATCAAGTATAAATAAACTATCGAAGCTAGATTCTCTTGATATAAGTCATTGTCGGAACCTTCTATCTTTGCCAGAATTACCATTGTCCATTCACGAGCTTAATGTAACTGGATGCACATCAATGCAGACGGTATTAACTAGTTCGTGGTCTACACTCACTCTAGGGTGCGATCCTGCGTTCTATGTTGACCGTGATTACGTAAAATTTTTGTTCTACGAGTGCTTGAAATTGGACGAGAATTCATGTAATAAAGTGGCGATGGATTTCCTGTGTAGACTTATCGGTACCACAGTGATTTGGAAACTAGCAAATGAGCTACAGGTATACGGATATTTATCTTTCTACTAATATATTGTTGAATTATTATTATTATTTTTTGTGTGTGTGGTTTTTTTTTTTTTTATTATTTCTGTTTCTGTTTCCGTTTTCGCTTTTGTTATTGTTTTTTTTTGTTTTTTTTTTTGTTTTCTTTTTTCACTACTGTAGTCTACGTTACAGGAATTTGGGTTCTATAGTCTAAAAGCTTGCTATCCGGGAAATAGAATTCCAAAATGGATGCGCCACCAATCCGAGGGGTGTTCAACAACAATCAAGCTTCCACCAAATTGGCATAGCCCTAACTTCTCTGGTTTTGTCTTGTGTGTTGTTCTTTCATTTGAGGGGCTCTATTCTGATCAGAGATTTGATAAGAATATTGTCTGTATACGTTGTGAAACACGTATTAAAACAAAATATGGTCAAAGCCACAACAGTGGTTCTTCTGATTGGATGTTGTACAAACCAACATTTGAATCTGAAGACGGGCAAGAAGAAGGAGGAACACTTAGATCGGATCACGTGTTCATTTGGTCTGAGTTCTATAATGGCTCCTTTCAGAAGTATGAAGACTATTTTGATGCAGTGGAAATGTCATTCATCTTCTTCTGTCTAGATAATGTATTTACAGAACGTGAATATTGTCATTTTAATTACCAAGTGAAAAGGTGTGGGGTCCACATGTTATATATTGAAGAACAATTCGTCAAGAAATACAACATGAGCATCCAGCAATACGTGGAGTACATGGTAGAAGCGGAGGAACGTGGTATCAGCATTCTCCAAAACCAAGCCCAGTCTAAAACCATCAACTTTGATGCAGATGCACCTGGGCAAGTCAACATTCTGACTGACTCAGAATCTCACCCCAGGTTCTACGATTGTTTCAGCATGGAAGCGCCGCTTGATGACGAAAGCAACTCCGCAGGCCCATCCCGGAACTCTACGACCACTCATGAGGAAGCGGTCCGCCTAAACATACCTTTGTCGATTGGCTCTGATGGGGATCAAACCAACAACGTGGAGAGAATTAAATGTTTTGATTTTTGCAGCTGCTCAAACTTTCTCTCCCAAATTTTTGGTAAATTTACAATCACAAATTTCTATACTACAGATAGTTTCTCTCTCTTTTTTTCTTTTTTCCTGAACATTGTAGGACTTATCCTCGCTTGAGTGCTTCATCTTAAAAACAAAGACTAAACGATTATGTGGTGTTATTTCCTATTAAGTGCTTAAGTGATATTAATTATTCTGATAGTTACATGCGTATAACTTGCTCTTTTCTATGCATCACACTTGCAGACTCTTTTTTTTTTTCCTTAAATCTTTAGTTTTATTTCTCAAAATTGTTTTTTTTTTTTTTGTCCGTTGATCTCAAATGTCTTGAGCTATCATGAGCAACTTGCTTCGTTCTTAGAGGATATTCAATTAAAAGGAACAATGTATGAAATTCTAATATCATGGGAAAATCTTTGTGCGATGAAGATTAATTGTTTTCTTAATTTGTTGATAAATTAGGTAAAAGATATTGGGGATGTTTCCTCCCCGCACGACCAAAAATACACAAGACCTGTGTTCTGCTTTTGGTGTTTCTTAATGCCCTATACGACATAATTTTCATTATATGTATCCAACTAATTAAGGTTACCCTGTTATCTCTGCATTTGACATTGCAGAATGGATCCAAGGATACAGAGGAAATTGAATTCTAATTCATCCGTACATCATGGTGAGGATTTCTATGCTTTTGTTTTGTTTTTGTTTTTTTGTTTTTTTTTTCTTTGTATGCCTTATGTTTTAAGCATTGTTAGCTGGTTCACATGAATGTTTATCATTATATATATTGAGAATGATTCTGGTAAATAATTGGCTTATCATTTTAAAAAAGAAATGTGGATTATGGCATATTGGAAGCAAGGTGATAACATAAGGGGACGTGTGCAGCTATGGAATTTTGTTGGCATGTTTACAAGCAAAGAAAACTGACCGATGACATGTTCAAGGATGGAGTGAGCCGGCTTCGAAACTTTGTTAAGATGAATGCATGAGCTACAAATCCAGAGCATGTTTAATTTGGATCCCTGCTCCTCCAAATTGTGAGTTAAAAAGCTCTTGAAAAGAGTCTATTCAGTATACTAGCTAGGAACCATTCCGAACTGCAGAGAACAAATTTGGGAGTATGTGCTTGGGTTCCATATTCTAGAGAGCATGTTCCAGTTCTAAGTTGAGTTGAATGCTTGTTTTCCATTGATTTGTTTTTGACAGTTAGTAGTCAGCCCACTTTAATTTGGCTATATTTGGATGCCTTTGAGATGTGCAGATTTTGTTGTGTCAGCCCCAATTTACTGATAAGTATTGTCCAATACAATAAGAAGACTTGTTGTGACTATGTTATACAAGATGGAAGAAGTCTAATTCCAATTTTGAACACTTGTTTTTTTTTTTTTTAACTCATAATTCTATTTCTACTTTTTTTCTCCGATGATGAAAAATTCAAAGCCTTACTAAAACCTAATAGTTTCAATGATGACAACACTTATGGAAACGCTAGGACTTATCATTAGGAGTGCTTTGGTTTGCAAAGTTATAAAGAAGTTATGGGGACGAGATTCAAATTAAAATCCAAAATGAAATGTATACGCATGTTTTGGAAGAACTGATTTTAAAGAGCAAGTTTCTTTGTTGTGTGGAAGCCTCACTCTCACAAGACTATCCCCCCAACAAGCCCTCTCTTCAGCTAACAGAGCAAGATTGCAGAATAATTTTCCCCCCCTAATCCTGCCCGTATTTCCTTAAATAGGAATCCTTCATACCAGTTAATTACATTAAATAACTACAGTTAATTTATAACCAATCACAGTAATCATCAATTAACCTGAGTATTAAAGTTAACTATCCTATTATAACAAACTTGATCTTCATGTCATCCTGCCATGTCCTCAATTTGTACATGACCGCCATATAGAAAACTCTTCTTGAATAACTTGGGCAATCGGAACGACAATAATAATAATAATAATAATAATAAAGAAATAGGTAATAACCTCACAAATCTCGTTATTATAATTTGAGTAAAACAAGTAACAAGCCAGTATATATATGAAATAGGTTCATTGCTCTTAGGATAGTTTTATTCTTAAATGACAGCAGATGTTCTTTCTCACGCCAAATTATTCATGCAGATTGAGTTGAAAGAAAAAATTTACTCACAGAATTTTATAAACTTAGTTCTGCAATTCAATCAAATCATAAAAAATTGACCTTAATATGTACATAAAGCATATGATTAGTGTCCTTTAACTGACGAAATTAACATCCTTGTATGTAGAGATATGGTGCATTTCTTCTAATACTCTATGGATCACAAGAAGAGAGTATTCTATTTCTTAAGTCTAAGGATCTGTTATTTTGATGAAGTTATGAAGATCGAAATCAACTTTGCAAATTTCATCAATGGGTCAGCAAGTATCTCCAATACAAGGATGCAGTAGCTAAAAACATCGCCCTGTATGCATTGCAAACGCAGAAATTTATAGCTGTCGCTTTTGCCAACTAGTGCAATTAATTCGGCTTTCATGAATTTCACTATCAGATATGTATATTAAGAACTGTTAAAAAGTCAATATTCAACAATTCATTCAACCCCGGGGGAATGGATTAATGATATCCATATAAATATCCTGAGACAAGGAGAAGGAAGAAAAAATAATCAACTGTGATAGTATAATACTAATACATATGCATTGATTATGTGTCCTTTAATGGAGTAACTTAAAACAATGTAGTTTTCATCGATGGCATGAAATTTAGTCATCTCAAAACGCTTGTGTATAATAGAAAAAAAAGGACCAAAATATAGATCAAGAACACATCAGACCGCAGACTCTGATTAAGCAGAGTTAGAAGTTTAAAATCAGGAAATCTATACATGAACATGATGTTATATATATATTTAAAGCCAAAACTATCAACTCCAATTATATTTGCAAAGAGAGCCCATCAGTTTCTTCTCATGCCAATTTTTTTGTTCTGCAGTTCAATCAAATTATCCAGTAATCGACTTTAAAATGTCACTCACGCATTTGTTCCTGATCAATCAAGTGCTGCCAATTGAAATCTTGAGACTATCATCCTTAAGCATAAACAGATGAATCATAAGAAAGTACTGGGATTCAATACTACAACATAAATCAGAATTACTGCTTTTGTAACATAAATGCTTGATTATGTCGTTTAACAGACTAAATATAATTAACATCCTTTGGATTATTCAATATTAGGGAAACTTAAAAGATTGTTTCTGCAAGTACATACGTCAAAGCCAATTTATTCTCAAAAGCTGGCTATGTATATGCACAAGAGAAAATCTTCATTGTCCAACACCTGTAGTCCAATTATTACAAGTCAGTTTCCGTGTTTACCAATTTGGGGAAGAAAAATTAAATATAAGCAAAAGTAAGGAAAATTTTGTGACAATACCTAATATGTTTTAGGTGGTTCTTCGTCTTTGTCCGCGGATCTCAATGCTCATATAAGCATTTTTTATATGATGTAGCTCTTTGGTGACGTCTCCCATGTTCATTCTTTCGTTTGGTGAGTCTTTTGAACAAGCAATTCCAATCTCCAAAACTGAAACCAAGCACTTCTGCAAATGAGCGCTGATCTGGTTTCCTAGAATTTCTTCTATCTCAATCTCAATGCCTCCAATATTGTTGCTGTAGTTTCTTGCATCTAATTCTCTTCCTGTGAGTGCAATATTTTCTTCTACTTGTCCAGGGAGAAGAGAAGAGTTGACTATTTCCACAAGTCTTTCAGGCAAGGCCATCTTGACGAAGTTATGAAGATTGAAATCGTCTTTGAACATGTCATCGGTTGGTCTCTTTCCAGTGAACATCTCCAATAAAAGGATCCCATAGCTATACACATCACCCTCGCTTGATGCCGCTCCACCCAGTGCATACTCTGCAGTTTATAAGCAACATATACAAACAGACAAACATATATACATAAATCCATATGTATGTATGTATATGCATATAATTAAAATTTGAACTTTTTCATAATTTGTGAGATAAGTAGATATATTATACATATACATATATATATATATATATATATATATATCTCATTTAATTCTAAGAGATACGTAACATTCTTAATATTTCCACTTTTGAGGCCTTCAAGTGTATATATTATAACGCTTTTATCGTTGAAATTTGATTAACAAAACATGTATATATTTTATGGTGGCATAAGTAAAGTACTGATTGAGATGTAAAAGTCACTGTTAAGAGATTTCTATTTTTAGACAAGGCAAAAACTAGATGTTAAAAATATAAATAAATGCTATGCATCTTAGAATGATGGTCCTATTTGAATATATCTCAACAACCTGAATCTCAGAAAAATTCATGTCATTACTTGGAATGTGTTTAAGGAATTGCTGTCCATAATCATTCTGCAAGATGGAAAACATTCATCAATCAGCTAACCTAGTAGAGATGTAAAGAATCTATTTGAAATCATTCATCCCTTCTCTCTATTTCACGCAAAAAATAAGAAAATTTTCAATTTAGTACACCTCTAGGAATAATGTACTTTGATAGCAGACCTAAATGCCCAATTCACAAGCATTCTTAGCATAAGCTAAAGTACATATTCATAGTTCATGTTACCTGGAGCAACATAGCCAACTGTTCCATTCAATCCAGTTGTGCTAGTTTGACCACCATTCGAGAAGCTGGTTGTGTTTGAGACCAACCTTGCTAATCCAAAATCACTTACGTGGGCAACCATTTCATCATCAAGAAGAACATTACCCGGCTTCAAGTCACGGTGAATGACCAGTTGTTCACAATCATCATGAAGATAGTGAATTGCAGAAGCCACATCAATTGCAATGTTTAGTCTCTGAAGCACGTTCAACTGCATTGAGCTATTTTCACCATCAGTTGCTAGATACAACCACTTGTCTAGACTTTTGTTGGACATATATTCAAAGACTAGAGCCTTGAACTCATTGCCGTTGTAATCTATGCTAGAGCAACATGTCAAGACCTTAACAAGGTTTCGATGCCTAACGTTTCGCAATGCATTACATTCAGTAATAAAACTCTTCCCTGCTCCTTTTAGCTGCAGATTGAGAACCTTCACAGCTATTGAATTTCCTTCCCCATCAAGAACGCCTCTATATACAGTACCAAAGCTACCTGTACCAATCAACATGCTTGGAGAGAATCCATTGGTAGCTTGAAAAAGCCTCCTGTAAGAAATCTTTGGAACAACATTTAGTTTTAGGAGCTCAACAATTCTTTTCCTTTGTGATGATCTCCTCCAATACAGAATTGTAAAACCGATGGATAGAAGGAAAAATGCTACCACCGAAACTATAATAATTGTTAGCTTGAGTCGATTGGTCTTTCCCTTTCCAGGCTTGTTTCTGGGGCATGCTTGAAGATTCAACTTTGGTGTACCTCCACAAAGCTTAGTATTTCCAACTACTATCACTACACTTGTGTTCTGAAATATGCCCTCCTTTGGAACTGCTCCATGCAATCTGTTGTAAGAAAGATTCAAGTACAACAAGGACTTAAGTTGCTGTAACTCCTTTGGAATTTCTCCTGTCAAGTTATTCCGTGAAAAATCCAAATATCGAACACCTTTCAGAGAAGCCAAAGTAGATGGAAAGCTTCCCTCAAAGACATTCCCTTGTAGGAAAAGGGACTCTAGAACTTGACAGTCACCAATGGTTTTTGGGATTTTGCCAGTCAGACTGTTTTCAGAAAGGTCGAGCGTATTGATATTCTTGAACTTGCCCACTTCTTCAGGTAGGTCTCCAGTCAATAAGTTTCGTGATAAGCTGAGCAAGATAGATAAGGTGGAAAGGAGAAAAATTTCTTTGGGTATTTCCCCTGTCAATCTATTGTTTGAAATGTCAAGAGTCTGCAGATTTTGGCAATCTGCAATTTTTGTAGGAATGTCTCCTTCAAGCCTGTTATTTGATAGATCAAGTATAAATAACCGACTGAGGTTTCCTATGGATGAGGGGATTTTTCCTGATAGTATATTAGTATTCAAACCCAGACGTTGCAATTTTTCCAACTTCCGTAAAGAAGTAGGAATGGGACCCGTAAGAAGATTGGTGTGAAGTCCCAAGGAGATTAGATTATCTAGATTTGCTAAGGTTGAGGGAATATTACCAGATATTTGATTGTCCCCAAGATAAAGCTGAAGGAGTTTGGTAGATAAATTTCCTACACAGCTTGGTAAAACCCCTCTAAACTTGTTCATACTTAAGTCCAATGCTTCCATCTGGCTACAATTTGTTAAAGGTTGAAGAAAATCCAGGCTATCTGATAAATGATTTCCTAGACTATTATTATGTAAACCAAACCACTGGAGTTCTTGAAGAGCCCCTAAACTCTTTGGAACTTGGCCAACAAAATTATTTTCAGACATATCAACAGATTGAAGCTGGGAAGCATTGGAAAGCGATTCAGGTATTATTCCGTGGAAATTGTTTCCACCCATAAGAAAACTTTGGAGATTAGGGAGTGTGTGGCCAATTGAGGGCGGAAGAGTGCCTTTAAATTGGTTTTCCCCAATTGAAAAGACGACCATGGAGGATATATTATAAATGGAGGGTGGGATGACACCTGATAAAGAATTAGGCCCTACTGAAAAAAAGTTTAAGGATTTCAATCTCCCAAACTCAGCAGGAATACGTCCAAAGAGATTGTTATCGGCTACAGTAAACATTTCGAGTGATGAAATGTTTCCCAAGAATGATGGGATATTTCCTGTGAGATTGTTCAACTCAAGAATAAGAATATTGAGCTTCACCAAAGAGCCAATCTCCATTGGAATCAACCCAGTAAGTCTGTTTGTGCTAAAATCTATCACCCTAAGTTTAGAGCAATAGCTTATGTTTACGGAGATGTTACCTTCCAACATGTTGTTGAAAAGTCTGAGAGATTGAAGGCGGAACAGACGACCAACTTGCTGTGGGATTTCACCAAAGAAGCTGTTGTTTCTCAGGTCAATGGACGCAATGAAAGAGAGGTTCCCAACGAAAGGTGATATGGGTCCGCGCAAGTTGTAGTTGCTTAAGATCAGGGATGTTGCTCTCTGACGGCGGTGGCCGCATGCAATTCCAGGCCAGCTGCAGAAGTGAATGGAGTCATTCCACATGCTCAGGATTCCATGTGGATCGTTGGAAATGGATTCTTTGAATTTGAGCAGAGCAAACCTATCAGTGTCATTTCCTAATGGACTGGAAATGGTAATGTTAATGTTAGGTTGCAACAGAAGCATGACATGGAGGAACAAAGAACTTAAGGCAAATGGACTGGCGGGGTTTTGAAGCTTCATTTTCATGATGGCTGTGACTAAAAAGGCCGGGGAGCTAATTTGCAGAAGGTACCGGGTTGAATGCAGATAGTTATACAAGATTGGAACGTCCTTATGTAATTTTTTTAGCTTTGAAAGTATTATATTTTTAATTTAGCACTTTTTTAGCCGAAATTTTCGGTCTATTTTCTTTCTTGTGATTATTTGCACGGGTTGACAGGTTTGGAAAAAGAGAAGATAATAGTCAAAGTAAATTGAACACATAAGAGCCACCATGTCTTTTGTGTGTTAGTAGTGGAGATGCCATTAACTTAAGAAAGACGTTGGCTCACCGGTAGTAGTGAAGCTGTCTTCTTCTTATTTTATGCGGGGTGGGGTAGTTAAAAAAGAGAGAGACAATTAGTTTTAGGTTTCAGTTATTAAATGATAACATTTATGTTTTTTCTACATATTATATAAAGGAAAATTTTGAAAAATATTCTTGAGTTTATTTATAATACTACAAATACACCAAAGATTTTAACTATTCAAAAAAAAAAAAAAGTATCTCCTTAGTTTTAAAAAGCATTTCTTTGACTAGACAAATTGTTAAAATTGTTAACAATACCCTCACTACTTAAACACTAAATATTTAATTGATATTTTTAAAAATATATTAAAACTAAAAAATTTCAAAAACAAAAACCAAAACTTAAAAAGTCTCTCTTACCCCCTCAATTTGTCAATCTACTTGTTTAAACTTATCTTCACCTATGGTCGATATGCTCCAATGTCTAATCTTGCTTCCTACTTTTTAAATTTATTTGTTTGTTTAAAGGTTAAATTTATTTTAATGATTTCACAATTTTTTTGTTACACACTATTTCTACTTTGTTTTTGAATTGTTAATGTTTAAGTAATACAAATTCTTTTTAAAACTCTTAAATTCTTATTAGTGAAGGTACTCGTTAATATTTTAAACAATTTGACTGTTTAAAAAGATATTTATTTAATTCTTTTAAAAAAAAGAGGGATACTTTTTAAATCTTTTGCAAAACTAAAGGGTACTTTTAATTAGTTAAAACCCGAGGTATATTTGTGGTATTATGAATAAACTGACTGATATTGTTAAAATTTTTCCTTGTATAAGACAGGACACAACTAATACTTTAGAGAAATTCTAAGTAAAAAAAACCAAAATTCTAAAATACTGGTGGGGATACTTGCGGTTCCATCACTATTATTTTATTTAAATTTAATCCCCGATACTGATTTAACTCTAAATCTAAAATCATCTTGGCAAAGTAGAGAGCTACTGCCTAAGCGTTCTCTAAAAATAAATGAATACGATATTTTAGACATCAATTTTGGTAATTCATTACGCCAGTAATGATTAGAAAATTTATTGAAGTTAGAGCTGCTTGTTTGTAGCTGTATTGTTTACAGCTTTCAAAGCACATTACATACATATTTATAGGCTTATACGTCGGTGGAATTGTAATAATCGAAAAAATCTAAAAATTAATAAGTATGATTAATTAGGGATTTTTTTTCATAATTACTCAGCTAAATACTTGAGAAAGTACAAATTTAGCATTTATTAATACGCAAATTTGAAGGCCTTAATAGTTGTAAGACCTTAGAAATAAATAATGTTGTGAATGCGTAAATTTATGTGCTTTATTTATGAAACATGTAACAATGTAATGTTATGATAGTACATTAAAATAATTAAAAATAATTATTTAATGTGTTAAACTAAAAGTTTGTAATATATTATTTCATGTACAAGCCAAAGAAGTGATTTTTATAAGAATCTCAATTAGAATGTTTAAATTGGGATTTTTTGACAAACAGTGGAATTTCTAACTTACTATGATTATGTGAAAATTCCTTTATGATATCAGTTCAACAAAAAAAACCCAGATCAATAGTGATCTGAGCTCCATACCATAATTCAGATGATGATCTCGAAATTTAAGAAGATCATAAAGTAAGATAAGAATTTCAAGAAAGTTATAAAGATCATTGGAAGTTCGAGAATTCCAATGTTTTAAATGTGTATAGTTAGTTATTATACACATTAATAATTACGTAAGGTTTATTATTATTGTTGTAATAATAATAACAATAATAATAATAATAATAATAATAATAATAATAATAATAATAATAGCAATTGTTATAATAATTGTGAAGAAGCAAAGCGTTGATGGAGTCCACAAACGTTAATCTATAGGTAAGAAGTAGATCCACAAATGACTCCTTATGAGGAACAGTTCGAGTTATGCAGTAAAGTTGAAATAATGCTAGGTTCATAATGTGAATTAAATTGACTTACAGATAGTCAATGTAATTAATAAAACCATTTTAAACTAAGACTACTATTTTTGCGACTGTCCCCTCTAGGACCCACTGGTCCCTCAGGGTTTTTTATTCCGCGTCCCTCATGGTTCGAACCTCAAACCTCCTTTAAGAGGTTCTTATTTCCTTCATGAGGAAATAAGAACCTCTTAAAGGAGGTTTGAGGTTCGAACCATGAGGGATGCGAAATAAAAACTGAGGGACCAGTGGGTCATAGAGGGGACAGTACGGATGAGTGGGCCCGAATAAGCCGCAATAAGAGTAAATTATGCCGGGGGCCAACCTACGGGCCTCATGGGGGCTTGAGTGGGGCCGGGTACGCCACAATAAAATTTGAAGCTTAAAATATGAAATTTTTTAATGAACAATATATGTTTTAAATTATAATTTTTAACATAAAAAATATTTATATTGAGCAAAATTTCAAATACATAATATCTTTCTTAGAAGTCATACACATGCACACACATATATATATATGTACATAGTTGTAAAAATAGTTAATCATCGGTTTTGAAGACAAATGTATCAAAGATTAAATCACAAATCCATGTAGTGTGGATAAATTTATAAAAATGATTTTTATGTCAATATGAATATTTTAGTAACGCAATAATACAATAAGAAAATTAGAAATTTATGTGATTATTTTTAGAGTGCAAACAAATTATAGTTTTTAAAAGTAACTTATATTTACAGAAATTGAAAGTTTACGGATGAAATTTGATCTACCTGACATGACACAGTTTAGACTGTGTAGATCACTTGAGGGTCTATAAATACATGACAAAAAAATCAGCCAATCAAATCAGGTCATTTTCTCTCTCTCTACTTTCTCTCTCTAGCCTCTTTCTCTTCAACCGCCGGTCAAGATTTCAACCACCATTTTTGACACCACCCACATCAATGGAAAGTTCCTGATGAGCTAAGTCCAACAGTGTGTCGTGTCACCCATAACGTTACCGGAGCAGCTCACACTCGCCAACCAATGTTGCAGAAAACCCACTTTTTTTTTGTGTGATTTCTCCTCTTTCTGACCACCGATCGACACGATCTTGGTGTCCACGGACTCAGATTGATGAGAGGAAAAAGAACACACCAATCTCCTAACTCAATTTCAACCAGAGCGAATTGACGGAGTTGCCCTGTCTCCACCGCCGCGCCACCATCTGGTCCCGCCATCGCCGATGACAATGAAGCACACTGCCCACGCCATTCGATTTAGAACTCTATGGCGATGAAAATGCTTCGCTCAATTACGCCGTAGCCCAACCCAATGCAAGAGTTCCAAAGCGACCATCACCAACCATCGTGGGTGAGCTGGATTTCACCATTTTCGACGACATTGAACCAAACTGAGGACACGATCATGTTTAGATGGTTGAAAGGATCAAATGCCCAAATCAATTGCTCGAAATCATCACCGGTGGCTAGAGATCAAAGACTGCCATTAAGCGCCACTACGGTAGCCCCCGTCGCCGCCATTCCTAACCCCAAAGCCTCGAATTGGATAGGGGAAAATACTTAGAGGACCACGATGAAGCAATTCCCTTGTCCAATCTCATGAAATCTCTGTCGGAGAACCATGAATGGTATCCTCCTATGAGCGCCTCCATGAGAAGCTTCGGGCCATCGTCCTATGCAACGGTGTGGTGCACCACCGCCACCAACATACTCAGACAGCCACGAAGAATGAAATGCCCAAGGTAATTTGGGGCTACTGTCACCAGAAGACCGAGATCAGAGTTTGCATCTTTCACAGTCGATGGCAGATTCGATTTGCATAGTTGGAGGTGAAATTGAATGAAATTGACATCACCATTGATTCAATTGAGTAACTTCAATCAAGATGTTAGCCTACCAGGTATGGGTACTAGTCGTAGTGTAATAAAAAGAAAAGCCTGTGCCATCGAAGTCACATGTAACAAATGTGGATGACATAATTGTAATGTTAAACATACTTCGTTTGGATTTATGTCAGTAAATAAAGAGGATAAAATCATTTTTTGCAAAGATGAACTTTTTAAAGAAAACATGGATAACCCTCATGCTTCTCTTCAAAACTATCCAAGTGGATATGTCAAAGGCAAAATTTCTAAATTTTGCCCTAAATTTCATGCAGAAAGACAATGCCTCAGGAACATGACATTTAAAGACCTTGTTTGCCCTATTGTAAGAAAAATAGATAGAGAGTAAATCCTCAATCCATAGAGGTTATTTGAGTGTTGGCTGTTTTGAAATCATTATACTAGGTGTTTAATAATTTGTATCTATTTTCTATTAAAAAGAGTGTGTTTATGTGTCTTAAGTATTTGTTTGTTTTAGATTGTTATTGTAAGTATTGGATTATTAGTATATGTTTTTATTTTATTGTTTTCTTTTAGAAATAATATCTTGTCAAATGCATAATGTGTCGTATTGTAATATGTTTGAAATTTTTGAATCTTATCTAAACATGTCAAGATTTGTGTCTTACTTTTTCAAAAATTCTATAGTAAATTATCGTTTATGATAGCTTTCTAGATTCGGTGTTCATTTGTCAAAAAGTTGTATAGTCATGTTAGAATGTCTTTTGTCATTTTGTCTTTAATGGTCAAAAGTTGTATAGTTCTAGTCCTCGTTTTTCAAAGGTCAGTTTGATTGCTTGTTTACGTTTTCAAAGTTTTGCAAACTTGGTCCGACTTTTTCATCTATACAATATCATATCTTATCTTCCTTTCTTACTTGCCATTACCTACCTGTGATAACTTCTTAGTCCTTTGGCATTTTAATCTTCTTTAAGATCTCAGTCAGGACTCAGTGTATAGGCAGAGCAGACTTAAAACTAAAACCCCCCCCCAAAAATCAAATAGTTAAAAAAAGAGTTTGTTTGTCTTAGAAATCAAACATGTCTTCCTCCCATTCATCTAGGAAAATCAAAACCATCTATGCATTTTGTGGTTCCAGTCCAAGTAAAGGTAAGTCTACTTAGAAGCTGCAGAACACTTCGGACAAGTCTTAGCACATAGGAAGATTAACCTGATTTATGGGGAGGTAAGTGAGGGTCAATGGAAAATGTAGCAACAACAACATATTCCAACGGTAGCCATGTTGTAGGAATTATCCCTCATCTTCTAGCTAAGGTGAACCTCTGTGAGAAAACAATTGGTAAGAAAGAGAGAGCTTTGGGCATTTCTAAGCATTTTAAAAACATGATCTATAACTCTGACGCTTTCATTATATTACATGGTGGTTTAGGCACTGTTGAAGATGTAATAACCGAGAAAATCTTAAAATTAAATAATATAATTTACATATTTAAATCAAAGATTTTCCCAGAAAAATCATGTATGAATTTTATGATCTAAGGATTTACGGAATTGTTATGAGGATATTCAAAAAATTCTATAGTAAAGTTTAAAGTTAAATTTATTAACTTTTATGATTTAAAAAATTGATTAATAAATTCTACCGCAACTTAAGATGGAAGAAATTTAAATCTGTAAATAACTTAAGAAATTTAATTATAAGAATTTCTAAGTGTAGTACAAAGTTAACAGTATACTGAGAAACACTATTAGATTCTTATTTGCCAATTCATTTAAAATCAGAGTTGTGCGAGTAGCAGTTTCAGTAAGAAAAGCTACACAAACTCGGAAGGTGACGTTGTCAAAAACTATGTCATTACTAAGTCTAGATATTGAAAAGTCAAGTATAGATTTTTATAAAGCTAAAATAAATTTCAAGACCCAACACAATCAAAACCAATATGCAATTAAACTAACATCGATATTGATTTATATTGTGGTTGGCGCGTCATTGTATTGGAAAAAAATAGTAGGATATCTATCAAATATTAAATATCTTGTTAGCTAAGTTAGTCATTCATTGCTGACAATATAAAAGCTTATCTAATTAAGAGGTAACTTGCAAGAAAAGTCTTGAGACAAAGCCCTTAAATTAAGCTAACTACCAAGATAAGTATACTTGGGTAATTAAGAGTACAGAAATTACACTCCACCCCACCCTTAGAATGGCGCCATACTTAAAGGTTTCTAAGCTAAAATGAAACCTATTTAAGTCACTTAAAGCTTAATTAAGCATATGTTAAGTGAGATAATTAGATTAGGTTTGGTCTACAAATAGATGAACAAGCTAAAGATCCTATTTTACTTCCTTTCCTTCCCTTTTCTTCCAAAAACTGGATATACTCAAGAACTCTCTAACGAAAATTTTTCTTCCATTCCCTCTCCAAGACCTAATTCACACCAAGTCATATTCCAAGATTTTTCCCTACCATTACCATACTAGAAAAACCTAGCTCCAAGGAAGGAAAAAGAAAGAGAAAAGTCGAGATTTTAAAGTATTAGATTAAGGTAATTTCTACATTTTTCTTCTCATTTTCCTAGCTTAGCAAAAAAGTATTTTTACTTAGATAGCTTTGGTATAGAGACCAAACAAAGTTAGATTTTTTATGGTTAAGTTTATATTTAAGTGTTTGAAACAAGGAGAGGGAAAGGAGAAATTAGTGGCATTAGATCACCCAGCAACAAGTTGTCATCAAGGGTAAGGATTCTAAACTTTTTCCTTAAATTTTCTAAGGTTAAAGTTTGCAATTTTATGAGTGATTTGATGATTGGGTGATGAAATGGTTTGTAATAATTATTTATGTATTGGTTAGTTTAGTTTATATATGTATGTGATGTAAAAGTTAGTAATTGCATGATAGGTTTATGTTCTTACAAGTTTTGGTTTGTGGAAAAAGTTTCCGCAAACTTTAAGCGCTTAAACAAAGGCCTTAATGTTGGTTTTTAAAACTTTTCTGAACATGTAACTTTTACTTTTTGACGTTTTGAACAAAAACCTGTGACTAAGTAAAAATGTGGTTTTGACTCTAATTAGCCTTTCTAAGCACTTTTTACAGGCTACCTAAATAGTCTTAAAAATGCACCAAAGCAATCCCAAAACTGCTCAAAAGCAATTTGTGAAAAACTGTCAAAAACAGTTTTGGAATGTTATCATTGTTTTGGCGTTTTTGAACCATTTCGGATCCAAATTTCATATTTTGTCAAACTTGAAAGTTTTAGATTTCAATAAGAAGGACAACTTTTGTGAAGATATTTTTGCAAAATTTGCATCTAAAATACAGTTATAGATAGTTTTGTAAAACTATCCAAAAACTATATTTTTTGGCTGAAATTTTTTTTCAAGTTTTGGGTTATTTCTAGACTGAGTTGCAATTTTTGTTGAATACGAAAGTTTTGTTTTTAACAAAATGAAGAACTTTTGTAAAGAAAGTTTTATGAAAATCTGCCTTTAATAGACTTTAATTGGGATTTATAAAAAAAAAAAAACTCTAAACTTTTTAATTGGTAAGTTTACAAATTTAACTAGAAAATAAATATGTCAAAGACGATGATCCAGGCTTTAAAATGAGCATGAAAATCATAAAATCACATATCTAAGACAAGTAATTCTTATGGAGAAAACCTTTAAAAGAAAAACTGTCTTTAACATATAATTTCATGGCAAGCTTCTAAAACTAATAAAAAAGTATATTCTAACACCAATTTTTATAAACAAAGATCACATTACTATAGAATCCTATCTTTTGATAAACCAACAAATTACAATTCTCTAGAAAGATTATATAAGCCTAAGATTTAGGGAGTTACTAATTTGGGCATTATTTTATAGAGCGATTTTTATTCGAATCCTTAAGTTATACGGATGAGATTTTCTAAGGATAAACTTTAATAGTTTTCAATTTGACATTAAAACAACCATCTTAAAAACTCCATGTGCTAGAGTCCTAGTACCACGATGCTAGGCATGGGTCCAACATCCATTTTAGTCTAAAAAGCCATTCAAGTCATAGTTTCAAACAATATGTTTTATGGGACATCATAGGATCATTTTTTTTGGCTTAATGGGCTTAGAACCAATTAGGAGCCCATTAAATAAATTAAGAACTTGGTTAGTTAGAACTTAGTTTAAGAATCATGAATTTAAGAAATGTCTAGTTTAGTTGATTGAGGTCATACAGATAGAGTGACAATAGATAATTAATATTTATTTTTAAATTAATTAATTATAAATTTTAATATGAGCTAATGGAAATTAAGGAAAAAATTTAATATTATGAGGATTTAATAAAATAATTAATCCTTGTAATAGGAAAAGTGATTTTTATTATCCTTTGATTAAAGGAAAATACTAATGGGAATAGTGCTCAAAATACCAATGTTTATGCTATATCTAAATAGCATAAAATAAAATATCCTTACACACTCTTAATGAGTGTTTTTGGATATATTTGTTTTCATTAGAGAAAAGAGAATTCATAATTTATAGGGAAGCCTACTTCCATAAGACATATAAGTAAGAATCTTGCCTACAACATGGATAGTTTAAAACAAATGTTTTTTTAAAGTAGCAATTATCTTTAAATTCTAGTCACAGTATGCTATACTATTGTCATATTGCATGCCCGCTATATTGATTAGTGAAACTTCTAAGGATGAACTAAACTAAGAAAGTCGTGCCAACCTCTCGATATACGGGTTGGCTTAAGATTTAAAAATAAAAGATAAATTAAATTAGGTCATGGTGCTATTGGGACCTTACAAACTTTAACATCCCATTGATCGTATGCAACCGGTACAAGTACTCAGGCACGATAAGTAATAAGACAAGATTGTAACTGAGCATAATCGGTACATATATTTTTATTGTTATTATATGCTATTTCAAATGTTTTGCAAGTTATTATTCCTAATTATCGAGCGAAAGCTCATTCAAGAATATTCATACTATAGGTAAACAATCTGCTGGTAATGTTTAATGAATGGTGGCAAAGTGGTGGACGATTAGAGTAGAGTCATGGGAAATTGATATTATGCGCATATTTTTCGCACATAGTTTTTTATAACTATTACTTTTTTGATATTATATATAGTTGTATGACTATTTAATTTTATTATTTATGTTTAAAAAAAAGATAAAAATTGTATTAAATTAAATTAACTAGCAAAGTTAACTTTTAAAAAGATAGATATAAAAAATAATAATTGTTCTGCAAAATTAAGTAATATAAGTAAACGTATGTCTAAGCAATTAAGTAACGGCCACGTAGTTGGGGTCATTAAAGAAGACTTATTAGTAGGTCCTAGTAGGAGTCTTTTAGGCATTCACTCCAAACCCGTAGGTCCTTTGAATATAAATGATTTTTATGACAGTCTTTTAAAGTTTATAGATTACGTTATGGAAAAAAACTTCATTGTAGAGTCGGGGAGATAAATCTTTGTTACTATTTCAATAGTTGAAGAACTACTTGACAAAATGAAAGTCATTCATTTGAAGTCCAACATTGTAACGTCCAAGCTTGATTGGAAGAAAAAAGCAGGAAGCGACCATTAAATTTGAACCTTCACCTGTAATCTTTTGGTTTTACCCACAAAATGTTTGTATGTATTTTTTGTGTCTGAATAATTACTCTCCTCCACATCTTGTATTTTTTTTGTGACATGCTATTGTTAAAACATTTAGATTTATTGACTCTAATGTCAAGATGGCTGATATTACGGAGTAACTAATACTCTCGAAACACATCCCGTTTAATAAGTTTGTATTTCAACATTTACGGCACTGCTAGTACATTTTTATCTATGGGAAGCAAAGAAAGATGTTTTTAGATCTTCTGATCATCGATGGTTTCCATTATTGAAATCATATTTCTTCGTGCATTAATAAAGGTTATAACATATGATGATCATAATTAATTGGCTTATGATGGGAAAATTCTGTATTATCGCATATATTGGATACAAGATAACAAGATGTAGGCAAGAAAACCCGACCGGTGACATGTTCATAGATGAAGTGAGCCAAAGAAAAGAGCCAAGAAACGATATGACGAAGTCCGTCAATTTTATAGTCCGTAGACCACAAGTACTTTCGTATTGACCATAGAATACAAGTCATATCATACTTGTGAAAACTGGAATATCCATATGAAATAAGTACTGGATTTGAAAGTATTTTATTATCTTTTTCTCCAAAATTGAAGTCTTTTTCCCTCCCAAGTCTTCGCACTAGTTGATACAATAGTCAACTATATTGATCATGTAAGGGCTACTATTTCTGTCAATGGTGACAAACTTGAAGACTGGGGAATGTTGACCCGACTTAATTAAGTTACCTGTAACTCTGGAATTTTTTCCTCCATACAAAAATAGTAGATGCTATATTTCTCCTGATTCTTGTACAAATATATTGAAATTTAGTTTGAACAAATTTTTTAAGGAATAATCCTTGAATAACAATAACAAAAAATAGAGATGTTGGGTCTCTTTTACAGACCTAAAGAAAAATTAAATTGAAGGGAAAAAAAAGGAGTCAAATTTCTACAACAAGAATAACAAAAGAGAGAGCCACAATTGATGACCAAAATCACTCTAAAGTTTTCGGGGACAATGATGAAGTAAACTATGAGTGGAGCAACAATGTGTATATGGAAAATGACCAAAGCCCATTTGTCTCACAATTGACCCGAAGAAAAATAATACTGAGAAAATTTCTGCAAAAACAGTATCAAGACTTGTGACAAGGACTATAGAAAGACTTGTGGTTTTAAAAAAAAAAAGGATGGCATATTCTATACTGAAAAAGACATTACATCTAGAAAGACTGAATGCTGCTAATTATTGAATGCATAATAAACTATTTAAGCTTTAATTAAACATTTTTTATTATTTTTATTCAGATTTTTTTAATTAGAAAATGCCTAGCTTTAGCTTATTTATTTGCAGATTGAAAAACAATGTAAAAGATCAAGCATTTGAGCCATTACGTCACCACAGCAACCACCAGCCAAGCGAGCTGTGTCCGAGCTAAGAGCCTTCCAATCACACAGCGCCGCGTCAACACTTGCGTGGGCCAACTGCAGAAGTGTTTGGAGTCATTCCACATTCTCAAGATTCCATGTGTATCACTGGAAATTGATTCTTTGAATTTGAGCAAAGCGAACCTATCAGTTTCATTTCCTGATGCCCTTGCAGTGGTGTTGTAATTAGGTTGCGATAAACTCAGAGAGTGGAGAAGCATTACAAGGAGGAACCCTTGGAAATTTGTTCAAACTCAAATACCAAAAGTTTTTATTACAAGATTGAATACTCTTACAATTACAATTTTACACACCCTCAAAAACTCTCTTAAGAACCTTTGGTACTTCTTTTTCTTACTCTTAGAAGTTCTTACTTCTTCTTGGTGCAAAATGAGAGAAATCACTCTTATTTATACTAGTAGCACCTCCTCTGTGATGACCCTCCCTACGTGGCTGTCACTTAACTTAAACATGTCCATGAACTTTAACATACTTATGGATAAAGTACAGAAATTTCAGAATATTTTTTTTTTCAAATGGATTCTTGTTGTGGAATCCTTAACATAAAACCTTAGAGGAAATAATAATTATTTCTCAAAACTTAGTAACAAATGAATTCTTGAAGATAAAGTATTCTCAACATATAACCTTAAAAGATATAATAATTATTTCTCAAAACCTAATAGCATAAACCTAACATAATACATAAATTTCTCAAACGTAATAATAATTATTATGTTTTAACATAATTATAATTTCCAAAAGCTTAATCCTTTACATAACTCATAACATTGATTTCTTGAAACATAATCATAGTAATTTTCTCTAACTTTTCTTTTTAAACATAAGAATAATTATTTAGCAACTACTACTTTAAAGACATTTCTCAATTTAAATAAAACTATTTCCAAAACAATCTTAAATTAAATATTAACATAAAATCCCATTTAAATGCTCTTTAAAACTTTCTTAACAATTATTTATATATTTTACGTATAATTTAAACATCTTAAAAATAACATATTATTTCTTAAAAGTAAACCTGCTTGGACTAAACAAAATATAATTTCTTATAACTTAAACTTTTAAGTTTAAGATACTAATTTCTTAAAGCTTTTCTTTTAAACTTTCATAATAAATTTATAAAAACATATTCATAGAATTCATTTCTTAGCTTAATATAAAACTCCAATAATCCTTTGTAATTCCAAATAAGCTTATAATTTTCTTTCTTACAAATTTCGTGCATTTGTTGCATTGTCTATTGCAACATTTTTAAACTTTAAAATCCTTTGGACCAACGTTGCGTAATCACAAGCTCGGTTTTTAAAACATAATTACGTAAATTATTTACTTATTCATAAGCACATAATTTTCGTAAGATGTAAACATACAAAATTTCGTAAATTAAAACATGCATAAATAATAATAATAATAATAATACAAAAATATTACATGGCGTGTGCGGTATCCATTCCCATATTCACCATTCGTCTGTCGTTTACCACTGCCCATCAAGTGCCGCTGACAGGTTTTTCTTACCTACAGCATGAACATACTTAAATGAGCTTTTGCTCAACAAGTAGGAAATTAGTCTTGCAAAAATGATTAAAAATTATTTTAATAAAAATATGCATGAATATTTTATGCTTGCTTATCAACTTGATTTATGCTTAATTACTTTAGCTATAACTTATCTTCTAACTTTGGGCCTGAATGATCGTACCAGTTGCAGGCGAGTCTTGGGAGGTTAGGGTTCGTGAGGTCCCAATGACACCAAGATCATTCATTACTTTAACATGGAGCCTCCTCGTGGGTCGGGGGGTTGGTACGACACCCTAACTTGTCTTATTGTGTGTATGCAGTATGACTTATCACTACATAACATCACAATTTCATAATTCATGAATCGTAAATCATAATTATACTTGACTTGAAGGTGATTAAACAATATAATTTAAAAATTGCATACATCACACATTAATCATATCATCATCATCATAGCATTTCACATCATGTCATAACATAACATATCACATCATAACATATAACAGTGTAACAAGTCACTAATCATACATTTTCATAAATTTTATGAAAATATTTAAAATTAATTTATTTTTAAAACTATTCATACTATAGGCGAGATTCTTACTTAGACTCCGAGCTGAGCGGGTCTAGTTGCATCTTGTTGTATCTATAGTTTGTGCAGCATCCTCAACAGTGCTCCTCAAGCGGCTGTGGATGGCTAGGAATGCTCCATGAAGATTTATTAATGCTGAAAACATCATTTTAGACTCCGTTACTACAGTCTAAGTCACCTCGATCTACGTACAACTGGTGCCAAACGATTTTCATCGGAGTGGAATTAACTCGAACGGAGGTCACCATCACATTCAAAGTGTCGAAACGAGTTGGGAGGTGGTCTCAGATCATCGATCGGAGGTCCGGATCACAAAAACTCGAGGTAGCCGTTGACCGTCATTGACCGGTGTCAATTAGGCTCCGTTGGTGGCTGGGCTTGGGCCTACCCTCCCTAATTTGACCCTTCTGAGTTCAATGATGATGTCAATTTCATTTAATTTTGCCTCCAACTATGCTAATCAAAGTTGTCATTGACTGTGAAAAATGCAAACTTCGATCTCGGTCTTCCGGCATTCTTGCTTAGAAATTGACCGTGGGCTTTTGCTCCCCAGGTCACTTTGAGCATTTCCCCTAACATAGGGCTACTCGACATTGCTTGGAACGACGGCTCCACCTCCTCACGATGGCGCTAGGTGGCGGGTCTTGGTTCTCCGATGATTAGCTGTCGTTTTGTGCAATCGAGGAGCCGAATTTCTGCCTCTCAATCCTCTGAGTGTTTTTGTGCCATCAATTTTGCATGAAATTACCAAGAATGGCAAACCCAATTTTGCCCACGATAGCAGCGACGGACCTCATCGTTCTCCGATGATCGACAACTCAACGACGGAATTGAGCGAGGGGTCTTGGTCACCTTCATCTTCTGAACATAACCGTGAGGTTAATTGACCTCAACGGTGGCCGGAGCTACGTGATCGGTGAGCTCCATGGTAGCTTGATGGCGGCGACTTCAAACTCCGACGAGCGGTGGGGCAATGGGAAAATTGGAAGGTGCTTCTCACTCTTATCGTCATCTGATTCTTTTGCCACCGGCGGTGTGCCACACCACCACCAGAGATGGCAGGTCCGACTGTGGCTCCATGGTGGTGACGGGGCTATTCCGTCATGTTTCTCTAGCTAAAATTGGACGTTGAGACTGGTACCATCTTGTTCCTCTCTTCATGTTAAGTCCGTGGACACTAAGATCACGTTGATCGATGCTCGGACGACAAAGAAATCACGTTAAAAAAGTAACATGTTTCGATGGCTTCAATTGGCGCGTATGGCTTTTTTCGGCGGTGTTGTGGATGGCATGGCACACCGTTGGACTCAGCTCGACGAGAGCTTTCCACTTGTGCAAGAGGTGTCGAAAATGGAGGCCAGATCTTGGACTGAGTTTGAGGAGAGAGAAACTGTGGAGAGAGAAAGTATAAAGAGAAGGGGTAGCTGATTTGATTGGCCATATTTTTTTGCTGCATTTTTTTCATGTATTTATAGACCATTTTGTGGTCTACACAGTCTAAACTGTGTAGTATTAGGTAGAACAAATTTAATCTGTAATTTTAAATTTTTGTAAACATAATTGTACTTTTAAAAACTGTAATTTATTTGCACTCTAAAGATAATCACATAAATTTCTAATTCTCTTGTTATATTGTTGCGTTACTAAAATATTCATATTGACATAAAAAGAATTTTCATAAATTTATTCATACTATATGGATTTTATGATTTAATTTTGAAACAGTAAACTTTGATACATTTGTCCTCAGAACCGATGATTAACTATTTTCTTAAATGTATCCATATTTATACATGTGTATATATATATATATGTATGTATGTATTCTAAGAAAGATATTACGTATTTAAAATTTTGCTCAATATAATTATTATATATATTATTTATTTTTTTTACACTTTTAAAACTGTAAAAATGTAATTTAAAACATATATTTTTCATTAAAAATTTTCATATTGTAAACTTCAATTTCATTATAAAAACAATAGCTGTAATTTCATAAACATTTTGTAAATTAAATTGACTATCTAAAAGTCAATTTAATATGAAATTCCAAACTTAGTAATTATTAATGTGAATAATAACTAACTATACATATTATTATTATTGTCATTATTATTACAACAATAATAATAAACCTTACGTAATTATTAATGTGTATAATAACTAACTATACATATTCAAAACATTGGAATTCTTGCATACTTGAACTTGGTGCTCACCATTTTCTAAGTCATGGTATAGAGCTCATGATTACTATTGATTTGGGTTTCTTTTACTAAATTGATATCATATAGGAATTTTCCACATAGTCATAGTAAGTTGGAAATTCCACTTTTTTGTCAAATAATCCCAAATTTAAACATTCTAATTGAGATTCTTATAAGATCACTTCTTTGGCTCGTACATAAAATCAATAAATCATAGACTTTTGGTTTAGCACATTAAATAATTATTTTTAATTATTTTAATATACTATCATAACATTATATTGTTACATGTTTCATAAATAAAGCACATAAATTTGTATATTCACAATATTATTTATTTCTAAGGTCTTACAGCTATTAAGACCTTCAAATTTGCATATTAATAAACTCAAATCTTGTACTTTCTCAAGTATTTAGCTGAGTAATGATGGAAAAATCCTCAATTAATCATACTTATTAATTTCTAAATTTTTTCAGTCATTACATCCTTAACCAATGGCTAGGATTGTGCCAACAAACTTTTAATCTAATGTCTACAATTCACTCTCCAGAATTCATCTAATATCTAAAATTCTCTACAATTCTCGCACTCTAAAAAATATGTAGATATTATTTTAAGAACTATTTATAAAAACTTTCTTAGGAAATGAGCTTATTGGCTAATTAGATTTAGGCCTAATGACTAAATTTTAATCCCATACATTTATTGATGTTGGCCTAAATCAAGGTTATCTTTCAACACCCCCGTCAACTTGACTTGTGATTCCAAGTAAGCTTCTCAACTTGATAAAGTCTTCATGCTTGCGTGGCTTAGTAAAGATGTTAGCTACTTGGTTTTGGGACTTCACATATTCTAGTTACATATCCTTTCTTACAATGCACTCTCTTATGTAGTGGTAGCGTGTATCTATGTGTTTGCTTCTATCATGAAAAACTAGATTCTTTGCCAGGGCCATAGCTAATTTGTTGTCAATATAAATCGTAGTTGGCTCGTCTTATGACAAATTCAGCTCCTGTAGCAAATTTTTGAGCCAAATTGCATGACAAACACATGATGTTGAGATAGTGATAATCGGTTGCTTCTTTGACATCCATGGAAAGACAACATCTCCCATGAAGAATATGAAACCGGTAGTGCACTTTCGATCATCAACATCTCCAGCCCAATCACTGTCACTATATCCAACAAGCTTGTGGTCAATGTGTAACGGCCCCTTATCAATGTTACAATAATTGTTACTGTTACCATTAATGTTAATATTTTATGATAATAATTCAAATAAAATACTTACACTCAAACAAAATATCCCAGGAAAAACATGCATAACTTTTTTTTTTAAACTACTTACAAGATTTGTTTATCTTACCTCGATTAGCCCAACGAAACACTTATAATATTTGGCTAATCAATCGCCTATAGAAACGATTAGTTTATAATACAATCATTTACTAAATTATAGACACACAAAACTTCAAACAATGTTTAAGTCTCTCAAGAAAAATACTTATATGTCCAAATAATTTAACCACATCAAAATAAAGAAACAATCTATTAAAGAAATATTAAACAATCTCAACAATCTATAGAAAATTAAATAAAGTCTTGAATCAATATCAGTGCAGAAAATAAAAATAAAAAAATAATAAAATCATTGTTCAAGTAATTAATTTTATTTTTCATGGTATGATTCTGTTTCAAATCCAACACTCCTAGTGCACATGGCCGTCTCCATCCTCCACCTACTCTTTTACCTTTGTCTACAACATGATATAAAAGTAAGTAAGCATAAGCTTAGTAAGTACACTTTCTTATCTCACAACATAAAACATTTCATTAAAAAAATCATTACATAATATCATAATCATAGTAGTTTATATAGAACATATCTTTGCATTTACACTTCTATATTAAAACATCATTCATTTTATCTTTAAGGGCCCAAGTGTTGAACCATAAATATAAACATCATAGGCACGTCGTCATAAGAAGAGTAGGGTAGCTAGTCCCAAACCAAACATGACAAGTCCAACCTTTGGGACATCATAAACATAAAATAGGGTGTGCAACACTTAATTAAGTGATACATATATATATATCGATATACTTTTAACATACCTTATCATTGAAACATTCGTTAAACTCTCTTGTTGCAACAAGAGTTTTCATGACAAAACATGTAAAAACAAACTTAAAATTATCATAAAACATGTTATTACAACTTTTTTGTAAACTTTTATCATGTTGTAGGTGAGAATGTACTTACTTGTCTCACTTGCTTACTAAACCTTAACTTAGGTGACATTGCCGTGGTTCTTCGTATGCTCACCCTCTAGAGTGTTCATGTCAATCATTCATATAATACATAAAATTAATATTCCTCTTCATAATATCATTTAATACTATTTTACATCATCATATATCATTCTTAATAAAGCAAAACATCTTTGATTCACAAACATGCACTTAAAGTCAAGAAACATAAAGATAGAAAACTTGACCTTTAATGACTTAGAGAAATTAATCCCAACTTATAAGCATGAATAAAGTGTAAGAATTATTCCATAACATAGCTACCATATATAAACATCACTCAAATTTTCTTCTCTTGAAAATATTAATCTAAAATATCTTTTTCCAATTTTTAAAACATTCAAGCAAATTTACCAATAATAAAAACTGCCTGACCTTTAAAGATTTATAACTCTATATCTTTCAATTCACATGCAATTAGAGCACAAAAATTTGCAGGAATAAAGTTAACATATATATATATATATAATATCCAGATTTTTCTTTAGCCATACAAATTTCATTTGGTCATTAAAATAAATCACATATTTAATAGCATAAAATCTACCAGCAAAGTCTGGACAATGAGTAATCTTAATTAAAAGTTATGTATTAAATTATTTATATCATAAAATAATTTATAAAAATGACTGCATATAATAGACACATAAGATAATAACATATCCAAAATTTAACTTTAAATAAATTCAAAGGAATTCAAAACACACATTTGAATTCAAAGTTAATATTAAAATCAGACATGCTAAACAACAAACATGTTCCATTCAAACTTTTTTATAAAATCAAATATGTATGATATGCTTTTAAAATTTTTATATGAAATGGTTAACATATAAATATCTCATATTATCATTGAACATCACCTTATCATGTAACAACATCAAGAAGCATAAAATCACAATTTATGAACCTAGGGCATAATTCCCAAAAGTAGGCATAATGACGTTTATTCACTTAAAAATTCATAATAATTTCATCTTAACACCAAATTAGTTAAACCAGTGGCATTAGAAACTAGACTTAGAAACAAAGAATTTGATATATTACACGCATATTTTGACAATAATTTGCATGAAGAAAAAGTCCTCAAAATTCAGTCTAAATTACGGGTCTGCGTAAGACTGTACAGCTTTCAAGGTCAATTTTGAAAAATCATAACTATTTGTTGAAAACTCTGATTCAAGCGATTCAAAAGCCAAACAAAAGCTTAAGATGTCTAGTATTTGAGAAAAAATACAAGAAAAATATAAACAGAGCAATACAGAATTGAAAATTACTAAAACACGATGGCTATCTGGTGTTTATATGAAAAGGAGGCATAAGACATAAAAAAAAATTCAATACCAATCCATAACCCAATAAAACCTCAATTAAAATTGTAAACACATAATTAACATGATATAATTGATAATAAAATATACCCATAAATATCTATATAACAAAAATATGAAAATCTATGATATCTCCAATCTAGGGTTTTATAAGAAGTTAATCAAAACAACCAAGTTATCAACTCTTTTCAATCACCGATTGACATGAAATACATATAATAAACGAATCCATGTGATGATAGTAATAATTCTAAGACTAACACAATACACTAAAACATCAAATAAACATGTTAAATAATTGATGCACTTACCAAGATGAATGAAATTAGGAAGATTAGAAATCTTGATAAAGCCAGAGAAAACCAAGCATGAAGCCAATCAATGAGGAAGAAATGAAGTATGAGTCTAGGGTTACTAACAATAGGTTTTTATATAGATTTTATGAGGAGACTAAAACCCTAAGAAACTCTTCTTTTTTTACGTGGAATCTCTCTCTCTCTCTTTTTCTTTTCTTTTTGCACGACAACTTTGCCGTTTATCTCTTTTTTCTTAACATAATATATATGTTTGTATAATATAATATAATATATTATAATATAAATAATAATATTAACGCATTGTTATATATAATATAATATAATAATGTAATATAATATAATTATAATACAAAATTATTTATATACAACAATAATATTTACTCCTATAACCCCAAAAATATTAATTTTCACATTATTCTTTTAGGCATTTTATATTATCTAACTTCTTAATTCCAATACAAAAAAATCACTACACATGTCATTATCGTGACATTATTAATATTATAAAAATAAGAAAATATGCAACAAAATCCATGTCATCATCAAGAATATAACTTGACGGCATACATAACTCTAGAGCATTATAAAAATTATAAAATTAAAGCAAGTTAAAACTATTAAAAAATAATAAATACTTTAAGCTTATCATCACTTTTGACATGAATATCCCGAGCACCTCGATCCTATATGGCTTTCACTTGCGACATTACTAAATGACAACTTAATTTACTTACTTAACATAAATAATAATAGCACTAAAATATCACATTCTAATGTTAAATTAACATAAGTGTCCATAGAAGAAAACAACGAACGTTACACAATGGAAGTTCAATAGAACAAGCCAAAATCAATTGTAACTTTAGGATAACAGAGAATTCTTTTTGTTGTCTTAAAGTGGGTGATTGTTGGAATCTCTACGTAATGACTAATGAGTCCAACTGCATAAAGAATATACAACCTTGTGTATGTTAAATACTGCAAACTCCTAACTAAGCTCTTGAAAAGTGTTGGATCAACACTTTCTCTTTCATCATGCTTCGAAATCTTAATCCCACAAATTATCAAAGTGCTTATCAGCTTGCAATCCTCTATCTTGAACTTCTTGAGAATCTCCTTTGTGTAATTTCCTTAGGAAATGAAAATCTCATCTTCCTTTTGCTTGACTTCAATGCCAAGATAGTACGCCATCAATCCAATATCAGTCATCTCATACTCTTTTGTCATTGCTTTTTTGAAATCTTTGAACATTATATGGTTGCTTCTAGCAAAAATCAAGTCATCCACGTGTAAATATACGATCAGTACCTCTTAATCTTTATTCTTGATGTAAAGAGCATGCTCATAAAGACATTTTTTGAAACCATTCTCCTAAAAATACTTGTCAATTCAACTATTCTATGCTCTGGGTACTTGTTTTAAATCGTAGAGAGCCTTCTTCAGCTTTAGGACTTTGCTTTCTTGCCCTTTGACTTCATAGCCTAATGGTTACTGAATATAGACCTCTTCTTCAAGGACTCCATTTAGAAGGGCATATTTTACTTCCATTTGATGGATCTTCCATTTGTTCTGAGTTGTCAACGAAATTATCAGTCTCATAGTTTCTAAACGAGCAACGGGAGCAAATACCTTATCGTAATTAATGCCAGCTTTTTGACTATAGCCTTTAGTGACTAGTCTTGACTTCTGCCTTTCGATATCTCCATTGGCATTCTTCTTCATCTTGTACACCTATTTTACTCCGATGTCTTTATGACCTTTAAGAAGTGAGGTGAGTTCTAATATGTTATTCTTCTCAATGGCTTTGATTTCCTCGTCTATCACATTCTTCCATTTTTTATCTTGTAAGGCTTCTTGGAAATTCATTGGTTCACAATAAGAAAAGAGGCAAAATAAAGTGAGATTTTTGAGTTTATCAGTTACCTTGTAGAGATCATGGAGGCTTCTTGTACGCTCTTTATTTCTTTCAGCCAAGAAAGATGGTGGTAAATTTCCATCATCAGTTATTGTCAGTGAAGTAGGTGGTGTAGTGGCATCTTTTGTTAGTTACGCTGTTGTCCTTGGCTGCTCCTTACCTTCTTCATCAAAGCATGGAAAGAAGTCATAGTTTTCTTCTTGGACATTCCAATCTCAAGTTCTTTCTTCATCAAACTCCACATCACTATTGATAACAACCTTCCATTTCTTGGGTTGTACAACTTGTAGCCTTGAGAGTTGGTGTCATAACCGATGAAGATGAGCTTCTCATTCTTATCTCTAGCTTGCTTCTATCCTCATTTGGTACATGTGCATAGGCGATACTTTCAAAAACACTTAAATGGAAAATGCCTGGCTTTCTTCCACTCCAAGCTTCTTATGGTGTCTTGTCCTATACACTTCTTGTTGATGAGCAATTTGACAGGTACACTACACATACCATAGCTTCTGCCCAGGATTCCTTTGATGTTCTCTTACTCTTGAGCATACTTTTGACATATTGAGGACTGTTCTATTTTTTCTTTATGCTACTCTATTTTGTAGGACATATTGAGGACATATTGTTAGTGAAGTAGGTGGTGTAGTGGCATCTTCTATCAGTTACTCTGTTGTCCTTGGCTGCTCTTTACCTTCTTCATCAAAGCATGGAAAGAAATCATAGTTTTTTTCTTGGACATTCCAACACCAAGTGCTTTCTTCATCAAACTCCACATTACTATTGATAACAACCTTTCCATTTCTTGGGTTGTACAGCTTGTAGCCTTGAGAGTTGGTGTCATAACCGATGAAGATGAGCTTCTCATTCTTATCTCTAGCTTGCTTCTATCCTCATTTGGTACATGTGCATAGGCGATGCTTTCAAAAACACTTAAATGGAAAATGTCTGGCTTTCTTCCACTCCAAGCTTCTTGTGGTGTCTTGTCCTATACACTTCTTGTTGATGAGCTATTTGATAGGTACACTAACATACCACAGCTTCTGCCCAGGATTCCTTTGACGTTCTCTTACTCTTGAGCATACTTTTGACATATTGAGGACTGTTCTATTTTTTCTTTTTGCTACTCTGTTTTGTAGGACATATTGAGGACATTTTGTCAGTGAAGTAGGTGGTGTAGTGGCATCTTCTATCAGTTACTCTATTGTCCTTAGCTGCTCCTTACCTTCTTCATCAAAGCATGAAAAGAAGTCATAGTTTTCTTCTTGGACATTCCAATCCCAAGTGCTTTCTTCATCAAACTCCACATCACTATTGATAACAACCGTTCCATTTCTTGGGTTGTACAGCTTGTATCCTTGAGAGTTGGTGTCATAACCTATGAAGATGAGCTTCTCATTCTTATCTCTAGCTTGCTTCTATCCTCATTTGGTACATGTGCATAGGCAATGCTTTTAAAAACACTTAAATGGAAAATGCCTGGCTTTCTTCCACTCCAAGCTTCTTGTGGTGTCTTGTCTTATACACTTCTTGTTGATGAGCAATTTGATAGGTACACTACACATACCACAGCTTCTGTCCAGGATTCCTTTGACGTTCTCTTACTCTTGAGCATACTTTTGACGTATTAAGGACTGTTCTATTTTTTCTTTTTGCTACTCTATTTTGTTGAGGGGGATTTAGGATCTCATGGCTTTAATCTCCTAACCATTTTCTTCTTCTATAGCGGCCTTGAACTTCTTGAATGCTTCAAAAACATCTAAGTTTTGCTTTAAGAAATAAACCCAAGTCTTTTTTGAAAAATCATCAATCAAGAAAAGGAAGTAATTATTGTTACTAAGGGAGCTTGGCTTGGTTGGTCCACACATATCTATATGCATTAACTCGAACAGCTTCTGAGCTCTCAAATTCTGCTTTTTTGGAAAATTTTTCCTAAACCGTGTCCCAAGTAAACACAACTTTCATAGTTTATTAGGATGATTGATGCAGGATAATCCTCTCGCCATCCCTTTCTTGATAACTACTCCATTCCTCTAAAATTGAGATGGCCAAATCGAAGATGCCAAAGCCAAGATGCATCTTTGTCGCAAGCTTTGAGACACTTTACTATATCACTCTAAATGTTAATCAAGAACATTCTATTTTTAGACATTGGTACCTTTGCAATGAAATTATTTTTTCTATCTCTTATAGAAAGACTATGATCCTTCATATTATAGCCTTTCTCTAAGAGTTGTCCTAAACATAAAATGTCGTTCTTCATATTGGGAACATAGTAGACATTAGATATAAGCTAGTGACTTCGATCTTTCAAGCGAATAAGGATGTTACCCTTTTCTTTGATTTAAATTCTTGAATCATCACCAAAAGAGGCATTGCTACTTACTGATTCATTAAGCTCTAGAAATAAGCTAATTTTTTTGCACAAATGATTGCTTGCGCCAGTGTCGAGGTGCCATGTGTTGCCTTAATCTCCATGATTATTGCTATATGCTAATAGCACGGTGCCATTTTCTTCTCCCTTCTCTTCGACATAATTGGTCTTCTCTTCAACTCTATTTTTGAGTGCTCTACATTATGAATCATAGTGCCAAAATATGTTACAATTGTAACATTTAATGCGAGTTTATTAAACCTCGAGTTTGATCAACCTCTTGTGGAGCTTTCTCCTATTTCAAAGTTGTTGTTATTGTAGTTGGAATTGCTGTTAGAATTCCAACCTCATCCATGACCCCAGTTTGCACCTTGTTCTTGTCCTCTACCACGACTATGTTGACTTCTATTGCTACATCGACTGTCTTTTTTCTTTGTGACTCGTGTCTTGAGAAATTGTTCCATGATCCCTTGCTTTTTCTTTTTCTTTTCTTTATGGGCTTGTAAAGAACCCAATGATTGTTCAATTGTCATGACCTTTAAATCGTTGGTTAATGGATACTTTTTCATTTGTCCATGTGTTGGAATTTTTTTTTATTGTAAACTAAAGCCAATAATACATAAATCTTGGCAAAAGCGTAAACAAATAAAGCACTAATTATCAAATAGTTTTTACCTGGGGCAACATAACCAATTGTTCCATTCATTCCGGTAGTGCTACTTTGGCACGTGTTTGAAAAGCTGCAGGTTACGTTTGAGATCAACCTTGCTAATCCAAAATCACTTACATGGGCAACATTTTCATTGTCAAGAAGAACATTAATGGGCTTCAAGTCGCAGTGAATGATTAGTTGGTCACAACCGTCGTGAAGATAGTGAACTGCAGAAGCCACATCAATTGCAATATTTAGTCTTTGAAGCAGGTTTAAACCCCTTGAGTGGTTTTTGCCATCAGTGACTAGATGTAGGCTTCCATTGGACATATACTCAAAGATTACAGCCTTGAAATCATTGCCATTGTAATCTATGCTAGAGCAACATTGCAAGATCTTGACTAGATTTCAATGCCTAACATTTTGCAATGCATTACATTCAGCAATGAAACTCTTCTCTGCTCCTTTTTGTTAGAGATTGAGAACCTTCACAGCAATTGATTTCCTTCCTAGTCTAGAATTCCTTTATATACAAAGCCAAAACTACCAGTTCCAATCAACATGCTTGGAGAGAATCCATTGGTAGCTTGAAAAAGAGACATGTACAAAATCTTTGAGAGAACATTTAGTTTTGCTAGCTCAAAAGTTATTTTCCTTCATGATGATCTTCTATGATACAATATTGTGAAACTTATGGATAGAAGGAAAAATGCTACCAACAACAATACTATAATTTTTAGCTTGAGACCATTGGTCTTTCCTTTTCCAAACTTCTTTCTGGGGCATGCTTGGATATGTAACTTTGGTATACCTCCACAAAGCTTATTATTTCCAACTATTGATACTACACTTATGTTCTGGAATACATCTTCATTTGGTACTTCTCCTTCCAAATCATTGAAAGAAAGATATAAGTACAACAAGGAATGAAGTTTCTGTAAATGCTTTGGAATTTCTCCAATTAAGTTATTACGGGAAAGATCCAAGTAGTGAACACCTTTCAAAGAAGCCAAAGTAGATGGCAAGTTTCCCTCAAAGAAATTCCCTTCTAGGAGAAGGTACTCCAGAACCTGACAATCACCAATGGTATTTGGGATTTGACCAGTCAGATTGTTTTCAAAAAGGTCAAGTGCATTTATATTCTTTAGCTTACCCACTTCAGTAAGTAGGTTGCTAATCAATAAGTTACGTGATAAGTTGAGCAAGATAGATAAGGAGGGAAGAAGAAAACTTTCTTTGGGTATTTCTCTAGTTAATCTATTATTTGAAATGTCAAGGGATTGAAGACTATGACAATTAGCAACTTTTTTAGGAATTCATCCTTCTAACTTGTTATTTGATAGATCAAGTTCAGATAAGTTAGTGAGGTTTCCTATGGATGAGGGAACTTTTCCTGATAGTATGTTATTATTCAATCGCAAACCTTGCAATTGATTTAGATTCCTTAAAGAAGAAGGAATGACACTGGTGAAATTATTATAGTCAAGGCTCAATCTAGTTAAATAGGCTAGATTTCCCAAGTCTAAAGGAATATTATCGGATATTTGATTGAGTCCAAGATAGAGTGCCTTGAGTTTGATAGAGAAATTGTAAATGGAGACAGGAATTGTACCCGATAAAGAATTAGGCCCTATAGAAAAATGAGTTAAACTTTTCCATCTACCTGACTCCTTCGGAACACTTCCAATCAGATTGTTAAGGGGTCCAAAAATCGTTCAAGTGATGAAATGTTTCCCAATGAAGGTGGGATACCTCCTGTGAGATTGTTTTTTTGGAGATTTAAAAAACGAAGATTCCCCAAAGACCCAAGCTCTAGAGGAATCAACCCAATAAGTCTATTTGTGCCAATATTTACCACCCTAAGTTTTGAGTAATAGCTTAAGTTTGTTGGGATTTTACCTCCTACTGTGTTTATAGGGATATTGAGTGACTGTAGTTTGAACAGATGACCAACTTGCTCTGGGATTGTACCGAAGAAGCTGTTATTTCTAAGGATAAAGGACCTCATGAAGGAGGGGTTGCCAACATAAGGTGATATGGTACCTTGCAAGTTATTGCCTCCCAAGTCCAAGGTTGTTATCCTCTGATGGTGGCGACTGTATGCAGTTCCAGGCTAGCTGTAAAAGTGAATAGAGTCATTCCACACGCTCAAGATTCCATGTGGATCACTGGAAATCACTTCTTTGATTTTGAGCAAAGCAAACCTTGTTGGGGAATTAGGCGCCTCCTAATTCTAAGAACACCAAGAACGAAAAATTATAGAAAAAGAAAAGAAGAAAAGAACACCAAAATTTTATACAGATTCATCCAAATTTGAGACTACGTCCTATTTTTGCCACTGTAAATTCCACTATGATGAAGGAGATGAATATAGATTACAAGAGAAATTTTATCATACACTCTGAATTTTGTGTTTTCCAAATCTCTCTTAGCTGTCTCACACACTCCAATAGCCTCACATTCAAAATATGCCTCTCTCACAAAAATGAGTAACAATTGCTCTCTTAATAAGCCTTAGCCTTCCTATTTCTATTTATACCCCCAAGAAGAGAGAAAGATCACTACAATTAGAAACCCTAGCAGTTTCCTATTCTTATTTGGCTAGAATGCCAAAAAAAAAAAAAGCAAAGGCAAGTTTTGGGTGTCGCGACACTGGTTTGAATTTTAGCGGGTGCCACAGCGCCCAATCTTGGTACTGCAGTGCTCGGCCACTGCCCTTTCCCCCTTTTTTTCTCTTTTCCTCTGCTGGGTTATTGATTTGGCTCCACATCTGCAACAATCTCCCACTTGGAGACTAATCAATCACCATGTCTCCAACTACAATGGCAGCAACTTCTCACGCCTCAAGGAGAAGTCCAACTGAAGTTGCGCATAACTTCAGTTTCTTAACCGGAACCGTTTTGGTAAGCATATCTGCTGGATTCTAACTCCTAAGAATCTTCTCAAGCTTTAACACCCCATCCTCCAAAGCTGACCTGATAAAGTGATAACGCAACTGTATATGCTTCGTCCTAGCATGAAAAGTGGGATTTTTTGCCAAGTGAATGGTACTCTGACTGTCACTATGTAGTACACTCTTTTCTTGCTTGTGACCCTGTTCTTTTAAGAATGACTACAATCAAATCATCTTCTTACTTGCTTCATCATTGCCACATACTCTGTTTCTGTTGTAGAAAGTGCAACTATCTTTTGTAGCTTCAAGACCAACTAACTACTGTGCCACCTAGAGTATAAACGTAACCGGTGGTACTATTTCTACCATTAATCTGTCTAGCCATATAAGCATCTACATAACCCTATAATCCCAAGTCTGACTTCTTGAAATACAAAGCTAAACCTGCAGCACATCTTAGAAATCTGAAAATCCATTTCACTGCCTCTCAATGCTGCTTGCCTAGATTGTTCATGTACCTACTCACAACTTCCACTGCATGTGCAATGTCCGGTCTGGTACAAACCATGGCATACATGAGACTGCCTATTGCGGAAGTATAAGGCACCTTGGTCATGTGGTCTCGTTCCTGCTCCATGGTTGGTGATTGATCCTTTGACAACTTGAAGTGACCAGCTAAAGGAGTACTCATATTGCGGAAGTATAAGGCACCTTGGCCATGTGGTCTCATTCCTGCTCCGTGGTTGGTGATTGATCCTTTGACAACTTGAAGTGACTAGCTAAAGGAGTACTCACAGGATTCACATTACTCATCTTAAATCTTTTAAGCACCTTTTCAACATATTCTTCCTGTGACAGTTTCAAACCACTATTATTTCTTGTTATTCTCATGCCAAGGATTTGTTTTGTAGCACCCAAATCCTTCATTGCAAACTCCTTAGACAATTGCTTCTTTAGCTTGTCAATCTGTTGTTTATATCCTCCTACTATCAACATATCATCAACATATAGAACAATATGATGTAGGAGTCACCAAAATTCTTCACATAACAACAATGATCTACCTGACACCTTAAGAAACCATTGCTACACATAAAACTGTCAAACTTCTTATACCACTACCTGGGAGTGTGTTTAAGGCTATACAAGCTCTTCTGAATTTTGCACACCATGTTCTTCTTACCCCATACTTCAAAACCTTGAGGCTGCTTCATGTAGATCTCCTCCTCCAAATCACCATAGAGAAAGGTTGTCTTAACATCCAACTATTCCAAGAACAAGTCTTCGTTTGCCACTAACGCAAGTACTGTTCAAATCGTGGTTAGTTTCACCACCAGAGAAAAATCTTGTTGAAGTCAATGCCTTCTTTCTATTGAAAGCCTTTTACCACCAGCCTTGCCTTACACCATTTGTTGCTATCAAATTCATCTTTTATTCGGTATACCCATTTGTTGTGCAAGGCCTTTTTGCCCTTTGATAACTTTACCAATTGCCGTGTTTGATTGGATATTAAGGAATCCATCTCATCCTACATAGCTAACTCCCACTTGACCGAATCTTTGGCCTGCACAGCTTCTTTATAACTCTCTAACTCGCCTCTGTTGGTCAACAAAATCTAATGCAACGAAGGGGAGTATCTCTTTAGCGGTCTGATGGTCCTGCTAGATCTGCTGACTATATTGGCAGGAGTGCTCTGGTGTCATTTTAGAGCTATATTTTCTTAGTCTTCAACTTCTGAATTTTGCAATTCCACTTCAAGAAGATCCTTCAAAGGAATCACCTTAGGCTTCTTAGTTAGTGCTGTCTTTGTCTTTGTACACAACACCTTCATTGAAGATCACATCCTTGCCCTTGATAATCTTCTGATTTTGGTCATCCCAGAGATGATAACCAAACTTAAGTCCACCATAGCCAACTAGAAAATATTTCTTAGATTTTGCATCGAGTTTACTTCTAGCAGTAGAATCAATATGAACATAGGAAACACAACCAAATACTTTCAAGTAAGAGAGGTCAACCTTTCTACCACTTAGACTTCTGTTGATCAGATGAGCTACAATGTTGATTTCCTCAACCCAAAACGACTTTGGTAGTCCCACATGCAACCTCATGCTTATGGCACGCTCATTCAGAGTCTTGTTCATCCTCTCAGCTACATCGTTCTGTTGTGGTTTTCCTAGAATAGTTTTCTTCATCTTTATTCCATTCTCAGCAGAGTACCGCTTGAAATCATCATCTATGTACTCTCCCATATTATCAAACTACAAGCACTTCACCTTCAAATCTGTCTTCTTCTCCACCATAGCTCTCCATCTCTTGAAAGCATCAAAGACATCAAATTTGTTTTTTAGAAAGTAAACCCATACCTTCCTGCTTGAGTCATCAATAAAAGTCACATAGTAATTAGCACCACTAAGAGAAGTCATCGTCAAAGGTCCCTACGCATCAATGTGAACTAGCTCCAACTTCCTAGACTTAGGCTTTCTGCCTGCCTTTGAGAAACTGACTCTCTTCTGCTTGCCAAAGATGCAGCCTCACACAACCTATGATCAACAATTTTTAATCCTGGTAGTTTTCCATTGGAATGAAGCATCTTCATTCCTTTCTCACTCATGTGCCTGAGTCTATGGTGCCATAGTTCAGTATTAGCAGTAGAGTCAGCAACTGCTATGGTATCTTTGCAACTAGAATTATTGTAGAGAGTTCCAGCCATCCCCGAGCAACAACCATAGCTCCCTTTGTGACTTTTCAACCTCCACAATTGAAGGTCACAGTATGTCCTTCGTCATCCAGTTGCCCCATCGAAATCAAGTTACGCATCAGTTTAGGTATATGTCTCACCTTATTAATCTTCCACACAGACCCATTAGGCATTTTTAAACTGACATCTCTAATGCCAACGATATCCAAAGTTCACCATCAGCATGATAAACCTTACCATGATTTTCGACAACATAGTTCTCTAAAACTTCACGATGTGCAATAGTGTGGAACGATGCTCTTGAGTCTATCACCCATGAATCAAGGGAGTTGTCAATAGATAAGAGTAAGGCATCATGTGCCTCTTTAGTGGCGGCGTTAGTAGTATCATTATTCTTGTCTTCAGTCTTCTTTGGAGCCCTGCAACGCTTCTTTAAGTGGCCGGTCTTTTCACAGTTCTAACACTCCAAAATCCAACCTTCCTAGACTTGCTTCTCTCGTTTCTTGACTTACCCCTTTTGCCATTATCTTTTTTGGAATGCCTCTTAAGTTTCTTGCCCCTATTCTTAACATTAAAGGCTGAGTTCGACATTAAGGCTTCACCAGAATCCTTTCTCTGAACTTCTTTCGGCAGAATAAAGTTTTTTACATCAACAAACTTCAATTTTGCATTCCCAATCGAATTTGTAATGGCCACCCTCATAGGTTTCCAACTATTCAGTAGCGAGGCTAAAAGGATTAGGGCATTGATCTCATCGTCAAATTTAATCTCCATCGAGACCAATTGATTCAGAACGATATTGAAAGTGTTTAGATGCTCTACCACCGAGGCACCTTCAAGTGTTTTTAAATTAAAGAGCCTCTTCATGAGGTGTACCTTATTGTTGGCCAAGGGCTTCTCATACATATCTGACAGGGCCTTCATCTTCCCTGTTGTGGTCTTCTCCTTCGCTGCGTTGTAGGCCACGTTCTTTGACAGGGTCAAACGAATTACACCCAACACCGGTCTATCAAGGAGAGTCCACTCCTTATCCTTCATGCCTTCATGCTTATTACCTAAGGGCAGGTGCAGTTTTTTGTTGTAAAGGTAGTCTTCCACTTGCATCCTCCAATAGGAAAAATCAAAGCTATCAAATTGGTGATACTGACAGCCGACCCTTCTTCTCCTGTCATCGTTTTTTACCCAAACCTCCGCTCTGCTACCAGTTGTTGGGGAATTAGGCGCCTCCTAATTCTAAGAACACCAATAAAGAAAAATTGTAGAAAAAGAAAAGAAGAAAAGAACACCAAATTTTTACAAAGAAGAAAAGAACACCAAATTTTTACATAAGTTCGTCCAAATTTGAGACTATATCTTGTTTCTGCCATTGCAGATCCCACTATAATGAAAGAGATTGGTACAGATTACAAGAGAAATTTTATCACACACTCTCAATTTTGTGTTTCCCAAATCTCTCTTAGCTCTCTCACACACTCCAATAGCCTCACACTCAAAATACGCCTCTCTCACAAAAATTGAGTCACAATTGCTTTCTTAATAAGCCCTAGCCTTCTTATTTCTATTTATACCCCAAAGAAGAGAGAAAGATCACTACAATTAGAAACCCTACCAGTTTCCTATTCTTATTTGGCTAGAATGCCAAAAAAAATCGCAAAGGCAGGTTTTGGGCGCTGTAGTGCTTGAATCCAGTGCCGCAGCACTAGTTTGAATTCCAGCGGGCGTCGCAGTGCCCAATTTTGGAGCTGCAGCGTCTGGCCATTGCCCTCTCCCCATTTTTTTCTCTTTTCCTTTGCTGGGTTGTTGATTTGGCTTCACATCTGCAGCAACCTATCGGTGTCATTTCCTAAGGCACGTGCATTGGTTTTGCTTATGGCCATGAGTTAAAGATGGGGCTAGTTTGTGGAAGGGAATACATACATACATATATATATATATATATATATAGAGAGAGAGAGAGAGAATGGAAAATTCACATGGAATAGCTGGCTTAGAAAAAATTTGTGCTTTTTTTTTATGAAATTGAAGTCTTTTTTTTTCCCCAATCCTTCGCATTGGTTGATACGTGGGAGAAGATAGAAAAGAAAAGTCAAAGTACATTAAAGGGCCACCTTTGTCCGTCAATGGCGTCAAACTCAAAGACTAGGGAATGAACTCCGTAATCACGTTAGCTTGTGCAACTAGCCACACTTTCATAATTAATTTTCACTATAAAGTCTATATTTTAGAAATTTTAACAGCTTCCTCAATCCCACGAGAATTGATCTGGAACAATGACTTATATATAGATTTAAAGACATGGATTATATTTCTTGCTCTGAAAGTATTTTACAATATTTATTTGTATAATATCTATAACCTAGAAGATATTTAGATGTTGGAATATCCATGTGGAATAACCGAAATGAATAAATTTTCAGAGTCTCTTTCTCCTTAATGAATTTATTTATTTTTGGGTTTTTACGAGTAGTCTTCGCACCGGTTGATACGTTGGAGAATAGAGTAGAAAATGACAAGCAAAATGGACATCGAAGGGACACCATGGCCACCAATCGCTGTAACAGATAAATTTTAAGACAATTACATCCTTTCGCCAATAAATCGTTTATCAACTATAAATCTGAAATCATCCTCAGCATATTCGTTAGCTAATTAAAAGACTATATCATCCCAAATTGGATGCATAAACATGGGAATTTTATTATAAGATCCTCGAATCACATCAGATTTAGTTGTACCACAAAATTCTTTTTCACTTATTCATTAAATAAAAACAATCCAATTGCTGCTTTATATTCAACTGGTTTAAGATTTGAGCAGCATCATCAGGAAAGAAACCAAATGACCCAGAAGTCTGATGATCAAAAAGTAGTAGTATAGCATTAAATTCATTGAGTCGTACATGATTAATTTCAACAAAATTGCTAGGAAAATTTAATTTGTTTCCTTTTTTCTTTCTGTGATAATGACTTTCTAATTTACCGGCCTAATCTCGTTGAATGTTTTGGTTGATATTTTTAACACAAGTCCTAATTGTATTGAAGTTGATTAACAACAATAAGAAAAACAAACCACTTTAATTATCACAAAATGCAAGCTTAGCTAAATATAGAAATAATTGGTTAATGAGAACTTGTTATCCCATACATACTTCCAGCGGATCATGTACCTATATTTACAAGTCTAACGGTTGGAAATTTGCTTAAACTCAAACGCCAAACTCTTTTATTACAAGATTGAACACTCTTACAATTACGACTTGTCATGCAATCAGAGAACTTGCTTTAGAATCTTTGGTTCTTCTTTTGTTCACTCTTGGAAGTTCTTATTTATTCTTGATGCAAAATGAGAGAAATCACCCTTATTTATACTTGTGGCACCCCCTTAACCAATGAATGAGATTATGCCAACACACTTTTAATATAAACTTTGGCTTAAAACTCAAAATCAAATTAGAAATGAAATTAATTAAATATCACTTAATTATTTTCTTAAACCAATCCCCGATTAATAAAAGAATAAAAAAGGACGTTTTATTCTAACTTTCATTTATTCATACAAACAACCATTGTTTATACAAATTACGCAAAATATTTAGAAGGTCGAATTTCCTTATTTTTTTTGTTTATAGATATGGATTATTCAAAATAGGCTGTAAAACACAAATTTCAAACCAAATAATATGGGTTGAAACAAAATAATTATCTCAAATAAAACTTTAGGATTTTCAAATCTTAATTCTCATAGTCACCCACAAATTTACAAATTTTGCCAAAGTACATCATAGGGACAGTGTTTGACTTTATAGTCCCTTTACATATATAATTAAATTAAGATAGGAAAAATAAAATATAGTTGCATTGGCACAAACCGTCTTAGAAACCTAACACATGTCATAAGCCCAACTAAAAACATTATGGTATACATATTGATGGCTTGTCAACACTATATCAATACTTACTTAGCACCACTATTTGCTTTGCCTGGAAGAAGGTTAATTTAAAACACAAAAATGAGCGAAAGTCCCAGTAGGATAACATTTGGACAAACTTTAACTTATCAAAACAATTAAAGTATTTAAATAATCAAAGGATAAATAATGAAATAATTAGCATATCAAAAATTGCAAACGTGGTAAAATAATTAAGAAAGAGATGAGACAATTTTAATTAAATTTCTCATTCCCAACCCTCTTGTATGTCATATACTTTAACATATTTATAATACCCCAACCAATGTCTATGCTGCGAAGCCCCACGATCGAGGTTTAGGGGCCTGCCCCCAAGGTTATACTCTACATAGCCCGATCTATCTGGCTGCTTAAAACCAACCACCGGGAGCCATATGTCCTTGGCAGCGTTTGGATTCCCCATTATGCTCAAAATTTCTTATTCCAAGTCTAAAACTTAATTCTTGAAACTCATTTGTCAAAATATGAAACTGTTAATATTTACATATTATACATATTTCGCAAACTTATTACAATATACAAAAATTCATTTATCAACAATTTTCTAGGAAAACATGCAAAATCTCAAGATAACATTATTAGCCAAAACAAAACAATTTAATTTCAAATCATGGCTGCCAAGAAAGGGATTAGAATCCTAACCCTTTAGCAAAATGTCTAAGGATAGCCTTAAATCTCACAAATCTAAGTCGCACAATGTAAGCTCCAATGCTGCTCAACCTTGACCCAAGGTTAGCGAAGAACCAAAACAAGAACAAATAAAGCCGTAAATTTGTATTATGTATAAACCAATCTCTTATATGCCTTTTTTGTTTTGAAATGATCGTGAAACATGAATTAGTTTTTCACAACTTTAAAACACAAAAATAGAGCTTTTAGGAGTGTTAAAACATGTCAGAGCATGGAGGAACCAAACTAGGACAAACCAAGAGGTTTGTTGGGTAGCTAAATTTATTACCCACGATAGACTCCAATATATAGGGGATACTTTTAATTAGTTAAAACCTAAGGTATATTTATGGTATTATGAATAAACTCATGGATATTTTTCAAATTTTTGCTTGTATAAAATAGGACACAACTAATACTTTAGAGAAATTCCAAGTACAAAAATCAAAATCCTAAAATAATAGTGGAGATACTTGCAGTTCCATCACTACTACTATAGTTCAATTTAATCCTCGACACTGATTCAACTCTAAATCTAAAATCATCCCAGCAAAGTAGAGCGCCACTGCCTAACCGTTCTTTAAAATAAATGAATATGGTATTTTACGCATCAATTTTGAAAATTCATTACCCAATTAATGATTAGAAAATTTTTATAGTAAAAAAGGCAATTTTGCTCCACTAGTAAGTCAGATGTGTTTTAACTGTCAGATTAATTTTTTAATAGTATGATCTAAGACTGTAAATAGTTTTGGATTGCATGCTGTAAATTTTAGTGTAGATAGTCGCGCATTAGACTATTAAAATCCTAATTTGATGGCTAAAACACCTTACTCTATCTATGAAGTAAAGTTGCATTCCCCATTATATGAATTGCTGAATGATTATCATCCCTTCAAAAAAGAATTAAAGATTATCATTCTAAACTAGATGTGTAAATGTGAGAAGATACTTTAACCTATATATCAAATCATTGCAGAATCAACATTATCACATCAAAAGAGATTTTCCTTATTATTTTACAATTTTTTATGACCCAAAAGTCTAAAGGTATAGCATTAACTTCATGGACTCTTGAGCCACATATTTAATATTAAATGACTAAAAAAATCTAAAAATTAATAAATATGATTAATTAAGGATTTTTCCATGATTACTCAGCTTAGTATATAAGAAAGTACAAGTGTAGAATTTATTTACATGCAAATTTAAAGGTCATAATAGCTATAAGACCTTAGAAATAAATAATGTTGTGAATGCACAAATTTATGTGCTTTATTTATGAAACATGTAACAATGTAATGTTTGATGGTACATTAAAATTATTAAAAATAATTATTTAATGTGCTAAACTAATAGTTTATGATCCATTGATTTCATGTATGAGCCAAAGAAGTGATATTTATAAGAATCTCAATTAGAATGCTTAAATTAGGATTATCTGACAAAAAGTGAAATTTCTAACTTACTATGATTATGTGAAAAATTCTTATATGATATCAGTTCAATAAGAGAAGCCTAGATCAATAGTGATCATGAGCTCGGTGCCATAATTCGAGAAATGGTGAGCATAAGGCTTCAAGATGCTAGTTTGATCTTTATTTTCTTATGAGACCACAAGCCATGACAAGAATGCACGATGTCCTATATATATAAGTACACAGTTAGTTATTTACAATGTAAATGACTGTATGAGATTATAATAATAAGTTATTATTGTTATAAGAACGTTAGTGGAGCCATAAACATTAATGAGCCTTTAAGACAATGCAACGTCACAAATGGATTACTTTCAAATCCATTATGCGATTAAGGAAAGTTTAAAAACATCCATAGATTGGATGTGCACCCGTAAATGACTTTTTACAAAAATAGTTCAAATCATAACCGTAAAGCATGAAATTGTGCTAAGTCCAAGATTTATATTAAGTTGACTTATAGATAGTCAATTTAAATTAAATATATATATATAATAAACTATTATAAATTTCAACTTTTTTTTGACAAAACCAAAAGTTTATGATACAAAAATTTGTGTAATTTATGACTAAAAATTATAAGTTTATGATTTGTTCTAATATCAAGTTTAAAAATAGTGTTCTTAAAAGAAGAGATTTATGATGGGAAATACATGTTTATTTACTAATTAATGTCTTAAAATTTTAAAATTTATGAAAGATTATTTTGATTAGGAAATCAAATTTTAAGTTTTAATCAAAGTTCTTAAATACAAAAAATTATTTTTAGCAAATAAATACATATCTGGTGAAATTAGTGGATCAACAATTTTAAATACAACACTGTCAATGTTTATAATTTCAAAGAAATCCACACAGTCTAGATAAATTTATGAAAATGATTTGATGACAGTGTGGAGATTTTTTTATGGCAATGATATAGCAAAAGAATTGGAATTTATGTAAGTATTTTTAAAAAATAAGAATATTATAGTTTTAAAATGCACAATTATGTTTATGAGAATTTCAAGCTTATGGATCAAATTTGATATGCCTAACACAACACAGCTTAGACTATGAGGCCCCGTTGTCTATAAATAGAGGCATGAAAAAAAATTCTAGCTAATCATAATCAACCACTCTCTCTCTACTTTCTCTTTTTGCTCTCTCTCTCCTCCAACTCCGGTCAAGATTCCAGTGTCCATTTTTGACATCTCCCGCACCAACCGAAAGATCTCGATGAGGTGGTTCCAATGACATGTCATGCCACCCATAACTCCATCGGAGTAGCTCACACTCAGCGGCCAAATTTGCAAAAAATCCACTTTTTCTTGACGAGATTTCTCTTTCGTCCGAACACCGATTGACACGATCTTGGTGTCCACAGACTCAGATCGATGAGAGGAACAAGAAGATACCAATATTTTAGCTCGATTTTAGCTGGAGCAGCACAACAAAGCAACCCCATCTCTGATGTCGAACCACCATTGGGCTCATCGTCTCCGGTGTTGGTGTGGCACACTACCAGTGCCAAACGAATCAGATGGCGACGAGGAGTGGGAAACTCCGACCAATTTCTCCATTACATCGTCGCCCGTTGAAGCTTAAAGCTAATGCACCACGACCGTTGTGAACGACGTTGAACCCGTCCTTATGGCCATTGTCGAGCCCAATTGACCTGACCTTTAGGTTTAGACCATCAAGGAGAGCAAAAGCCCCTGCCTAATTTTGCCATATTGTCACCGGTCATCAGAGAACGATGAAGCCTGTCACCTCCGCTATGGGTGAACTCAAGTTCACCATTTCAGGTGGTGTCATGCCATGAGGGCACGAACACCTTCAGAGAAAGGCACCCCTCAATTGCCTGAGGCCATCATCACAAGAGGAAGAACGGCGTTGCCATCGTGAGCTACCAACGGGGTAGTGGTCCCATCGTTGAAGGTGGTGGTGAGGTGCATCACCCCTACCAAATCATTAAGAAGGTCTTGTAGACTGAAAAGCCCAGCCCAATTAGAGGCTACCACTGTCGAGAACCACAAATCAAAGTCACCATTTGCGGCTAAGAAATCCGTCTTTGATTTAGGTAGTTAGAGGTAGAAATTAGTGAAATTGACACTACCATTAGACTTAGAAGCTTCAATTTAAGGGGGGTAGGTCTGAGCTCAGCTGCCAACGAGTCCAATTGATGCCGATCAATGTCAATCAACACAATCAATAGTCGGTCAATGACCACCTTGGGTTTTTGTGATCCAGACCTTCGATCGACGATCCGAGACTGCCCCCGACTCGTTTTGATGCTCCAAATGCGATGGTGCCCTTCGTTTGAGCTAATTCCACTCCATTGAAAATCGTCTGGTACCAGCTACACGCGAATTGAGGTGACTCAGACTGTAGTAAGGGAGTCTAGAATGACATTTCTTACAATTATAAATCTCCATGAAGCGTTCCTAGCCATCCACGGTCACTCAAGGACCACTGTCGAGGACGCTTTGCAGACTATAGATACAACAAGATACAATTGGAACTGCTTAGCTCGGAGTCCACATAAGTAGGAATCTCGCCTATAGTATCAATAGTTTTAAAATAATTAGTTTAAATGTTTTCATAAAAATTTATAAAAATGCATGATCAGTGATTTGTCACACTGTGATATGATATGATGTTTTCTCATGTTATGATATTATGATTTATTACATTTATGCCATGCCATGTTATGTATGTTGTGATTATGTCATGATCAATATGTGATATATGCAATATTTAAAGATATTGTTTAATCACTTTCAAGTTAAGCATGATTATGAATTATGGTTTATGATTTACGCAATTGTAATGCTCTGTAGTGATAAGTTCATACTACATATACATGATAGATAAGTGAAATGTATAAGACAAGTTAAGGGTGTCGTACCAACCTCTCAACTCACGGGGAGACTTAAATACAAGTTATAATCTTGGTGTTGTTGGGGTCCTCGCGAACCCTAACTTCCCAAGAATCGCGCACAACTGGTACGATCACTCTGGCCCAAAGTAATAAGACAAGTTATAGCTTAAATAATTAGGCATAAAATAAGTTGATAAGCAAGCATAAAATGTTCATATATTTTTATTTAAATGATTTTTAATTGTATTTTGCAAGACTAATATCCTACTTGCTGAGCGAAAGCTCATTTAAGTATATTCATGCTGTAGGTAAAAAAACCTGTCAGCGACATTGATGGGCAGTGATGAGTGGCAGATGAATGGTGAAGATGAGAATGGATACTGCTCATGCAATGTAATATTTTCGCATTATTTAGTTTACGAATTTATGCATGTTTTCATTTTATGAAATTATGTATGTCTTTAGTTTACAAAAGTTATGTACATATAAATAGTAATTAAAATTACGTAATCATGTTTTAAAAATGGAGGTTGTAGTCATACAACCTTGGCCTATAGAATTTTAAGATTTAAAAATGTTGCAATAGACAATGCAACAAGTGCACGAAATTTTTAAGTAAGAAAATTATAAGTTTATTTAGAATTAAAAATGATTATTGGAGATTTACGTTAAATTAAGAAATGACTTTTATGAAAATGTTTTTATGAATTTATTATTATGAAAGTTTAGATGATTGTGCTTTGAGAAATTATTACGTTGGATTTAAGTGAACGAGTTATAAGTAATTATTATTGTGATAAGTTTTGAAAAGGTTAATTTTTAAGAAATCAATACGTTATTTTTAAGAGATTAAATTATAAGTAAATATATATATTATTTTTAAGAAAGTTTTAAAGAGCATTTCAATGGGATTTTATTTCAAAATTTAATTTAAATTGTTTTTGAAATAGTTTTATTTAAATTAAAAAATATTTTAAAGCTAATAGTTTTTAAATAATTATCCTTATGTTTAAAGGAAAAGTTTGAAGAAAATTATTATGGTTATGTTTTAAGAAATCAATATTATGAGTTATGCAAAGGATTAATTTTTTAGAAATTATGATTATATTAAAACGTAATGAATATTATTACGCTATTACCACATTTGAGAAATTAATATTATTATGTTGGATTTACGGAATTAAGTTTTGAGAAATGATTCTTATTTTTTTTTTTTAAGATTATACGTTAAGGATTCCATCACAAGAATCCATTTTTTTATTCCAAAATTTCTGTACTTTATGATAAGTTAAGTTTAACTTTATAAACATGTTTAAGTTAAGTAACAACCATGTAGATAGGGTCGTTACATAATAGCATGAAATTGTTAGGACAAATTATTTATTTATTCCTTTTTCTCTCTGCAGTAACAATTTCCACTTTCCTGGCCTACTCTCATTGAAAGTCTTGGCAGATCTTTGCTACCCAAGTCCTAATTGTATTGAAGTTAAATTGGTAACTACTATAAGAAAAATTAGCCACTTTAATTGTCAGAGAAATATTCAAGTTCAACGTGTATTTTAGGGTAAATTATTTAACAGGGAAAATAAAAATAACACTTGCATGTGAATGCAAATAATATTTCTTCACTTTTCCAAGCAATTCATTGCAACCAATTTTTGTCCCCATTTTCAATATTGGTGTGAAAGAGTAAATGAGAGTTTTCTAACAGTATTATTCTTGTGACCCTTGTAGCTGATCAACTAGTGAGAAGTAGACTCACGAGTTAAACTATAAGATACGTATATTTCAAAAGTCACAAAAAGCTCCGATATTCAACAATTTACTAAACCCCACGGGAATGGATTAACGTTCTCCATATAGATCTCATGAGACATGCAGGAAAATTAGGGACGGAAAATTATAAGTAAAAGTAAGGAAAAATTCGTGACAATACCTGATAAATTTTAGTTGGCTCTTCTTCTTTGTCCATTTATCTCAAAGCTCATGTAAGCATTTTTTATATGCTGTAGCTCCCTAGTGACATCTCTTATGTTCATTCTTTCCTTTGATGATTCATTAAACCCCACGGGAATGGATTTAACATCTAGCTTTTGTAGTAATTTTTCCTTTACAGTCTCGTTAGTTAGTCACTCTCTCTGATTTTTTTTTCTGTGTGTGAGGTTTTCCTGTCTCACTGATATTTAACTCCTGTGCCAATTAATAGTAGAGTAGGAGATGAATAGCCTTGGTAAATACAAGGCATTCGCTCCCTCAACTTCCTCACTATTTCCTCTCACTTTCCACCCGCAAGAAAAAAGACCAAGTGATGTTTTTCTCATTCATTACATTGATCATTGACTTCCAAACGATAAGGCCGTTTATCTACGTCTTCTTTCTACCTTCCAGATATCATTTGCTTGCCTCACATTAATGTTTAATGTTTATAATCTCTCTCCTTCATCTCTTCAGAAATATGTAGAGACAAGTTAGGAAACCTTTACTCATTTCATTCCAAAAGACAATTTCTCCTGACTATGGCTATTGCTTCTTCTTCCTCTTATCCTTCTTCTGTCCCCGGTTCATATTCATGCAAGTACGATGTCTTCATTAGTTTCAGAGGCGAGGATACTCGTAAAACTTTCACCAGTCATCTTTATGATGCCCTGTGTCAGGAATCAAATTGAGACCTACATAGACGAGGAAAGTCTTCATAAAGGGGAAAGAATGTTAGAGCTGTTGACAGCAATTCAACAATCACGCCTTTTGTTGATCGTCTTCTCGAAGAACTATGCTTCTTCAATATGGTGTTTAGATGAATTGGTGCAGATACTCAAATGCAAGGAGGAGAGAGGGCAGATTATTTTACCTATCTTCTATCACGTGGATCCATCGGATATAAAGCACCGGAGGGGAAGTTATGGTGAGGCTTTTGTTGCGCATCAACAACGTTTTAAGCATGACATAAACAAAGTGGAGGAGTGGAGGAAGGCTTTGAAAGAAGCAGTTGATCTATCTGGCTTTCATTCTCAAGATCACGAGTGAGTGGTAGCCTTTATATATTTTTCTTGCTTTGTATTATGATCTTGCCCAATCAAGTAAGATGCTATATATACTTATATACACACACGCACATATATTAGCCGAGACCTATAAAGAATTTTCTTGGTTGCTCATTATGAGAAATTAATTATTTATAAAAATTTCTAAAAATTTGAAGGATATTTTAGTTTTTATTTTATTGAATGATCAAAATCGCCATTTGACTTGGAAAAGATAAAGAATTAATCAAAATCAACATTTGACCGGAAATTAAAGATAAGGATTTAATTACATGAATTTGAAATATGAAGGTAATAAATCTCATATGGTTCAAAATACTATGCATATGTTTTCGATAGCCTTGCGATTTAGGGTGTAAAAATGAACACCGTTCTCCCCCACATAAAAAAAATACCCAAAAAAAAAACACTAGCTATAGATCCTACTGTATTGCTTTGTTATAATTTGAAATTTTCTTTTTGATTCATCTGTGACTAAAAGCTTTTTTTTTCCCCAAAAACAAAAAAAAAATTCTACTCCTAAATTTCCTCCTATCTTGTGAACAATTGAAAATTCAGAAAACCCATGTATAAGATATCACCTAATCAAGAAGAAGAGCGTTACGAGTTTTCATTTTGAATTCCAAATACACAAGGAAGAAAGACAAAAGCTTAATCAGCTGCAAAGATTAAGAGTCATCAGACAAATGGTATGAAAACCAATGATTATTTCATTTGCATCATTCATGTGCAGGCTGTTAGTCAAGATATATATCGATATTGCTCCACATCATATTTTAAGAATATTTTCATAAAAAATAATATTCTAAGATTATCTACACATCTTGTCCCAAAAAAAAAAAATGAACAGAGAGAGAAAAGAATTCTAAACGCTAAAGTTTCTCGTGTTATCCATATATAATTCATAATAGTTATTAGTACCATAATTTTCTTATTGGATTTGATAATAATCTCTCATATATATTATGTATTTTTTTTTAAGGGAACACATATATTATGTTGTGAAAGAGAAGCTAATTTTTTTCTACCAAAAAAAGAGAGAAAAGCTAATTAGGATCAAATTAAAGCAAAGAATAGCAAAGAAAAACCCCAGAATTTTACGAGGTCCGGCTCATTAAAATGACTACATTTTTTTTTTCAAGAGGGAGATTAAATCTCTAGCCAATGGCATTCGCACGCACCTGGCATATTGACTTTTGTGTAACCTCATGAACATGTTATTATGAATCTGCCTGTAAAGAAAGCATAATTATCTTCTTAACAGTCATGGACGAACATGTATAGGGCATCTGGGAACTTAGTTTAACCAATTGTTTGGACTATAAGCGCTAAAAAACATTTTTATGAAAGAAAGTACTGCAACAAAATTGACTTGAACTGCAAACTGCAGGTTTCAACAGTGGTTCCCAAACACCCTAGAAAACTTACTAAATTCCTTCTTCTAAACTACTGCAAATGCAGTCTGTTTGACAAATAGACTTATTTGGGATGATTTGATATATAAAGGACTTGCTTTGGAAAATTTTAGTAGTAAAGGACAAAATGAGATTTTTTATTTTCTTTAGAAAGTACTTAAAAATTTATTAGTAGAAGATGCAAAGTATTCACCGGAGGACCCAGAAGAGGATATATGGAAGTGTAATAATAACAATAATAATAATAATAATAATAATAATAGTAATAATAATAAGGGTTATTTATTTTTTTTGTACCCTGTATTTTCGGTTTATCAAACAATATACTTCCGGTTTTTTATCTTATCGAATTTATACCTTCAGATTAGATCTATTACATAAATTTATACCTTTGCCCAAACAATCTTCAATTTTGGCCTAAAAACTTACCCAAAATACCCTTAAATTAAAAAAAAAACCCTTAAAAACTAAAAAAAAAATTATACCAAGTATTTTGCCTTCAAAAAATGTATTGAATACCTTTAAAAATATGTGTTAATTTGTTTGTTTATTTTTTTTCCTTATTTTTTAAAATTTTTAATTTTTTTATCTTTTACTTAAGAATAATTTGATCATTTTAAAGGTTACAATCTTACATTGACTCAGATAAAGTATAGATTTGTATATCAAATCTAATATGAAGGTATACATTCGATGAGATCAAAAATTTAAAATATAATTTTTGAATTAACATAAAACAGAGGGTATAGAATATCCCTAATAACAATAAAAGGACCTAAATATTACCCATAGATGCTACTGGATTTCTTTGTTATAACTTGTATTTTTCTTTTTCGTTGCTGTAGCTACTAACATCACTAATATGTAGCATTATTCCAGTTGCATCACTTCTGAGTAGACTGTTAGTCATGGTATGTCGATATTGCTTTTGATCATATATTGAGAAATCTATTCCATAAAAAACAATATACTAAGAATACCTACACATCTTTTCCCAAAAAAAATAAAGAAAAGAATTCTAAACGTTATAGTTGCTCTATCATCCATATATAATTCATCATAATTAGTACCGCATTTTTCTTTTTTGATGATAATCTCTTACATATATGTGAAAGAGAAGCTAAGCTAGTTAAGTAACAAGTTAAAACAAAAAATAGAGAAGAAAAACCACAAAAATTTTGTGGTCGCAAGCGCAGCCAAGTGTTGATTTTATACCCACTACACCAGAAGGTGAAATTTTTGAATCTCCACCCCCAAATTCAAAAAAAAGAAAAAAAAAAGAAAAAAAAAAACGCAACAACAACAACAACAAAAATTTAGGAGGTTCAGCAAACGAAAAGGGCTACACTTTTAAACTGTGAGATCAAATCTCTAGCATGAGAAAGTGATATTAGTGCACCCTCCAATTTTCCAAATCATATTTTCACATTCGTAGTCTTTTTGCCGATAATTTTTAAGTAATTCTCACGTATGTAGCAATCACAAGCATAAAAAGTGCTTTATAAGTTTGTATCTTGATACATGCAGCTCGACCAAATTACACGTTTTATTAGTATTTGAACTAGCTAAGAAACAGCCTAAGCTAGCTAGTTGCTACTTTAGTGAATCTGCCTACTTTGTTTGCTATTTCTTCCCCTGCTTCACTAACTAGTGTTTTCTTTTTACTCATGACAGCTCCGAATCCAAATTTGTCAAGAGAATTGTCGAAGAAGTTCTAAAGAGATTATACAATTTCCCGTTAAAAAATGCTGATGATGATTTTCAAGGTTTAGTTGGAATAAGAGAACGTCTTCAAAAAATAGAATCATTGCTTTCTGTTGGATCCTTAGATGTCCGCATTATAGGCATTTGGGGCATGGGCGGTATAGGAAAAACAACCCTAGCTCAAGCCTTGTACAAGCGACTCTCTTCTCAGTTTGAAAGTTGCTTTTTTACAAACGTGAAGGATGACGTGAGTAAACACGGATTGGATAGTTTGATGGAAAAAATGTTTTGCAAATTACTGAAGTGTGAAAGTGTAGACATGGATGGTCACTTCAAAGATGTTCAGCTTCATCGTAGAAAGGTTCTTGTTGTTCTTGATAATGTCGATGAGCCTGAACAACTAGATCGTTTATTTGGAGATGTTTGCCGACAAGAAATGGATCGATTTGGTGTTGGAAGTAGAATCATTATAACGAGCAGAGATAAAAAATTGCTCATGAGTAGAACTGGTGAGATATATGAAGTTGACGCATTGGATCCTAATGAAGCTCATAGACTCTTTTTTATGAAAGCCTTTAAAAGAGTCTCTGTCATAAGTACAACTTACAAAGATCTAGCTGAGAGAGTGCTAGATTATGCTAAAGGCAATCCATTAGCTCTTAAAGTTTTAGGCTCTCATCTTCAGTCAAGGAGCATAAAAGAATGGGAAAGTGCAATGAGCAAACTGAAAAAGGGTCCTAATGAAACAATTCAGAATGTGTTGAAAATGAGTTACAATGCTCTAGATCCTATAGAGAAGTCTATATTCCTCGATATTGCATGTTTTTTCAAACGGAAAGATAGAGATTTCATAGAGGGAATATTAGGTGAAGTGTCTCACATAGGAATCAATGTTCTCATTGAAAAGTCCCTCATAACCATTGACAAACGAGAGACAATTGGCATGCATGATTTAATACAAGAGATGGGATGGGAAACTGTTCGTCAAGAATCTCGTAATGAGATTGCCAAACGTAGTAGGCTATGGGACGCTCAAGATGTCTTTCATGTCTTGAAAAACAATAAAGTAAGTTAAGTAAATCTACACTTCTTTTTTTTTCATAAAATTTAGAAGCTTGATTTTCTAAAATCAAAACATTATTAATTCGTGATATGAATTATTGCAATTAAGTATGTATTAGATATATGTTAGTTTTTAGGGATTTCTTTTTTGCTATTTTGATTGCTCATCTGAATAAATTTTCTTTGCGGTGTCAGGGTACGAAACATATTGAAGGAATATTGTTAGATATGTCTAAGATTGATGAAGATCTATGCTTGGAACCTGCAGTTTTTGAAGCAACGTCTAATTTGAGATTGCTTCAAATTTACTATCCTCATCATAACATTGAGAAGTTCAAAGTATACCTTCATCAAGGTCTTCATTATCTTCCTAATTCACTTAGATATCTCAACTGGTCCAACTACCCATTGAAAACATTGCCTACAAAATTTAGACCGGAATCTCTTGTTGAACTTGAAATGCCGTACAGTCAGCTTAAGCAGCTATGGGATGGAGTTCAGGTATTCTCTATTTTTATAATTATTGTTGTTGCTGCTGTTGTTAATATGATTACAATTGGGAGTGTAAATTACAAAAATTGCTCTTGACTTTATGCCGAGTATCAAATGTAGGATTAAAAAAAACCTAGAGTATCAAAGTTGTTTCACTTGATCATATCATAAAAAAAAAATTGAAGAGGCACATTTAGAAATATAAGATTAAAAATAAATAATACTAAAATGCACAATTTTTTTTAAACAATACGTATGTTTAGGTCAAATATAATATATACACATAGTTTTTAAATATATATATATATATATATATATATATATATATTTTGATGAGGGCAAATGAAATATAAAACTAATTTGAGCATTCATATGAGAAGTTTGAATATAAAGGGAATGTTTGAAAAAAAAAAGTTACTTTATCGTGGCCATTACAAAACAGAAGTACTTATAAAGGTCACATTCGACAAAATAATATTTTAGAGGATTATTACAAAAAAAACTTCAAAAATTTTAGGGGCAAGAAAGTAAAAAAAGAAACATTAGCCAAAACGAAGAAAAAAGTCCATAAATTTGGAGATACATGAGATAATTCTATTTGAATATCAATTGAAAAAAGTAAATTACATATTAAAAATAAAATAATATTTATATAAGGACACATTTTGAAAAAAAAAAATATTGCAGTAGTGAAGTTACAAAAATAAAAGTATTTATAAAGGTCTAAGAAATATATTTTATAGCGCTTTATGTAAAACTTGAGGGGTAAGGAAAGTAACAACAGAAAAAATAAATAAATAAATAAACGAAATCACAAAAGATCAAAATAGCTTGACCATTTTAAAGATCTCTCTATAGATAGATAGATTATTACTCTTATATTACTTTTTTTTAATTATATATGAAGATCTCTCTAAGTTTTCCTTGTAAAATAGCATATTTGACAAGATATTAAAGCGTTTTCTATTTTCGGTTATAGCCTCTTGGAAATCTAAACAATATTGATATCTATTTCTCTGAGCAACTGGTTAAAATCCCACAACTAGTTAAAAAAAATAAAAAGATAAAATAGCTTCGCCATTTTTTTGAATAATTCCACAACATAACTCTCAATAGATATAGATTATTATTCTTATATTGTTTTATTTTAATTTAAGGATCTCTCCATTTCTTTTCTCATTAGTTTTTTTTTTTTTTTTATGCTATACCGTGTAAAAGAAATTAGTTAAGCCTTTATCTCTTTTAATTGTTACAGCCTCTTGGAAATTTGAAGCGTATTGATTTTAGTCAATCCGAGCAACTGGTTAAAATCCCAGATCTCTCTCACGCATCAAGACTTGTGAGTGTCAATCTTAGTCATTGTACAAGTCTAGTAGAGATTCCACCACTAAATTTTCAAAACTTTGATGAAAGAGTTTTTGGATCCCTTAACCTCTCTTTCTGCACTAATTTGATAATTCTTCCGGAGATATCTGGGAATGTCAGAAACTTAAGGTTAGGCTGGAGTGGAATTAAAGAATTACCCTCATCAATTAGGTCCCTTGAAAACCTTATTTATTTAGATGTCAGTTGCTGTGAAAACCTGGAAAAGCTGCCGGAGCTTCCAAGGAATATAGAAACATTACTATTGGCAGAGACATCAATACGAGAGATTCCTGCAGCATCAATTGATTGTCTCCATCGTGTCAAGGAGATTCAAATGTATGAGTGCAAAAGGCTTGAGAGTTTACCATCCAACATTTGTAAGTTGAAAGCTCTTAGGGAACTTCACCTCGAGGGTTGCTCAAACTTGAAACATTTCCCACAAATCTTGGAGCCTATGGAAAATTTAACTGTTCTTGATCTAAGTAGAACAGGGATCCGAGAATTTCCCTCACCAATGGAAAATATAATGGGGCTTGGTTATCTCAACATGTATGGGTGCATAAATCTTGAGAACATCCCAGAGTGCCACAGCAAATTAAGTTGTCTTGGTTTGCACTCTTTAGAAGAAGTGGATTTGGGATACTGTCGTATATTTGAAGTGCCATGTTGGATTGGCGATTTATCCTCTTTGACTCGCATTAATCTAAAAGGAAACATGTTCACCAGTATACCATCAAGTATAAAGAAACTATCTAACCTTACGTATCTTGATATAAGCCATTGTCAAAACCTTCTATCTGTGTCAGAACTTCCATTGTCCGTACAAGAACTTCATGCAATCGGATGCACGTCAATGGAGATGGGACTGACTAGCAGTTTATCATCTATACTCACTCTAGAGAATAGTTGGCACAAATTTGTGGGTATAGAATTTAAATTTTTGTTTTGCGAGTGCTTGAAGTTGGATCAGAATTCAGTGGCGATGGATTTCTTGTGTAAAATTACTGGTCTTGGAGTGATTCTCAAACTAGAAGAGAAGCAAGAGGTATAAAAATGTACAACTATTAATATATATTGTTGAAGTAAATTTTGTGGTTTTTTTTTTTAAGCACTACGATCTATTTGATGTTACAGAAACTCAAGTATTATTCAATAAAAGCTTGCTATCCGGGAAAGAAAATTCCAAAGTGGATGCGCCATCAATCCGAGGGGTCGTCAACAATAACTATAAAGCTTCCACCAAATTGGAATAGCTCCAACTTCTTTGGTTTTGTCACGTGCGTTGTTGTTTCATTTGAGGAGCTCTACTGGTGTAAGAACTTAGATGACGGTTGTGTCCGTATATGCTGTGAATTGCATATGAAAACAAAATACGGTCAAAACAACTGTCGTTATTCTGAATGGGAGTTGGACAAACGAGCCTTTGGTCCTGAAGACGGGCAAGAAGAAGGAGAAATGCTTAAATCAGATCACGTGTTCATAATGTGGTACGGCTGCCAGCGTGATGACTATGTCGATGCAGTAGAAATGTCATTCACCTTCTCCTGTGAAGATGATGAATATTGTTCTTTTAAATACCATGTGAAAAGGTGTGGGGCCCACATGTTATATATTGAAGAAGATGTGATCAATGAATTCATGGAAGAAGCGGAGGAACGTGGTATCAGCATTGTCCAATGTATGAACAACTCCGAGGCATGTGATCAACCAAAGCGTAAAAGGCCCAGGCTTGGAGATTCAATTAGGTGCCGTTATTTTCTCTCGTTCTATATTTTCTATTAGCAGAAATGTTAAATTCTTAGGGTTTGGGAACATTTTCTATTTGTTTGAGTGTGACAGAGGATTTCTGTTATTAGACTTTGCTAGTATCCGAACATTATATTTGTCAATTCTTACTTTCGTTGAAATTTGATATTGCCAAATATCTGTTGGTAGGAGTAGGACCCAGTTTTTTGATCCTTAGACATGCATGCTAATTTGGTACCTCCTCTATAAGTTGCCAATACATCTCCATGAATTTGACATTTGTCTTTTCCAGGGGTGGCCCAGCATTTGGAGGCGAGTTGAATCCAAGATCTGGCGACAAGACATCACCAATTAATTTGATAAGCAGCAAGGTGCTTCACATGGCTTTCTCTTTATTATTTTTTTCTTTCCCCTATAGGGTTAATTGTTCATGTACAAAACTTTTGGTGAACGTCATGCTACATTAAATTTAATTTTTACTATAGTTTTCCACTAATATTGCTCCCCTTATTTAATCGAAAAAGGGATTGTCTGATTATATTAGGAAAGAAAAGGAAAAAGCAAAAAAGAGTTTTCCTTAGTAAAATACATGCACATAATGTGCTTGCTCTTAGCCAGTAAATTTTGTCTCTACAGGTGCTAGAAGAACTGACTTGTTTTATTTTATTTTACATTTTTGCTATGCAACTGTTGGAGGTCATATTAGGATCTACTAGTACTTCCTTCTCTCCAACTCTAACTCAATGTTACTTTGATGCTGTCTTCTCTGGTTCCATAGTAGTTTTTGATAGGTAAATGTTAGCCTATGCATTTTAGCTAATATTGGCAATAAAAATGGGACATGCTTTTTCTTGTTATTGAGAGAGCTAATCAGATAGAATCTCTTGGACCCTTTATTGACGTAAGTTTCTGACAGTTTTTATAGCAAACTCATTTTTGCTTATCTTGCTTTCAAATTTTGTAGGGCATCCATGATGATCGTGCAGAATGTCCCCTACCTGCGGTGTTATCAACTTCATCATTGCAACAGGTTTTCTGCGGTTTTTCTGATGCTTGCTCTTCTTCTCTCTTTTGTAATATAAAAATAAAATTAACGGTCTATTCGTGGATCTATTACAGAGTTTTATCCAGTCCACGCTGCAGTTAGCTCCAGTTAGTCAACAAATATCTCCATTTCATATGCCTATTCAATCACCTCAACAATTACCACCTTTCCTTCAACTGCATCCTCAAACACTGGCATCTTATTCACAGTCACATCCCCCTCTTTCATCTTTACAGCAGCTCGATCAACTTCATTATTCTTCTGGTCAACCCACCATAAGCCAACCACTACCGTCACAACAGTTAATATGTTTGAACGGGCAACTACCCATTTCTCAGCCTCAGGTCCAGCATAGCCTATCTTCCGCTACATCACTTCAATCCCCTCTGAACATCAACTTACAACCCCTGGCTGTTGCACCTATCCAACAACAACTTCATCCTCAACAATCACTTTCTCAATTATCTCAGATGCTGTCACAACAGAAGCAAGCTCTTCAGGCAAGCTTTCAGTCGTCTTGGCAGGCATTCTCCCAGCTGCAACAACAGTTAGGACTGATGCAACCATCAAGTTCCCAGGATACCAAACAGCAACAACAACAGGTATTTTAGGTCTGGAATATATGATGAAATTGCAGCCATTATCTCATAGGCTTGAACCCAGAAACAAGTATGTTTTGAAATTCCAGAAATGAGCTTTCTTTAGAGAAGAAAACATAGACTTGCTGTTGCAAACTAGTATGTGTCTGTCTATGGTGTCTTTTCACTGGGAAAGCTTTAGCTGTCTATGCATCTGTCTAAGATTGAAGTTTTCTTTCCTTAAGAATCTTTTCATTTAATTAAAGGAGGCTTAGTGTTGTAATATGCATTGACTGCATGTCGAGCGTTCCGTTTGATATTATGGTCTTAGTAGACTGGAGGTGCTGTGCAGGCCGTCACCAGCTTACCCGCCACTATAGCATCTGCAAATGTGCCTTCTTCATCCACATCTGTTGCACCTGCCGTTCCTGTAAAATGCTCCTGGACAGAACACTTCTCCCTAGATGGATATAAATACTATTTCAACAATGTAACCGGTGAAGGCAAGGTGAGAAATTTGCACATTTATTCTTGGGCATTATTCTTGGCTTCTGTGAGTCTGTGACTGATTAGTTTAGCTTAAACAAACCTGTAGAGGGAGAAACCTGAGGAGTTGATATTGTATGAGCAACAACAGCAGCAGCAGCAGCAGAAGGAAACAGTTTTGCAGAACCAGTCGCAGTCATTACATCAGCGTCCAACCGTCCAGCAAGTTTCACAAACACCACAAATTCAGTTTCAAACTCAGTTCCAAATGCAGGCTCAACAACAGTTTCAACAGGCTCAGTTCCAAATACAGGCTCAACAGCAGTTTCAACAGGCTCCTTTATCTTCAACGGTTGGTGGTGTTGTTGTTGTGTCTTCTTTTTTTTTTTTTTTTTTTTTTTTTGAGGTTCAATTGTCTATTTCATTAATGACTGTATACTTAATATTCCAGTACCAGGCTTCTAGAATTATGGGCCATCAAAATATTCAGTGAAAAAAATGATCTTTCTCATAAAATTATTCTATTCTTTTAACAGTACTCTGCAATTTAAATAAACAACATTTTGGTAATTGGATCTTTTTCATTAACTGCAGGGCTACGCACAGTTACAAGGGGTGACTAGCTCAGTAAGTGCTGCCTCACACTTGCAAGGGGTTTCTTTAATAACTAGAGATATTAGATATGACCTTTTTCTCTTTTAATAAATAGAAACATTTGTATTGTGCTTTTCAGAGGCAGCAGGCTGTTCAACAGTGGATGTGGAAGAATAACCAAGCAGGTTCTTACCATTTGCCTTTCTGGTTTGGTTATTCTGATGTTTGTTTTGAGCTTTTTTGGGAAGCCAGGATACTGGCCTCCTACCTTACTTGAATTTGTTTGGTTGATTTTAGGAATGGCCGGTTTCTGGGGGTGTATTTTAAAAAAAATGATTTGCATTTTAAAAAAGGACCTTTTTCAATTAAGGGGTTGAATTGTCACTTGAAAAAAAAACTGGCCATATGTCTTCAGGACCCTATTTGCGTTGTTTTTGTTTGTCCTTTTTAGTCTTTCTTTTTCTCCCGAAAGAAAAGCCTTCTAATTTTATATCTCTTTTTACTATAAGCCAAACTAAGTAACTTTTTCAAAAAACATAACAATTCCAAGCCCAGTCAAAAACATTCAATGTTGATGCAGATGCACCTGATCAAGTCAACAATTTGACTTGCTCGGAAATTGCCCCCAAGTTCTATGATTTTTTCAGCATGGAAGTGCCGCTTGATGACGACAGGAACGCTGCAGGCCCACAGCGGGACTCTACGACAACTCATGTGGAAGGGCTCTGCCTAAACTTATCGTTGGCCCTTTTTCCCTGTGGTGATCAAACCAACAATATTTTAATTGAGGATGACTTAGATACAATAATTAATGAGCCTGAATTAAGTAACACACAAGTCATCAACTTTGATACAGAAGAATCATGTATTGAGAGAGTTAAATGTTTCGATTTCTGCCGCTGCTCAAACTTTCTCTGCAAAATTTTGGGTAAATTTACAACTATATGCTTTAACATTACAGCACGATGTACCACCAGCAGTTTCTTCTTTTTGGATGAAATTTTATATGACTTTTCCTTGCCTGAGTACTTCATCTTATGTGGGGATATTTTTACTCTTAATAGTAATGATTTTGATAGTTATATGTATGTGTAAATTGCTCTTTCCTATGCATCACAATTGCAGTGTTTTTTTTTCTTAGAACTTTTCTTTTCTTTTTTTTGTTGATCTTCAAGTTCTTAAATTCTTTTAGCTATCATGACCAACTTGCTATGTTCTGTTACAAAATTAACGTACTCAAAGAATAGTCAACCAAAAAGAACAATGTATCCCTTCAAAAAAAAAGAAAAAGAAAAAGAACAATGTATAAAATGCTGATTTATCAAAAAATCTTTTTGCAATGAAGATTAATCGTCTTTTTGATATTTTGATTGGATAAAAGATATTGGGGAATTTTCCTCCCCTCGGGATTATAGTTCAATGTATGTTGCGTTCTGGTTTTGGCGTTTTTTATGTTCTTACGTAAACTTTAGCCTAATTAGTGTTATCTGTGCATTTGATATTACAGAATGGTTCCAAGCAAACAGAGGAAATTGAAATCTTATTTGTGGAAATTTCAGCATTTTCAAGAAATATTCTATGGTGAGGATTTCTTTGTTTATGTTTTTATTTTTGAGTAAAAAATAAAAATTGAAATATCTGAGGGGCAACTTGCAGCTCCATCACTCCTACTACATTTACAATATCAGGAACAGTTTTTACACTTACTGGAGTATTAGATTTCCAATTTTTTAGTCTATGAATCTAGATCAGAGTGGCTGAATCAATATGGTTATAGAGATGTGAACCTAATTGGATTGAAAAAGATAGAAAATTTCGATTTTTATGGAATGTTTCTTCCATTGAAGATTTTGGATTAGCCAGGTTCCTTCCTCCTAGGTGTTTCCTCTTCATTTTCTTCTCATGAAACCAGCTCCATTGGCAGTAAAGGGTTTTGATGGCTATGCTGCTGCAAGTAAACTTTAAATGAACTCTTTTTGAAAAAAAAAAATCTTTAATTTTAATTTATGCTAATCACATGCCTGTATTTACTAGACTCAGTTCCCTTGCTGGTTATAACCTGAATTATGTTCTGTTTATCCCTTCAGTGTATCCTCTGTACTTGTTTTCTTATGTTATTATCTAGAAGATCAAAATTCCTAGCCTTGCCTAATCAACTTTAAAACATGAGTATAAAATAAAAAGTGATGGCCTCATTATGAATAAGTCTTGTTCCGGAGATAAGAATTGAGCCTTTAGTAAAACAGTGTGGTTTTCATTGATGACGGTATTAAATCGCCTAAAAACACTTGCATATTATATGAAATATAACACCAAAAAACAGAACGAGAACTCATCTGATTGCAAAACTTGTATGTGGTGTAGCTGGGCTCTGATTAACCAGAGTTAGAAATTCAAAAGCAGGAAATCTATACATGAACATGTTGGTTGTATGCAGAGCCAAAACTGTCAACTTGAATTAAATTTGCAAAAGAAAGCCCATCAGTTTCTTCTGATGCCAAACTATTAGTTCTGCAATTCAATCAAACCATCCAATAATCCACTTTAAAATGTCGCTTGTGCTTTTGTTGCTGATTGATCAAGTGTCTCCTGTTGAGGTCTTGAGACTAACCTTTGACAAGAACTGTCCTAGAACTTGTTTCTCTCTGCATTTCATAAATTTTATCATGAAGAGCATTTATTATGAATTCCGGAAATATTTATGTTTTTGTTTTTGTTTTTGTTTGTCCTTTTTAGTGTGTGTGTGTGTATATATAATATTTTTTTTCCAACGAAAAACCAACTAATGCAGAAGAAAACAGATGGTAAAAAAGGACAGGCCAAGCATACTTTCACTTGTCTGGTTATTTTAGTTAAATAAACCAAGTAAGGGGAAAACTCTGAATTCTGCATTTTGAGCTCATATACTATGAATTATTTAATTATTTAAAATTTACAGGATTAGGAGGAGCTTGAAGAAGAACAGAGTTTGAAGTGGAAACCATACATGGGCAAGACCCAAAATTTTTTAGCTTAAAAGTACGAAATGTAACATGTAGCTAATTATTTAATTAGTTAAATACCTAACGAAATAACATTTGTATATGTTCTTAGTAATTTTCTTTTGTATACATTATTTTAACAAATTTGGTAAAAACAATAATTTTTATAGCTCTTCGTTTTTCAAGTGGCTTAAATGTTACTAACGAAGACTGAATATCATTGAAAGTGCTGAGGGGCTGCCTCCAATCATATAACCATTTACACATATCATTCACTTTGTAACACTAATAAGAAGAGACTTAATACTATTGGTTCGAAATGTATATGGTTTTAGTGGTCACCATCCAACTGAACTGAGCTCCTTTTTTTTGTAAAATGTGAAACCACAATTATTATTATTTTATTCAAGCTTAGGGCACAAGGGATTTAAACTCTGCATCTTAGTGTGTAGAATTATCATAAGGTTAAGTTGCAACCCCCGTTATTAAGAGTGGCACTAAACCTTTCAAGAAGCATGCTTGACATGTTAGGTAGGTTTTCCTCACTGTTTCCTCTCACTTTCCTCACCAAAACATATTCCGAGCAAAAAATTATTATAAAAATACAAAGAAATTGACTTCAAATTCCAAACAATAAGGTTGTCCCCTTACATTTTATACCTTCCAAGAAATTGCCTTCAAAAATACAAAGATAATGCCTGACCGCTTTTTCGTCCTGGTGTTCAGTTGTCTAAACAATTTTTTTTTTTTTGAAGGGATAAGGTCAGGTGTATAAATTTCTATAGAATTCCGAATATTATTATCCTTAACTGTTGTGCAGATTTTTTTAGGAGTTAAGTGATCTTATTTTTATTGTTTAGATATTAGTTTGGTGATTTAATTTTTAAATATAGGTAGGACCTAGATTATAGGATATCAGGTTGTTTTTTCTGTTCCTAGTATTAAAGAGGCATAAGTCTATAAAACCTGGAATGTACTCATCACTTTTAACTGAATAAAAAGTTTCCATTCCAAAAAATTATTCAGTTTCTATCACGTGGTATCAGAGTGAAAATCTTTGGAGTAAACAGCCATGGAAAAACCATCCAACACCGGTGAAAGGGGGTCAAGTTCTGCCACTGACATTTCTGACCCTATCTATGCTACTTCTAGCATTAATCGAGCCATTGACTACTCAGGTCTTCACATTACAGGTCATAAATTCAATGAGAGGAACTATCTTCAATGGACTCAATCAGTAATGATGTATGTCTCTAGACAAGGGATGGATCATCATCTCACCGGTGAGAAAGAGATCCCACAGAAGGAGGACACCAAGTTTCAAGTATGGAGATTAGAGAATAATCTCATAATGTCCTGGATAATCAATTCAGTGGGGAATGAGATAGGACAGACCTTCTTGTTATGCCACACGGTGCAAGAAATTTGGGAGGCCACAAAGCATAGATATTTCGATAGTGAAAACACAACTGAACTCTTTGAGTTGCAGAACACTCTTCATGATCTTAACCAGGGGGAGGTGGATGTTACTCAATGCTTCAACCAACTCTCTTGGTATTTGTAACAACTGGACATGTTTAAAGAAATTAAATGGAAGTGCACTGAGGACAACACAAGCTACCAAAAGATTGTCGATCGGGAACAGATTTTTGCCTTCTTAGCAGGCCTCAACAGAAGAATCGAAGAAGTTAGGGGAAGAATTCTTACAACAAAACCATTACCACTAATCTGTGAAGCCTTCATTGAAGTTCAAAGAGTAGAAAGCAGGAAGAAGGTAATGCTAAGAGAAAATATTGCCCCAAACACAGTTGAAGGATCAGCCTTTTTCTCTCGAGGACCAAATATGCAGAATGCTAAAAATTTAGACAACAAGGGGTGGAAAACTAGACCGTGGTGCGACCATTGCCACAAGCCAGAGCACCTTAAAGAAACATGCTAGAAAATCTATGGAAAGCCTACACACTTAGAATCCAACAATAACTGTGATCAATTGTCCAAAATAGATCGAGAAAGGAAGAGCTTAGTTGCTGCCGGAGAAGACTAGCCAATAATAGAGAACTTGTTCAGTAAAGAACAACTTAATCTACTGCAAAAAATGTTCACCAAAATTCCTCTCATCAACTAGTCATTGGCACTCGAACAATAGCCTAAAAAGGTAAATTTCTAAGTGCCCTAAATGTGAAAACAAAATAATTAAAACCCTGGATTATAGACTCAGAGGCATCGGATTGTATGATGCGAAACTTATTATTTGAGCCCTACAATTCCTACCCAGATGGATTCAAGGACCTGATAACATATGGTTCGGTTTCAACAGTGGCAGGCAAAGGTTCAATTATTGTTTCGAAGAACCTGACTTTACAAGTAGTGCTATTTGTGCCAAATCTATCCTATAACTTGTTGTCTATTAGTAAACTCATAAAGGAAATGAACTATATTACTAAATTCTATCCCACCCATTGTGAATTTCAGGATTCAAGTTTGGGGAAGAAAATTGGCAATGCTGGAGTGTTTGAATGACTCTATTTGCTGGAAGTGGATAGTTCGCTTGAAAGACAAACTCACACTCCATTTGTCTCACATTTGACCCAAAGAAAAATAATACTGAAAAATTTTTGCAAAAACAGTAACAAGACTTGTGAGAAGGGCTATAGAAAGACTTGTGGTTAAAAAAAAGTAGCTTATCCTATGCTGAAAAAGGCGTTACTGAATGCTGGAAATTATTGAATGCATAATAAATTATTTAAGCTTTAATTAAACTTTTTTTATTATTTTTATTCAGAATTTTTTAATTAGAAAATGCCTAGTATAAGCTTATTTATTTGCCGGTTGAAAAACAATGTAAAAGATCAAGCATTTGAGCCATTACGTCACCACAGCAACCACAAGCCAAGTGAGCTGTGTCTAAGCTAAGAGCCTTCCAATCACTCGACGCCGCGTCAACACTTGCATGGGCCAACTGCAGAAGTGTTTGGAGTCATTCCACATTCTTAAGATTCCATGTGTATCACTGGAAATTGATTCTTTGAATTTGAACAAAGCAAACCAATAAGTTTCATTTCCTGATGCACATGCAGTGGTGTTGTAATTAGGTTGCGATAACTCAGAGAGTGGAGAAGCATTACAAGGAGGAACTGTTGGAAATTTGTTCAAACTCAAACACCAAACTTTTTTATTACAAGATTGAACACTCTTACAATAATAATTTCTCACACACTCAAAAACTCTATTAAAAACCTTTGGGACTTCTCTTTCTCACTCTTAGAAGTTCTTACTTCTTCTTGATGCAAAAGGAGAGAAATCACTCCTATTTATACTAGTGGCATCTCCTTAACTAATGGCTAGGATTGTGCCAACAAACTTTTGATCTAATGCCTACAATTCACTCAGCAGAATTCTCCATCAAAATATCTAATACATAGAATTCTCTACAATTCTCCTACTCTAAAAAATACCTAGATATTATTTTAAGAACTATTTATAAAAACTTTATTAGGAGATGGGCTTATTGGCTAATTAGATTTAGGGCTAATAACTAAATTTTAAGCCCATACATTTATTGATGTTGGCCTAAATCAAGTTTATCTTTCAACACCCCCCTTAAACTTGATTGGTCATTCCAAGTAAGCTTCTCAACTTGATAAAGTCTTCATGCTTGCATGGCTTAGTAAAGATGTCAGCTACTTGGTTTTGGGACTTCATATATTCCAGTTACATATCCTTTCTTACAATGCACTCTCTTATGTAGTGGTAGCGCATATCTATGTATTTGCTTCTATCATGAAAAACTAGATTCTTTACCAGGGCCATAGCTGATTTGTTGTCAATATAAATCGTAGTTGGCTCGTCTTATGACAAATTCAGCTCCTTTAGCAAATTTTGAGCCAAATTGAATTACACACACATGATGTTGAGAAAGCGATAATCGATTGCTTCTTTGACATTCATGAAAAGGCAACGTCTCCCATGAAGAATATGAAACCAATGGTGGTCCTTTGATCATCAACATCTCCAGCACAATCACTATCACTATATCCAACAAGCTTGCAGTTAATGGAAGTTGAATATGACAAGCCAAAATTGATTGTACCTTTAGGATAACAGAGAATTCTTTTTTGCTGTCTTAAAGTGGGTGATTGTTGGAATCTCCATGTAATGACTAACAAGTCCAACTGCATAGAGAATATCCAGCCTTGTGTATGTTAAGTACCACAAACTCCTAACTAAGCTCTTGAAAAGTCTTGGAACAACACTTTTCTCTTTCATCATGCTTCAAAATCTTAATCCCACATATTATCGAAGTGCTTATCGACTTGTGGTCCTCTATCTTGAACTTCTTGAGAATCTCTTTTGTGTAATTTCCTTAGGAAATGAAAATCTCGTCTTCCTTTTGCTTGACTTCAATGCCATGATCGTACGCCATCAATCCAATATCAATCATCTCGTACTTTTTTGTCATTGCTTTTTTGAAATCTTTGAACATTTTATGGTTGCTTCTAGTAAAGATCAAGTCATCCACATGCAGATAAACGATCAGTACATCTCAATCTTTATTCTTGATGTAAAGAGCATGCTCATAAGGACATTTGTTGAAACCATTCTCTTGAAAATACTTTTTGATTCAACTGCTCTATGCCCTCAATACTTATTTTAAATCGTAGAGAGCCTTCTTTAGCTTTAGGACTTTGTCTTCTTGCCCTTTGACTTCATAGCTTGATGGTAACTGAATATAGACTTCTTCTTCAAGGACTCCCTTTAGAAAGGTAGATTTTACATCCATTTGATGGATCTTCCATTTGTTCTGAGTTGTCAATGAAATTATCAGTCTAATAGTTTCTAAACGATCAATGGGAGCAAATACCTTATCATAATTGATGCCAGCTTTTTGACTATAGCCTTTAGCGACTAGTCTTGACTTGTGCCTTTCGATATCTCCATTGGCATTCTTCTTCATCTTGTATGCCCATTTTACTCCAATGGCTTTATGACCTTTAGGAAGTGAGGCGAGTTCTCATGTGTTATTCTTCTCAATGGCTTTCATTTCCTCATCTATCACATTCTTCCATTTTTCATCTTGTAAGACTTCTTGGAAATTCATTGGTTCATAATCAGCAAAGAGGCAAAATAAACTGAGATTTTTGAGTCTATCAGTTACCTCATAAAGATCATGGAGGCTTCTTGCACACTCTTCATTTCTTTCAGCCAAGAAAGATGGTGGTAAATTTCCATCATCAGTTATTGTCAGTGAAGCAGGTGGTGTAGGGGCATCTTTTGTCAGTTACTCTGTTGTCCTTGGCTGCTTCTCACCTTCTTCATCAAAGTATGGAAAGAAGTCACAGTTTTCTTCTTGGACATTCCAATCCCAGGTGCTTTCTTCTTCAAACTCTACATCACTATTGATAACAACCTTTCCATTTCTTGATCTGTACAGCTTGTAGCCTTGAGAGCTAGTGTTGTAACCGATGAAGATGAGCTTCTCATTCTTATCATCTAGCTTGCTTCTAATCTCATTTGGTACATGCGCATAGGAGATGCTTTCAAAAACACTTAAATGGAAAATGCTTGGCTTTCTTCCACTCCAAGCTTCTTGTGGTGTCTTGTCCTATACACTTCTTGTTGATGAGTGATTTGACAGGTACACTACATATACCATAGGTTCTGCCCAGAATTCCTTTGGCATTCTCTGACTCTTGAGCATACTTCTAAAATATTGAGGACTGTTCTGTTTTTTCCTTCTGTTACTCAATTTTGTTGGGGGGATCCTAGGATCTCATGGCTTTAATCTCTTGACCATTTTCTTTTTCTACCGCGGCCTTGAACTTCTTGAATGCTTCAAAAACTTCTGACCTTTGCTTTAGGAAATAAACCCAAGTCTTTTTTTGAAAAATCACCAATGAAGAGAAGGAAGTAATTATTGTCACTAAGGGAGCTTGGCTTGATTGGTCTGCACATATCTATATGCACTAACTCGAGCAGCTTCTAAGCTCTCAAATTCAACTTTTTTGGAAAACTTTTCCTAAACTACTTCCTGAGTAAACATAACTCTCATAGTTTAGTAGGATGATTGATGCAGGATAATTCTCTCACCATCCCTTTCTTGATAACTACTCCAGTCTTCTAAAATTGAGATGCCTAAATCGAAGATGCCAAAGCCAAGATGCATCTTTGTAGCAAGCTTTGAGACACTTTACAAGATCACTCTGAATGTTAATCAAGAATATTCTATTTTTAGACATTGGTACCTTTCCAATGAAATTATTATTTCTATCTCTTATAGAAAGACTATGATCTTTCATATTATAGCCTTTCTCTAAGAGTTGTCCAAACTTAAAATGTTGTTCTTCATATTGGGAACATAGTAGACATTGGATATAAACTAGTGACTTCTATCTTTCAAGCGAATAAGGATGTTACCTTTTTTCTTTTATTTAAATTCTTGAATGATCACTAAAAGAGGCATTACTGCTTACTGATTCATGAAGCCCTAGAAACAAGCTCATTTTTCTGCACATATGATTCCTTGCACCAATGTCGAGGTACCATATGTTGTCCTGATCTCCATGATTATTGCTATATGCTAATAGCATAGTGCCATTTTCTTCTCCCTTCTCTTTGATATAATTGGTATTCTCTTCAACTTTGTTGTCGAGTGCTCTACATTATGAATCATAGTGCCCGAATATGTTACAACTGTAACACTTAATGCGAGATTTATTAAACCTCGAGTTTGATCAACTTCTACCACAACCTCTTGTAGAGCTTTCTCCTATTTCAAAGTTATTGTTATTGCAGTTGGAATTGTTGTTAGAATTCCAACCTCTTCCACTACCACGGCTTGCACTTCATTCTTGTCCTCTACCACGACTATGTTGACTCTATCGCTACATCGGCTATCTTCTTTCTCTGTGAGCTGTGTCTTTAGAAATTGTTCCACAACCCCTTGCTTCTTATTCTTCTTTTCTTTATGGGCTTGTAAAGAACCCAATAATCGTTCAATTGTCATGGCCTTTAAATCCTTGGTTTCTTCAATGATGAAGAAACAATCTTTTTGAACTTTGAATCCAAAGATTTAAGAATTTTCTCCATAATCTTTGCATCATCCATCTTCTCTCCATTTCTCTTTAGTTGATTAGAAACTACCATGACTGTAGAAAAGTAATCGGATACTGTCTCGGCTTTTTTCATATGCATGATTCAAATTCTCCTTTTCAAGTTTGGATACGAACCATCTCGACTTGCTCCGCTCCCTTGTAAAAGGTTTGTAGCTTCTCCCATGCTTCCTTAGTATAGGTTATGTTTGAGATCTTCTCAAAGCCATCATCATCTAGTGCTTGATAGATGAGGTAGGGAGCTTTCTTGTCTCTCTTTCTTAAATCTTTCAAACTATCCTTTTGTGTTGAGGATAATGTCAAATCATCCTTTGGATCTTCGTAGCCTCTCTCTATAACCTCCCGAACATCATGTGCTCCAAGTAGTGCCTTCATTATGACATTCCAATTGTCGAAGTTGTTCTTCTTGAGTGATGGAACTTGGAAAGACGTCATACCACCGGTAGCCATAGCTCTTAATAGATTGAGAATCTGAGAATTCGGACTGCACGAATGGATCCGTAACACCAAAAAACCTCATAAGGACTCGGGTCAAAAAGTCAATTTTTGGTCAACATTTGGTCAACGGTCAACAATCAATTATGGTCAATGGTCAACACTGGGCTGAAATTTCTAATGGCTCATACGGGCACGTCTGGACTTCAATTTGGCTGATTTTTACAGCTACACGCTCGTCTCATCTTGCTCTTTGATTTGATATGCTATAGTGATATGTTTTTAACAAATTTCCTATACTCTCAATCTCAAGAAATCTTTTCTAATGTGGAAGATCAATTAAAGTTGTATCCATAGAGCATACTTAGAATTTCAAGAGACCTTACAACTTTACCTCTGGTGCCACTTTGTTGGAAATTTGTTCAAACTCAAACATTAAACTCTCTTATTACAAGATTGAACACTTACTGTTACAACTTCTCACCTACTCAAAAACTCTCTTAAGAACCTTTGGTTCTTTTCTTCCTTGCTCTTAGAAGTTCTTACTATTGGAAACATCATACGCAGTGGAATTTTAAAAATATATATCAAAGTATTTTTCAAAACACAAGTTTGACATGCTATATGCATAAATTAACCATATCTTACTAACTTTTGTATGCCGAAGAACTCCCAGAATCTGTGAAGAGAAGTAACGTTCCAGAAGAGCCTCAACCAACTGGTCTTCTTTGCTATTCTCTATCCACGATCGGAGTGAGTGTGGGCTCACACGTACAGCTCTTCCACGAGGTGACTCTCCTTCCAACCAATCGAGAGAACCCAAAGCTAGTGTTCGTGATTTGTGAACAAGAGCTCTCAGGGAGTTTTCAGATGCTCACCAATAGAGTATCACTCTTAATCTCTCAACTGATCTGAGTAACTCTTAAGACTTACTCCCTTTATATAGAGGTTGGGCTTAGGGTCAGTCCTTATCAAATTAGGTCTCAAAAACTCGAAACAAAATCAAGTTCGGATCAATATCTGATAAGATCCGTGTGGAAACGCGTAATCTTATCCTTCGCTCATCGGCAAGCTGAATAGCATAATCGACAGGCCGAACACGTCCATTGGCAGGCCGAATTGTCGAATAAAAATCTCAGCGAATATTTTATTTTCCACCCAAGACTCTACAGGATAAAGTCTCAGTTTTAATTCAAATAACCCAATAGAAAAGTTATCTGATCAAAACAACTTTATCTATATGATCTCTAGGAAAATAAATGATTTCCTAATAATTCTACAAGTTTATCTTAGATCTAATTTATCCAAAATTAAATCAACCGATAAACAGACAAGAATTATCCAATCCCAATAATTCAACAATTTTATCTTGAATTAATTTTATCGCAAAATTAATTCAACCGATAAACATAGGTGAATTATTTGATTCTTCCAAATTTTAACTAATCTGATAAATCCGACATAAGTCACCAATTATTGAAAAAGCATGTCATATCGTTACAGGATATTGTGAGCTAGCAAAGGGGATCAAATGGACGTATATAGTTCAAGCTCCTGATAATTATGAAACTCAATATCCTAGATGTACATTTCATAATTATCAACTCCAACACTACTCCACTAAAAGCTTGAAGTTGCACTCTCGAACTACATAGAATTACGAAGCCCGTATAGTTAAGTCTCCATGACATATCATAGTGTATCGTATCCCCATATGATTATTCATAATTGGCTTAAGGACAAGTTCTGTCTTACCTTCTCGATTATTTTTATTTTACGTTCCATTATCTCACCATCGAAAAACTTAACATCCAAGGACAGTATACTATTCGATTACACCTATGTATCCAAATGGTTGAGCACTCTTGTTTTTCAATTACAAGATAACACATATAAGAGGATATCACTACTCCTAAAAAGGAGCTATGGATTCCATAGCTATGAATAACAAGTCTACACTATCAAGAGTCATGCCTCCAACGTACCGGCATGCATACCACTATTAAGATGTGGGTGTCACCCTTTGGAACATCAAAAGACACAAGTTAAGACAACGGTCTCACTATTCATCTCAAGATTAAGATACAATACAAATGATTGTCCAAAGTGAATCGATTTGCTGAGACAGAATTATTAATCCAAATTAATTCGCTTTATGTCCCGATCTAACACATCGCCACCTATGACAACGTGCCAATGTTTCTATTCATGGAGTCCACATCTGATGGTCAAGACAAACCATCTCCCAATAGGGATGTTGACAACATAACAATCTTTTCATGAATAAAGTGCCCAACTTTATTCCCTCGATTGCGAATCTTATGATTTAGACCGTCACCTTAAGAATCGTGTCTTTTGCATAATCTGTCCATCATATGCCCAATTCTTAAAGATTTAGATTGACAGTCTCAGACTCTTGTTTGCTTAATATACATTCAACAAATATGAACGTAAAGATGACAAGATTTGATATATAAATAATAAATAAATTCTTTATTGATAAAAAAGTCTCCAAAAACTTATTACATTTTTACTCCATAGGGTATACATGTCTAACAATCTCCCACTTGCACTAAGTGAGTAAATATGACAAATATCATACCCCCATAGCTTCCACATGCCTCTCGAAGGCTTTTCCAGTAAGCGTTTTCGTAAATGGATCAGCTAAATTGTCCTCTAACACGATCTTGCACATCGTGACATGCCCATCCTCAACAAAGTCCTTTATCACATGATACTTCTACTTAATATGCTTACTCTTCTTGTGAAACTTTGGTTCCTTAGCATTAGCTATCGCCATACTAATATCACAGTATAGTGATACCGCCTTATCCATACCCGGAACTACCTCAAGATCCCTAAGGAACTTATGGAGCCACACTGCTTCTTTCGAAGCATCACTAGCTGCCACATACTCGGCCTCCATCATTGAATCCGAAGTGCAATCTTGCTTCACACTTCTCCAACTGATGGCACCGCCGCCCAGAGTAAACACAAACCTGAAGTCTATTTCTTAGAATCTAGATAGGATTGAAAATCTAAATCGGTGTATCCTAAATGAGTCAAGTCCTCACCCGAATACACAAGCATATACCCTCGAGTCCTTCTTAGGTACTTGAAGATATGCTTTACCGCAACCCAATGGTTCGGTCCTATATCCGCTTGAAATTGACTTACAATCCTGACCGCATAATTAATATCCGGTCGTGTGCAAAGCATGGCATACATGAGACTACCCACTGCCGAGGCATAAGGCACCTTCTGCATGTATTCTCTTTTTTCATAAGACTTTGGAGAGTCTTTCTTAGAAAAAGTAATTCCAGTCCTAGATGGTTGCCCACCTTTCTTAGAATCCTGCATTACAAACCTCCTAAGAATTTTATCTATGTAGCCGGCCTAGGACAAAGCTATCATTTTGTTCTTCATATCCCAAAAGATCTGGATGTAGAGAACAAAATTAGCCTCATCCAAGTCCTTCATGTCAAACTACTTGGTCAACCATAATTTGACCGATGACAATGCCCCAATGTCATTGTCAATTAGCAGAATGTCATCTACATATAACAGTTGAAAAACCACATTTTCATCTTTAATGCGTTTGTAAACACATGGCTCATCCACATTTTGTGAGAACCCATAGGTCTTGATCACCTGATCAAATCTTATGTTTCAAGAATAGGGAAGCTTGCTTAAGTCTATAAATTGACTTTAGCAGCTTACAAACCTTACCCTCTTGACCCGTGACCTTGAACCCGTCTGGTTGTTTCATATAAATGGATTCATCAAGATAGCCATTCAAAAAAGCCATGTTGACATCCATCTGCCAAATCTCGTAGTCGATAGCGGCAGCTATGGACAAGAGAATCTGGATGGACTTAAGCATGGCTACAGGCAAAAAGGTTTCCTCATAATCGATTCCTTCCTTTTGCGTATAACCCTTAGCTACCAGTCTAGCCTTAAAGCTTTCGACCTTTCCATCCACTCTTCTTTTCCTCTTGTAGATCCTCTTACACCCTATGGGTTTTACCCCTTCGGGAAGATCCACAAGCTCCTAGACCTGATTAGTCTCCATAGACTTCATCTCAAGTTTGTGGCCTCTGTCTAGAGTTTTGAATCAACTTCCTCCATAGCCTCTATGTAAGTATAAGGATCCCTGTCATGTTCATCACGTTCAACTAAGAAGACCTCCCCATTGAACATATACCTCTCAGGTTGACGCCCGATCCTCCCACTATGCCAAAGCCCCTTAGGTTGTTGTTCTGGTTCGTTTGGTTTTTCTACACTAACCGGAACAGTTTCATTCGGAACCTTTGGAGTGATCGGATCACTCCTTAACTCCTCAAGCACCACTTTGCTTCGAGGTTTAAAGTCGTCCATGTAACTCTCTTCAAGGAAAGTTGCATTAGTTAAAACCACGACTTTATTTTCCTTTGGGTTATAGAAATAACCCCCTTTAATCCCTTTTGGATATCCTACAAACACGCAAACTTCTAAACGTGCTTCCAACTCATTCGGATCCTTAAACAAGACATGAGACGGATATCCCCATATGCGAATATGGTTTAAGGATGTCTTCCTACTCATCCACAACTCGTGTGGAGTTTTAGGGACCAATTTTGAAGGCACATTGTTCAAAAGATAACATGCGGTTTGTAGTGTATATCTCCAAAAAGATACAGGCAATGATGAATAAGTCATCATGAACCTTATCATGTCTAATAAAGTCCTATTCCTTTTCTCTGCTATGCCATTCTACTGTAGAGTGCCCGGCGCAGTAAAATGGGATAAAATCCCATTCTCTAATAGGTGTCCCAAGAAATCATCAGAAAGGTATTCTCTACCTCGATCGGATCAAAGTGCCTTTATGCGTCTACCCCATTGCTTTTCCACTTCAGCCCGAAACTTCCTGAACTTGTCAAAAGTTTTGTTTTTATGGTGCATCAGGTACACATAGCCATATCTTGAGTAATCGTCAATAAAAGTAACTAAGTACTCATACCCTTCTCGTGCCTAGATGTTCATCGGTCCACAAACATCACTATGCACAAGTTCTAGAACCCCTTTCGGCCCTATTGCCCTTAAACCCGAATGGTCCTTTGGTCATTTTACCCTTCAAACAAGATTCACATTGAGGTATAGATTTCATCTTTAAGTGACTTAAAGGTCCATCCCTTACCAGCCTTTGAATCCTATTCAGGTTAATATGACCAAGGCGTAAATGCCAAAGATATGTCTTATTAGAGTGAGAATTTTTAAGTCTTTTAGAGTTATTATCATTCATCTCAGCATTAAGCAATAAGTCTATCTTAGGTTTGATAAAATATAGATTATTTTGCATCCATCCAAAACAGATAAAAGATTTGCTTTTATGAATCACCACTTTATCATTAAAAGAGACCAAATAGGAGTCTTTCAATAAACAAGCTATAGAAATTAAATTCCTTTTAAATTTAGAAATGTAAAAATAATCTTGCAAAAATAAATTCCTATAATTATCATAATAAAGATGGACGTCTCCCATTACTTTCGCTGAGACCAAGGATCCATCGCCCATCCAAAGCGTGAAGTCTTCATGTAGTAGACTTCTCGTTTCTTTGAACCCCTACAGAGAAATACAAACATGATTAGTTACATTGGAATTTATGACCCAAATGTCACTTGATTCCTCAATTAAAAAAGTTTCTAAATACAGAAGATCACACCTACCTCCTTTGGAAAGGAAGTCCTTGCAATGCTTTTTTATATGTCTGACCTTCCCACATAAGAAGCACTTAAGCTTCTTTGGGTTCCTCTTCTTGCTTTTGGTGCTAGCAGGAGTAGAAGACTTCCCGTTCTTGGCATGTTGCTTCTTTCCATTCCCAGAATTAGGATTGGAACTAGAAGCAGACGCCAAATTGGCCTCACCACCGGCAGGAGACTCCCTGATCCGCAGTTTGAACTCCTATAACTGTTTCATCAATTCCATCAATGTCATATCTCGTCTATTGCTTAAATTAAATATAGCTCTAAATGGAATAAATTCCTTAGACAGAGTCTCAAAGACCATAGTCATCTGAGTTTCAGCATCGATGTCGGCTCCATTGGTTTGAGCCTCAGCGAGGTAACCCATGAGCAACATCATGTGCTCCTTTACAGATGTCCCCGATCTCTGTTTACAATTTAAGAGTTTTCAAAGCACCCCTTGCCACTTTATTATGGCTTGGCCTCTAAACATGTCCTCAAGATTATCCAAAATCTACTTTGTAGTCTCATAATCCTGATGTTGAGCCTGCAGTATATTATTCATGCTGGCCATAACATAACAGCGAGCCTAATCATTAGCATCTTTCCAGCGATCATACGCTTGGAATTGCTCATTAATTGAGTCTCCCATAGGCTTAGGAGGACAAGGGGTCGTTAGTACATATTTCATTTCTCAAAGGAGAGGATGATATTCAGGTTCTGTTTCCAATCATTATAATTCTCTCCAGTTAATAGGTTTTTATCAAGTATAAAAGATAAAGCATTTTTAGACATTTTTAATCTACAATAAAGAATCATATACTAAACATAAGCAAACATATCATAATTTAGTAAGATAACACAATTATGTAAACACATACAAATGTATTTATGTGTCAAAACCTTGAAAATATCACAACCTTACAACGATAATTCCCAACTCAAAATTTAACAAGCTCCTAAGGGACTCATGCCAAATTCAATTAGGAACACGGATCCCCTCCTGATTAATATATGTCATCCAGGACCTGTATGATCTAGCATTTATTAATAATCGTTTCTTTGGCCATTAATTTTATTAACAAAGCTCCTATAGGAGGTTAATAATAAAATTAATGTGAGTGTATAACCATTGTTTCAATATTTTATCCATGATTTACAATCACCACCTAGGGGTGTGCAACCATAAATCATGCTAGAATACCTTATCCTCTTGGAGATCCAATCTGGTACATGATAGAAATCTCTTCCTAGGGGTCGGGACCACCATGTTCTGCCTATAGACCAACGATGGAGGCCTTAGGTTCTCTCTTTGAAAACCTTCTCCCACTCAATCTTTTGAAATCAAAGTTTTATTTTAAGAATATGCATGAACAATTTTAATATGAGTGGCGCTCCCTATTCTATATGACATGTTATCAATATACATGGCAAATCATATAATAATGTAGACAAGTAAAGCAATCAAGCAAAGCTACAAGCAAAATAATAATAACCGTAATATTATGGTTCCATCCTAGAGAATAGAAAACTAAGATTACAAGAGAATAATCGAGACATATTATCGATTCTTCATCCTTGAACCCTCAAGCTGTATCCTTCTTCACATAATTCCCATCTTCAAGTCTTCAATCCCGTATGAATCGAATACTTCATATTTTCGATATTATCCAAATTTAATGTCTCTCAGAATTATCTCAAAAATAAAATTAAAACTGCACTAAAAAAAACTGCACCTATTTTGGAAATTTTCTAGCTCTCTGTCGGTAGACCGATCTGGGTGATCGGCCTGCCGGTCATGCCCATCGGCCTACCGATCAGGAAGATCGGCCTGCCGACTCATGAAAGTTTGGCATGCCAAACTGGAAGTTCAGCCTACCGCCAAAGCCACCTGATTTCTGCCCCGTTGACAGCCTGCCAAACCTCACGTCTAGCTTGTCGATTTGCGACTGTCGGCCTGCCAAACTGGTGGGTTCAGCATGCTGACCGAGCAGAAATCTCCATTCCAAAAGATACAATTTTAAAGCAATTTATCAATTTTATTTTCAACAATTCAAAAACATAAAATTAGAGACTTAAGAAATAGCTGGGAATGCCATCATCCATCTTTTAGATCTATCTTCTCCGAATGATTATTTAATTACAAAATTCTTACAAATTTAAAATTAAATAACAATTCTTATACGAAGATGATAGTCCACCATCTAATTGCATGAAAAACCTAGATACACATTCTAACCTCTAAGAAACCATAACCGGCATAAATTAATTAATTAATAATTAATTAAATCATAATTTAATCAACCATAATTAATTAATAAACATTCACCATATAATCCATGACAACATAAAATTATATAAAAACCTAGAGTGTCAACTCTCTATAAAATTAAATTCAAGCATAAGAGAGATTAAGATCACAAAATTTATACATATAGTATGATCACAAACTCGTAAATTTATGTACAAACCATGGTTCTGATACCAATTGTTGGAAAAATAGTGCGCAGTGAAATTTTAAAATTTTGCATTAGAGTATTTTTCAAAACACAAGTTTAACATGCTATATGCATAAATTAACCAAATCTTACTAACCTTAGCGTGCCGAAGAACTTCTGCAATCTGTGAAGAGAAGTAACGCTCTAGAAGAGCCTTAACCAACTGGTCTTCTTTGCTATTCTCTATTCACGCCTGGAGTGAGTGTGGGCTCACACGTATAGCTCTTCGATGAGGTGACTCTCCTTCCAACCAATCAAGAGAACCCAAAGCTAGTGTTCATGATTTGTGAACTAGAGCTCTTAGGGAGTTTTCAGATGCTCACAAGTATAGTATCACTCTTAATCTCTCAACTAATCTAAGTAACTCTTAACACTTACTCCCTTTATATAGAGGTTGGGCCTAGGGTTAGTCCTTATCAGATTAGGTCTCTAAAACTCGAAACAGAATCAAGTTTGGATCAATATCTGATAAGATCCACATGGAAATGCGTAATCTTATCCTTCGCTCATCGGCAGGCCGAACAGCATAATCGGTAGGCCGATCTGTCGAATAAAAATCTCGCGAATATTTTATTTTTCACCTGAGATTTTATAGGATAAAGTCTCAGTTTTAATTCAAATAACCCAATAAAGAAGTTATCTTATCAAAACAACTTTATCTAGATGATCTCTAGGAAAATAAATGATTTCTTAATAATTCTACAAGTTTATCTTGATCTGATTTATCCAAGATTAAATCAACCGATAAACAAACAAGAATTATCCAATCCCAATAATTCAACAAGTTTATCTTAAATTAATTTTATCACAAAATTAATTCAACCGATAAACAGACATGAATTATCTGATTCATCCAAATTTTAACCAATATAATAAATCTGACATAAGTCACCAATTATTGAAAAAGCAAGTCGTATCGTTACAGGATGTTGTGAGCTAGCAAAAGGGACCAAATGGACCTATATAGTTCAAGCTCTCAATAATTATGAAACCTAATATCCCAGATATACATTATAATTATCAACTCCAACGCTACTCCACTAAAAGCTTAGAGCTGCTCTCTCGAATTATATAGAATTAGGAAGCCCGTATAGTTAAGTCTCCATGACATATCATAGTGTATCGTATTCCCATATGATTATTCATAATCGGCTTAAGGACAAGTTCTGTCTTACCTTCCCAATTATTTTTATCTTACATTCTATTATCTCACCATCGAAAAACTTACCGTCAAAGGACAGTATACCATTTGGTTACACCTATGTACCCAAATGGTTGAGCGCTTCAGTTTTTCAATTACAGGATAACACATATAAGAGGATATCACTACTCCTAAAGATGAGCTATGGATTCCATATTTATGAATAACAAGTCTACGCTATCAAGAGTCATGCCTCTAATGTACCAGCATGCACACCACTATTAAGATGTGGGCATCACCCTTTGGTACATCAAAAGACACAAGTCAAGACAACGGGCTCACTATTCATCTCAGGATTAAGATACAATACAAATGATTGTCCAAAATGAATCAATTTGCTGAGACATAATTAGTAATCCAAATCAATTCACTTTATGTCCCGATCAAACACTTCGTCACCTATTTCAACGTGCCAATGTTTCTATTCACGGAGTCCACCTTCGATGGTTAAGACAAACCATCTCCCAATAGAGATATAAACAACATAATAATCTTTTCATGAATAAAGCGCCCAACTTTATTCTCTCGATTGCGGATTATGATTTAGACCGTTACCTTAAGAATCGTGTCTTCTGCATAATCTGTCCATCATATGTCCAATTCTTAAAGATTTAGATTAACAGTCTCAGACTATTGTTTGCTTAACATACATTCAACAAATATGAACGTAAAGAGGACAAGATTTGGTATATAAATCATAAATAAATTCTTTATTGATAAAAATGTCTCTAAAAAATTATTACATTTTTACTTCTTAGGGCATACATGTCTAACACTTACTTCTTCTTGATGCAAAATGAGAGAAATCACCCCTATTTATACTAGTGGCACTTCTTTAACCAATGGCTAGGATTGTGCTAACAAACTTTTGACCTAGTGGCTAGAATTCACTCTCTAGAATTCTTCATCAAAATGTCTAATATTTAAAATTATCTACAATTCTCCCACTCTAAAAATATCCAGATATTGTTTTAAGAACTCTCTATAAAAACTTTCTTAGGAGATGGGCTAGTTCGCTAACTAGATTTAAGCCTAATAACTAAACTTTAAGCCCATGCATTATTGTTGTTGGCCAAAATCAAGTTTATCTTCAACAGGAGCATATTTGACCAAAAAGAAAATGGACTATTGGGCTTCTGAAGTACCATTTTGTGGTGGCCGTGAGTTAAAACAGGGAGCTTTGTGGATTGTAGAGTACTTATAACATATTCAAATGTTATATATACAAAGATTGGAATGCCCATAGTTTATTCTTCTCCCTAAAAGTCTTTTTTTTTGTTTGGCGAGTCTTCGTACTGGTTGTTTCATTGGAAACGGGAGGAGAGAATAGTTAAGTAAATTAAAAATGCAAGGACCACCGTGTCTATCAATGGCGACAAACTTATAAGACTAGGGAATGGTCCCATTAATAATTAAGTTTCCTGTAGCTTGTTCAACTAGACTTTCATAAATATCACTATAAAATGTATTGTAATTCAAAAATTTTGAAAATCCAAATTCAACAGTTTAGTCAATCCCACGGGAATGGATCTGGTCTAGTGCTTTACATATAGATTTCAAACAAGAGACAAGAGAACACAGTTTATAAGAAAAATCCAAGGAAAAAAAAAAGAATCATATCTATCCTTAAATTCCATCGCAAAGGGAATTTAACCTCTGACCAAGTAAGTTTCTGTCTCGTTAGTTTTGGCACTTAAATCTCCATGCAATCTGCGTTAGCAAAATCGTCGTATCATATAATATGAGAAATACATTTTAAATTTACAAATTTTACAGAAGTTAATGAAGATGTGAAGGTTTAGAATTACTACAGAATTGCTTCCCTGTATGTATTAATTGCAATGCAATTCTTTATTTGATTGATTTCCCCCTAAAAGTTCATGCAGCCTCGTGAGGAAACAAAGAAACGGTTATCGAGCACACGCTACATTTTTCAGAGGCGGAGTGCACACAGTCAAGAGTAGGAGGCCTCCCTAATTGGCTTTTTTTCTTTTTTCCTTTTCAGTTTCATGGTGAAATCTGATGAAAGTTATAGTTTGTTTTTCCTAAATTTCTAAAATTCTATATTTATCCCATATCATAATATGTGAAATCTTTCACTTGATTTTTATGTGAAATTCAATGAAATTTGTAACATACGTCTTTTTCCTCCGAACTTGTATTTCTGGTTCCTAAAGAAGTCTGATGGTAAAACAGCAGTATTATGTATAGCATTAACTTCATGATTCGACCACATATGGTACAGCCCAAATCGTGACCCACATAATTTATATCAGCACCGAAAGTCCTTGTATTGAAGTTGACATGAACATAAGAAAAATGACAAATTTTTTTTTTTTTTTTTGTGTTCTTTTCATAGTGAAAGATAGATATGCTATGAATCAACTAGTAAATTAAGCATTGCATAAAATAAAAATTAAAAAAAAGCTAGTAAATTAAACAATACAGCCGACAGAACACACTCATGAAACCAAAGAGTAGTTACAACCAGAATTGAAAGCAAAATGTTGAGAAAAGGTAGTGCCAACATTTGCTGGACAACAGGACTACCCCAGCTCCAGGAAAGAGAGGCAGAGAAGGGCAACATCTGTTAAATTTGCTTCTTTGTTTTTTTTTTTGCATGAAGTGGTGATTGAAGGTGTTTCATCAGATACATGAAATTGTTGCCGATTACAACTCAAAATGAAAGCTGGCCAAAGCCAAAAATGTGGTACTTCTAGTTTGGTTTTGGACAAAACGTGCTTTAGTTCTGAGGACGGGGAAGAAATTAAAGAAATTATAAAATTTTATCATGTATTCACGTTGTATGAGACGTGCCATAATGACTCCCTTAACAAGTATGATCATGACTATATTTTGATGTAGCAGTGATATCATGCAACTTCTTTCGTCAATATCATAATTCTACAAAATGCTAGTGTTATTTTAGTACCAAGTGAAAAGGTGTGGGCTGCACATGTTATAAGCTCATCAAGGAATACGTAAAGTACATAGTAGAAGCAGAGCAACTTGCTACATCCACCAATATATGCAATTTCTCAAGGTAACGATGACGATAGGATTAATGCTGCAGAGCCACCATAGTACTCTACATGAGGATCCAACTGGTTCCGACGATAATCAAATTGGTGATGTCGAAGAGGACGACTCAAACACTATAACTAGTGAGCCACTTTGATACGAAGAATCATGTTTTGAGAGAATTAAATGTTGCGATTTTTACCGATGCTCAAGCTTCCTCTCCCAAACTTTTAGGTGAATTTATAACAATAAATTTCTCTCAACTTTATAGTGCTACTGACAATGGTTTCTCATGTCTTGATGAAATATTATCGGACTTTTCCTTCCTTGAATACTTCATCTTAACAACAAACGCCATATATAAAATAGCTAATTCCAGTTTTGAACACTTGTTGTTTCCTTGGTATTCTTTTTTCCTACTGTTTTACAAACACTTGTGAATTGTCCAAAATAAAAGACCAAATAGCAGAACTTGTCTATAATGTAGTGAGGTTCCGATTAAGCAGCATTAGAAGTTTAAAATCAGGAAATCTATACATGAACATGTTACGTTTATCCATTTTTTTTTTTTATTTTCTGAACTGAACATGTTATATATATAGAGAGCCAAAACTACGAACTCCAACTATTAATTTTGTAATTCAATCAAATCGTCTAGTAATCGGCTTTAGAATATCGCTCTCATATTTGTTGTCAATCGATCAAGTGCCTCCTGTTGAGGTCTTAAGACTAACCTTTAACGAGAACTGGCCTATCACTTGTTTTCTCCCTGCATATTATCATTGAGAATTAACACATAAATAAGAAAATACTGGGATTCAATTCTACAACATACATCTGAAATATTTGTAACATATATGCATCCAATATATTCATGTCCCTTAACAGACTAAATAATTAGCATCCTTTAGATTATTCAATATCGGTGAAACTTAGATTTTGGGCTAACAGTTTGTGGAATGCCAATGCCTATTTATTCTCAAAAGCTGGCTATGCACAAGAGAACATCATAATCGTCCAATACCTGTAGTCCAATTATTACAAGTTAGTTTATGAGTTTACCATAATGGGGAGGGAGAATTACAAGCAAAAGTAAGGTAAATTAAGTGACAATACCTCATATATTTTAGCCGGTTCTCTGCCTTTGTCCACTCATCTCAAAGGTCATGTAGGCATTTTTGATATGCTGTAGCTGTCTGGTGACATCTCCTATGTCCATTCTTTCATTTGGAGATTCTTTTGAACATGCAATTCCAATCTCCAACACTGAAACCAAGCACTTCCGTAGACGAGCGCTCATCTGGTTTCCTAACACTTCTTCTATCTCAATCTCAATGCCTCCGATATTGTTGCTGCAGTTTCTTGCATCCAATTCTCCTCTCGTCCGTGCATTTTCTTCCACTTTTCTAGGGAGGAGAGCAGAGTCCACTATTTCCTCAAGTCTCTCTGGTAAGGCCATCTTGACGAAGTTATGAAGATTGAAATCGTCTTTGAAGATTTCGTCTGTGGGTCTCTTTCCAGTGAATATCTCCAATACAAGGATGCCATAGCTATAAACATCGCCTTCTTTTGATGGTTCTCCACCAATTGCATACTCTGCAGCTCATAACATTAATAAAGAAGTATGAATTAAAACGTGATGGACTCTTCAAGTTCAACTAAGGAAAATTAGAATAAATATTATAGATATATGTAAATGTTATGCTTCTAACATAGATGGTCCTGTTTGGGTATATTTCAAACCCAGTCTCTAAGAAACAGCTCATGTCATTGGTCAGGTTGTGTCAGTGGACGCATTATCCATAAGCTTTCTGATACAAGGAAATATTGATTGGTTAATGGATACCTTTTCTTTTGTCCACGTTTTGGATTTTTTTTTTTTATTGTAAACTAAAGCCAATAATACATAAATCTCAGCAAAAGCTTAAACAAATAAAGCACTAATTATCAATAGTTTTTACCTGGAGCAACATAGCCAATTGTTCCATTCATTCCGGTAGTGCTACTTTGGCACGTGTTTGAGAAGCTGCAGGTTACGTTTGAGATCAACCTTGCTAATCCAAAATCACTTACACGGGCAACATTTTCATTGTCAAGAAGAACATTGCTGGGCTTCAAGTCGCAGTGAATGATTGGCTGGTCACAACCATCATGAAGATAGTGAACTGCAGAAGCCACATCAATTGCAATATTTAGTCTTTGAAGTAGGTTTAAAACCCTTGAGTGGTTTTCGCCATCAGTGACCAGATGCAACCACTTATCTAGGCTTCCATTGGACATGTACTCAAAGACTAGAGCCTTGAAATCATTGCCGTTGTAATCTATGCTGGAGCAACACGTCAAGATCTTGACTAGATTTCGATGCCTAACATTTCGCAATGCATTACATTCAGCAACGAAACTCTTCTCTGCTCCTTTTTGTTGGAGATTGAGAACCTTCACAGCAATTGGATTTCCTTCCGGGTCCAGAATGCCTTTATATACAGAGCCAAAACTACCAGTTCCAATCAACATGCTTGCAGAGAATCCATTGGTAGCTTGGAAAAGCATTTTGTATGAAATCTTCGAAAGAACATTTAGTGTCGGTGGCTCAACAGTTGTTTTCCTTTGTGATGATCTCCTCCAATACAAAATGGTGAAACCAAGGGATAGAAGGAAAAATGCTACGACCAAAACCATCATAATTTTTAGTTTGCGGCCATTTGCATTTCCCTTTTTGGAGTTTCTGGGGCATCCTTGAAGATGCAAGTTTGGCACACCGCCACAAAGCTTAGAATTTCCAACTATTGATACTGCACTTATGTTCTGGAATACACCTTCAGTTGGTACTTCTCCTTCCAAATCATTGAAAGAAAGATTCAAGTACAACAAGGAATGAAGTTTCTGTAAATCCTTTGGAATTTCTCCAATCAAGTTATTACGGGAAAGATCCAAGTAGCGAACACCTTTCAGAGAAGCCAAAGTAGATGGCAAGCTTCCCTCAAAGAAATTCCCTTCTAGAAGAAGGTACTCCAGAATCTGACAATCACCAATGGTATTTGGGATTTGACCGGTCAGATTGTTTTCAGAAAGGTCAAGTGCATTTATATTCTTTAGCTTGCCCACTTCAGCAGGTAGGTTGCCAATCAATAAATTACGTGATAAGTTGAGCAAGATAGATAAGGAGGGAAGAAGAAAAATTTCTTTGGGTATTTCTCCAGTCAATCTATTGTTCGAAATGTCAAGGAATTCAAGACTACGACAATTAGCAACTTTTTCAGGAATCCATTCTTCTAACTTGTTATTTGATAGATCAATTTCAGATAATTTAGTGAGGTTTCCTATGGATGAGGGAACTTTTCCTGATAGTATGTTATTATTCAAGTGCAAACCTTGCAATTGATTTAGCTTCCCTAAAGAAGAAGGAATGACACCGGTGAAATTATTATTGTCAAGTCCCAATATAGTTAAACAGGCTAGATTTCCCAAGTCTAAAGGAATATTACCGGATATCTGATTGAGTCCAAGATAAAGGGCCTCGAGTTTGGTGGAGAAATTTGCTACAGAGTTTGGGAAAACACCTCTAAACTTGTTCCCACTCAAATCCAAAAGTTCCATCTGGCTGCAATTTGCTAAAGATGCAATAACATCCAAACTATTTGGTAAATAACTTCGAAGGCTATTATCATTTAAACCAAGCCACTGGAGTTCTCGAAGACCCCCTAGACTTTCCGGAACATGGCCATTGAAATTATTTTCACCCATATCAAGCCTTTGAAGCTGGGAAGCATTGGAAAAGGATGGGGGGATCACTCCAGAGAATTTGTTAAGATTCATATAACACACTTGGAGATTAGGAAGTGTGAAGCCAATTTTGGGAGGAAGAGTGCCTTTAAATTGGTTATCTGTGATTGCGAAGAGGACCATGGATGATATATTGTAAATGGAGAGAGGAATTTTACCCGATAAAGAATTAGGCCCGATCGAAAAATGAGTTAAACTTTTACATCTACCTAACTCCTCCGGAACACTTCCATTCAAATTGTTAACGGGTGCATAAAATCGTTCAAGTGACGAAATGTTTCCCAATGAAGGTGGTATACCTCCTGTGAGATTGTTTTTCTGAAGATTTAAAAAACAAAGATTCCCCAAAGACCCAAGCTCTGGAGGAATCAACCCAATAAGTCTATTTGTGCCAATATTTACCACCCTAAGTTTTGAGCAATAGCTTAAGTTTGTTGGGATTTTACCTTCTAATGTGTTTATAGAGATATTGAGTGACTGCAGTCGGAACAAATGACCAACTTGCTCTGGGATTGTACCGAAGAAGCTGTTATTTCTAAGGATAAAGGACCTCATGAAGGAGAGGTTTCCAACGTAAGGTGATATGGTACCTCGCAAGTTATTGCCTCCCAAGTCCAAGGTTGTTATCCTCTGATGGCGGCGACTGCATGCAATTCCAGGCCAGCTGCAGAAGTGAACGGAGTCATTCCACATGCTCAAGATTCCATGTGGATCACTGGAAATCGCTTCTTTGATTTTGAGCAAAGCGAACCTATCGGTGTCATTTCCTAAGGCACGTGCATTGGTACTGTAATTAGGTTGCAATAAGCTCACAGAGTGGATGAGCAAGACATGGAGGAAGAACATATTGGACCAAAAAGCTAATGGACTTTTGGGGTTTTGAAGTTTGGTTTTGCTGGTGGCCATGAGTTAAAGACGAGGCTAGTTTGTGGAAGGGAATCGAGTTGAAGGCATAGTAATTATCTGATACATATATATATAGAGAGAGAGAGAATGGAAAATCCATATGGAATAGCTGGCTTAGAAAAATTTTGCGCTTTTTTTTTTCTTATGAAATTGAAGTCTTTTTTTTTTTTTTTTTTCAATCCTTCGCATTGGTTGATACGTGGGAGAAGACAGCAAAGAAAAGTCAAGTAAATTAAAGGGCCACCTTTGTCCGTCAATGGCGTCAAACTCAAAGACTAGGGAAGGAACTCCTTAATCACGTTAGCTTTTGCAACTAGCTACACTTTCATAATTAATTTTCACTATAAAATCTCTATTTTAGAAATTTTAACAGCTTCCTCAATCCCATGAGAATTGATCTGGAACAATGACTTATATATAGATTTAAAAACATGGAATATATTTCTTGCTCCGAAAGTATTTTACAATACTTTTTTGTATAATATCTATAACCTATAAGATATTTAGATGTTGGAATATCCATGTGGAATAACCGAAATGAATATATTTTCATGGTCTCTTTCTCCTAAAAGAATTGATTTTTTTTTTTTTTTTGGGTTTTTACGAGCAATCTTCGCACCGGTTGATACGTTGGAGAATAGAGTATAATATGACAAGCAAATTGGACATCGAAGGGACACCCAGTCTAACAATTGCTGTAACAGATAAATTTTAAGACAATTACATCCTTTTGCCAATAAATCGTCTATCAACTCTAAATCTGAAATCAACCTCAGGAAATTCGTTAGCTAATTAAAAGACTATATCATCCTAAACTGGATGCAAAAACATGGGAATTTTATTATAAGATCCTCGAACATCAGAATTAGTTGTACCACAAAATTCTTTGTTCACATATTCATTAAATAAAAATAATCCAATTGCTTTACATTCAACTGATGTAAGATTTGAGCAGCATCTTCAGGAAAGAACCCAAATGACCCAAAAGTCTGATGGTCAAAGAGTAGTGGTATAGCATTAAATTCATTGAGTCGTAGATGATTAATTTCAACGAAATTGCTAGGAAAATTTAATTTGTTTCCTTTTTTCTTTCTGTGATAATGACTTTCCAATTTACAGCCCTAATCTCGTTGAATGTTTTGGTTGATTTTTTTAACACAAGTCTTAATTGTATTGAAGTTGATTAACAACCATAAGAAAAATTAACCACTTTAATTATCACAAAATGCAAGCTTAGCTAAATATAGAAATAATTGGTTAATGAATACATTCAACTTGTTAACCCATACATACTTCCAGCGGCTCATGTACCTATATTTACAAGTCTAAGTTTTAGAAATTTGTTTAAACTCAAACACCAAACTCTTTTATTATAAGATTGAATACTTTTACAATTACAACTTCTCACACAATCAAAGAACTCGTTTAAGAATCTTTGGTTCTTCTTTTCCTCACTCTTAGAAGTTCTTACTTCTTTTTGATGCAAAATGAGAGAAATAACTCCTATTTATACTAATGGCACCTCCTTAACCAATGACTTGGATTATGCCAACACACTTTTAATATAAAGGTTACAATTTACTCTCTAAAAAGTCTCCTCCAAAATACCTCCTATCTAGAATTCTCTACAATTCAACCACTCCAAAAATATCTAGATATTTTTTGAAGAATACTCTAGAAAATCTTTCTAATTCGGGTTTGGATTTGAATTTGAACTTCATCAAGTTTTGGACCTAAAATAAGTTTATATTTCAACACCCCCATGCAGGTGAACACGGAATCTCTCATGAAAAACACAAAGCCAATTGTGTTCTTTCAATCGTTGTTATCTCCGACCCAATCACTGTCATTGTATACTACGAGCTTGTAATCTTTGGAAACTGAATAAAACAAGCCAAAGTTGATTGTACCTTTGTCACGACCCGAAAATGGGTATGATGTAGAGACTTGGTTTAAGAAAATAATTTAAGTTAGGTAAAATTTTAAAACTCGAAATCAAATTAGAAATGAAATTAATTAAATGTGACTTAATTATTTTCCTAAACCAATCCCCGACTAATAAAAGAATAAATAAGGACATTTTATTTTAACTTCCATTTATTCATGTGAACAACCATTGTTTATACAAATTATACAAAATATTTAGAAGGTCGATTTTCTTTTTTTGTATAGATATGGATTATTCAAAATAGACTGCAAAACACAAATTTTTAAAACAAATATTATGTGTTGAAACAAAAAAAATATATATGTCAAATAAAACTTTAAGATTTCCAAATCTTAATTCTCATAGTAACCCACAAATTCACAAATTTTGCAAAAGTATATCATAGAGACAGTGTTCGACTATATAGTCCTTTTACATATACAATTAAATTAAGATAGGAAAAAAAACAATATAGTTGCATTGGCACAAACCGTCTTAAAAACCCGACACATGTCATAAGGCCAACTGAAAACATTATGGTATACATATTGACAGCTTGTCATGTAACGCCCACTGTTTTTTTCTACAGGACATTTGTGTTAATCTAACATTAGAATGTGATATCTTAAGCGCTGTTATTATTTATGTAAAGTAGATTAACTTTATGTCTACTAATGTCACACGTGACGGCCACGAGAGATCGATGTGTTTGGAATATTCATGTCAAAAATAATGATAAGCATAAAATATTTATTATTTTAAGAGTTTCAAACTTGTCTTAAATTTATAATCTTTATAATGCTCTAGGGTTGTGTATGCCTAGAGTTATTTTCTTGATGATGACATGAATTTTGTTGCATATTTTCTTATTTTTATAATATTAATGATGTCATGATAATTACATGTGTAGCATTTTTTATCTATGGCGTTAAGAAATTAAATAATATAAAGTATCTAAAGGAATAATGTAAAAATTAATATTTTTGAGGGTTATGGAGGTAAATATTATTGTTGTGTATAAAAAATTTTGTATTATATATTATATTAGATTATATTAGTTTATATATATATATATATAAGATATAATCGTATTATACGATATGATTACAATAAAATATTAAATTATATATATATATATATATATATATATATATATATTGTTACGTATAAAGGAAACAAACAAAAAAAAAGAAAACGGCAAAGTTGCCGTGCAAAGGGAAAAAAAGAAAAAAAAAAAAGAAAAAAGAGAGATTTCACGTGAACAAAAATAGAAGTTTCTTAGGGTTTTAGTCCACATATAAAATCTATGTAAAGGCTTTCTATTAGTAACCTTAGACTCACACTTCGTTCTTTCCTCATTGATTGGATTTGTGCCTCCTTTTTTTTTTTTTGGCTTTATCAAGATTTCTAATCTCCTTAATTTCTTTCATCTTGGTGAGTGTATCAATTATTTAACATGTTTGTTTGATGTTTTGGTTTATTATGTGAGTATTAGAATTATTATTATCATCATATGGATTCTTTTATCATGTGTATTTTATGTCAATTGGTAATTGAAAAGAGCTGATGATTTGGTTGTTTTGATTAACTTCTCATTAAACACTAGATTGGAGATATTATAGATTTTCATATTTTTATTATGTAGATCTTTATGGATATATTTTATTATCAATTATATCATGTTAATTATGTGTTGAAAACAAAGTGCGCAGCGAAATTTTTAAAAAATTTTCATCAGAGTAATTTCTAAAACACAAGTTTGGCATGTTATATGTATAAATTAAACAGATCTTACTAACCTCCGTGTGCTGAAGAACCTCTGCAACCTGTGTAGAGAAGTAATGTTTCAGAAGAGCCTCAACCAACTGGTCTTCTTTGCTATTCTCTATCCACAACCGGAGTGAGTGTGGGCTCACACGTACAGCTCTTCCACCGATGACTCTCCTTCCAACCAATAGAGAGAACCCAAAGCTAGTGTCCATGATTTGTGAACAAAAGCTCTCAGGGAGTTTTCAGATGCTTACTAGAAGAGTATCACTCTTAATCTCTCAAATTGATCTCTATTGATCTGAGTAAATCATAAGACTCACACCCTTTTATAGTTATTGGTCCTGGGGTTAGTCCATATCAGATTAGGTCTCAAAAACTCGAAACAGAATCAAGTTCAGATCAATATCTGATAAGATCCACGTTGAAAACGTGTAATCTTATCTCTCGCTGATCGACAGGCCGAACATTTTAATCGACAGGCCAATTCGGCAGGCCGAACTCCCAAGAAAAAATCTCCGCAAATCTTTTATTTTCCACCATAGATTCTAAAGGATAAAGTCTCAGTTTTGATTCAAATAACCCAATAGAGAAGTTATCTGATCGAAACAAACTTTATCAAGATAATCTCTAAGAAAATAAATCAATTCACAATAATTCTACAAGTTTATCTTGTTCTAATTTGTCCAAAATTAAAACAACCGATAAACAGACAAGAATTATCTGATCGTAATAATTCAACAAGTTTATCTTGAACTAATTTCTTACAAAATTAATTCAACCGATAAACAGACATGAATTATTTGATTCTTACAAATTTATAACCAATATGATAAATCCAACATAAGTTACCAATTATCGAAAAAGCACGCCGTGTCGTTACAGGATTTTGTGAGCTAGCAAAGGGGACCAAAATGGACCTATAAAGTTCAAGCTCATGATAATTATGAAACCCAATATCCCAGATATACATTTCACAATTATCAACTCCAACGCTACTCTACTAAAAGCTTGGAGCTGTACTCTCGAACTTTATAGAATTACGAAGCTCATGTAGCTAAGTCTCCATGACATATCATAGTGTATCGCATCCCCATATGATCATCCATAATCGGCTTAAGGACAAGTTCTGTCTTACCTTCTCGATTATTTTTATCTTACGTTCCATTGTCTCACCATTAGAAAACTTACCATCCAAAGATAGTATACCATTCGGTTACACCTATGTATCCAAATGGTTGAGCGCTCCAGTTTTTCAATTACAGGACAACGCATATAAGAGGATATCATTACTCCTAAAGAGGAGCTATGGATTCCATATCTATGAATAACAAGTCTACGCTATCAAGAGTTATGCCTCCAATGTACCGGTATGCATACCACTATTGAGATGTGGGTGTCACCCTTTGGCACATCAAAAGACACAAGTCGAGACAACGGGCCCACTATTCATCTCAGGATTAAGATACAATACAAATGACTGTCTAAAGTGAATCGATTTGCCAAGACAGAATTATTAATCCAAATCAATTCACTTTATGTCCTGATCCAACACGTCGTCACCTATGACAACGCGCCAATGTTTCTATTCATGGAGTCCAACTATAATGGTCAAGACAAATCATCTCCCAAAAGGGATATAGACAACATAACAATCTTTACATGAATAAAGCGCCCAACTTTATTCCCTCGATTACGGATCATATGTTTTAGACCGTTTCCTTAAGAATCGTGTCGTCCGCATAATCAGTCCATCATATGCCCAATTCTTAAGGTTTAGACTGATAGTCTCAGACTACCGTTTGCTTATCATACATTCAACAAATATGAACGTAAAGAGGACAAGATTTGGCATATATAAATGAATAAATTCTTTATTGATAAAAATGTCTCCAAAAATGTATTACATTTTTACTCCTTAGGGCATACATGTCTAACAATCTCCCACTTGCACTAAGTGAGTAAATACAGAAAATTTCACATCCCCATAGCTTCCACATGCCTCTCGAAGACTCTCCCAGTAAGTGTCTTCGTAAATGGATCAGCTAAATTGTCCTCTGACGCGATCTTGCACACCGTGACATGCCCCCCCCCAACGAAGTCCTTTATCACATGATACTTCTGATCAATATGCTTACTCTTCTTGTGAAATCTTGGTTCCTTAGCATTAGGTACCGCCGCACTGTTATCACAGTACAGTGATACCGCTTTATCCATACCAGGAACTACCTTAAGATCCCCAAGGAACTTACGGAGCCACACTGCTTCTTTCGAAGCATCACTAGCTGCCACATACTCGGCCTCCATCGTTGAATTCGAAGTGCAATCTTGCTTCGCACTTCTCCAACTGATGGCACCACCACCCAGAGTAAATACAAACCCCGAAGTCGATTTTCTAGAATCCAGATAGGATTGAAAATCCGAATCAGTGTATCCTAGAGGAGTTAAATCCTCACTCGAATACACAAGCATATACCCTCGAGTCCTTCTCAGGTACTTGAAAATATGCTTTACCGCTACGCCATTCTACTATGGAGTGCCCGGCGCAGTCAAATGGGATAAAATCCCATTCTCTAACAAGTGTCCCAAGAACTCATCAGAAAGGTATTCCCCACCTTGATCAGATCGAAGTGCCTTTATGGGTCTACCCAATTGCTTTTCTACTTCAGCCTAAAGCTCCCTGAACTTATCATAAGTTTCGCTTTTGTGGTGCATTAGGTACACATACCCATATCTTGAGTAATCGTCAATAAAAGTGACGAAGTACTCATACCCTCCTCGTACCCGGATGTTCATCGGCCCGCAAACATCACTATGCACAAGTTCTAGAACCCTTTGGGCCCTATTGCCCTTAGACCCGTATGGTCTTTTGGTCATTTTACCCTCCAAACAAGACTCACATTGAGGTATAGATTCCACCTTTAAGTGACTTAAAGGTCCATCCCTTACCAACCTTTGAATCCTATTCAGGTTAATATGGCCAAGGCGCAAATGCCAAAGATAAGTCTTATTAGAGTGAGAAGTTTTAAGTCTTTTTGAGTTATTATCATTTATCTCAGCATTAAGCAATAAGTCCATCTTAGGTTTGATAAAATATAGATTATTTTGCATCCATCCAGAATAGATAAAAGATTTTTTTTTACTAATCACCACTTTTTTATTAAAAGATACCACGTAGGAGTCTTTAAATAAAGAAGATACAGAAATTAAATTCCTTTTAAATTTAGGAACATAAAAACAATCTCGCAAAATTAAATTCCTATAATTATCAAAGTAATGATGGATATCTCCCACTGCTTCCACTGAGACCAAGGATCCATCGCCCATCTGAAGCGTTAAGTCTTTACGTAGTAGACTTCTCGTTTCTTTGAATCCTTATAGAGAAACACAAACATGATTAGTTGCACCGGAATCTATGACCCAGATGTCACTGGATTCCTCAACCAAACAAGTTTCTAAATATAGAAGATCACACCTACCTCCCTTGGAAAGGAAGTCCTTGTAATGCTTCTTTATATGCCCAACCTTACCACAGAAGAAGCACTTAAGCTTCTTTGGGTTCTTCTTCTTCTTCTTCTTGCTCTTGGTAGCAGCAGGAATAGAAGACTTCCCACTCTTGGCCCGTTGCTTCTTTCCATTCCCAGAGTTAGGATTGGAACCAGAAGCAGCTACCATGTTGGCCTCACCACCAGCAGGAGACTCCCTGATCAGCAGTTCAAACTCCTGTAACTGTTTCATCAGTTCTGTCAAGGTCATATCCCGTTTATTGCTTAAATTAAAAGTAGCTCTAAATGGGATAAATTCCTTAGACAGAGTCTCAAAGACCATAGTTATCTGAGTTTCAGCATCGATGTCAGCTCCATTGGTTTGAGCCCCAGCGAGGTAACCCATGACCAACATCATGTGCTCATTTACAGATGTCCCCGGCCTCTGTCTACAGTTTAAGAGTTTTCGAAGCGCCCCTTGCCGCTTTGTTATGGCCTGGCCTCCAAACATGTCCTCAAGATTATCCAAGATCTGCTTCGCAGTCTCATAATCCTGATGTTGAGCCTGCAGCACGTTGTTCATGCTAGCCATAACATAGCAGCGGGCCTGATCATTAGCATCTTTCCAACGGTCGTACACTTGGAATTGCTCATTACTTGAGTCTCCCGTAGGCTTGGGAGGACAAGGGGTTGTCAGTACATATTTTAGTTTCTCAAAGGATAGAACAATGTCCAGGTTTCGTTTCCAATCGTTATAATTCTCACCAGTTAATTGGTTTTTGTCAAGTATCGATGATAAAGCATTTTTAGACATTTTCAATATACAATAAAGAATCATATACCAAACATAAGCAAACATATATAATAATTTAGTAAGATAACACAATCATGTAAAATCATACAAATGTGTTTATGTGTCAAAACCTTGAAAATATCATAACCTTACAACGATAATTCCCAACTCAGAATTCAACAAGCTCCTAGGGGAGTCATGCTAAATTCAATCAGAAACACGGATCCCCTCCTGATTAATATATGCCATCCAAGACCCATTTGATCCAACATATACTAATAATCGTTTCTTTGGCCATTAATTTTATTAACAGAGCTCCTAGGGGAGGTTAATAATAAAACTAATGTGAGTGTATAACCACCGTTTCAATATTTTATCCATGATTTATAATTACCACCTAGGGGTGTGCAACCATAAATCATACTAAAATACCTTATCCTTTCAGAGATCCAATCTGGTACATGATAGAAATCCCTTCCTAGGGGTCGGGACCACCATATTCTTCCTATGGACCAACGATGGAGGCCTTAGGTCCTCTCTTCAAAAACCTTCTCCCACTCAATCTTTTGAAGTCAAGGTTTTATTTTAAAATTATGCATGAACAATTTTAATATGAGCGGCACTCCTTATTCTATATGACATGTTATCAATATACATGGTAAATCATATTATAATGTAGACAAGCAAAGCAGTCAAGCAAAGCTACAAGCAAAACAATAATAACCGTAATATTATGGTTCCACCCTAGAGAATAGAAAACTAAGATTACAAGAGAACAATCGAGACATTTTTTGATTCTTCATCCTTGAATCCTCAAGTTGTATCCTTCTTCATGTAATATCCATCTTCAAGTCTTCAATCCCGTATGAATCGAATACTTTATATTTCGGTCACATCCAAATTTAATGTTTCTTAGAATCGTCCCAAAAATAAAATTAAAACTACACCGGAAAAATTACACCTTTTCTGGACACTCGACAGCTCTCGGTCGGCAGGCCGATGTGGGTGATCGGGCTGTCGATCATGGAGGTTTGGCCTGTCGAACTGAAGGTTCGGCCTGCCAGCAGAGCACCAAAATTTATGCCCCACTATCGGCCTGCCAAACCACACGTCCGGCCTGCCGATCTGTGACCTTCGGCCTGTCGAACTGTGAGGTTCGGCATGCCGACTGAGCAGAAAACCTTCATTCCAGAAAATACAATTTTAATGCAATTCATCAATTTTATTTTCAACAATTCAAAAACATAAAATTAGAGACTCAGGAAATACCTGGAGGCGCAATCATCAATCTTTAAGATCCAACTTCTCATTCCGTCTTCTCCGAATAATTATTTAATTACAAAATTCTTACAAATTAAAAATTAAATAACAATTTTTAGACGGAGATGATAGTCCGCCATCTAATCACATGAAAAACCTAGATACACATTCTAACCTCTAAGGAACAATAACTGGCATTAATTAATTAATAAATAATTAAACAACGATTTAATCAACCATAATTAATTAATAAACATTCACCACATAATCCATGACAACATATATATTATATAGAAACCTAGAGTGCCATCTCTCTATAAAATTCAATTCAAGCATAGGAGAGATTAAGATCACAAAATTTATGCATATAACATGATCACAAACTTATAAATTTATGTAAAAACCTCGGCTCTGATACCAATTGTTGGAAAAAAAGTGCGCAGCGAAATTTTTAAAAATTTTTCATCATAGTAATTTCTAAAACACAAGTTTGACATGTTATATGTATAAATTAAACAAATCTTACTAACCTTAGTGTGCCGAAGAACCTCCGCAACCTATGCAGAGAAGTAACGTTCCAGAAGAGCCTCAACCAACTGGTCTTCTTTGCTATTCTCTATCCGCAATCGGAGTGAGTGTGGGCTCACACGTACAGCTCTTATACCGGTGACTCTCCTTCCAACCAATAGAGAGAAACCAAAGGTAGTGTTCGTGATTTGTGAACAAAAGCTCTCAGGGAGTTTTCAGATGCTCACTAGAAGAGTATCACTCTTAATCTCTCAAATTGATCTCTATTGATCAGAGTAAATCATAAGACTCACTCCCTTTTTATAGTTATTAGTCTCGGGGTCAGTCCATATCAGATTAGGAATCAAAAACTCGAAACAGAATCAAGTTCAGATCAATATCTAATAAGATCCGCGTGAAAATGCGTAATCTTATCTCTCGCTGATCGACAGGCCAAGCATTCTGATCGGCAGACCAAACAGGCCAGTTCGACAGGCCGACCACGTCATTCGGCAGGCCGAACTCTCGAGAAAAAATCTCCGTGAATCTTTTATTTTCCACCCGAGATTCTAAAGGATAAAGTCTCAGTTTTGATTCAAATAACCCAATAGAAAAGTTATCTGATCAAAACAAACTTTATCAAGATAATCTCTAGGAAATAAATCAATTCACAATAATTCTACAAGTTTATCTTGTTCTAATTTGTCCAAAATTAAAACAACCGATAAACAGACAAGAATTATCTGATCGCAATAATTCAACAAGTTTATCTTGAACTAATTTCTTACAAAATTAATTCAACCGATAAATAGACATGAATTATTTGATTCTTACAAATTTGAAACCGATCTGATAAATTTGACATAAGTCACCAATTATCGAAAAAGCACGCCGTGTCGTTACAGGATTTTGTGAGCTAGCAAAGGGGACCAAAATGGACCTATAAAGTTCAAGCTCATGATAATTATGAAACCCAATATCCCAGATATACATTTCACAATTATCAACTCCAACGCTACTCCACTAAAAGCTTGGAGCTGCACCCTCGAACTTTATAGAATTACGAAGCTCGTGTAGCTAAGTCTCCATGACATATCATAGTGTATCGCATCCCCATATGATCATCCATAATCGGCTTAAGGACAAGTTCTGTCTTACCTTCCCGATTATTTTTATCTTACGTTCCATTGTCTCACTATTAGAAAACTTACCATCAAAAGATAGTATACCATTCGGTTACACCTATGTATCCAAATGGTTGAGCGCTCCAGTTTTCCAATTACAAGACAACACATATAAGAGGATATCATTACTCCTAAAGAGGAGCTATGGATTCCATATCTATGAATAACAAGTCTACGCTATCAAGAGTCATACCGGTATGCATACCACTATTGAGATGTGGGTGTCACCTAGGCACATCAAAAGACACAAGTCGAGACAACGGGCCCACTATTCATCTTAGGATTAAGATACAATACAAATGTCTATCTAAAGTGAATCAATTTTCCAAGATAGAATTATTAATCCAAATCAATTCACTTTATGTCATAATCCAACACGTCGTCACCTATGACAACGCGCCAATGTTTCTATTCATGGAGTCTAACTCCGATGGTCAAGACAAACCATCTCCCAAAAGGGATATAGACAACATAACAATCTTTACATAAATAAAGCGCCCAACTTTATTCCCTCGATTGCGGATCATATGTTTTAGACCGTTACCTTAAGAATCGTGTCTTTCGCATAATCAGTCCATCATATGCCCAATTCTTAAGGTTTGGACTGAGAGTCTCAGACTATTGTTTGCTTATCATACATTCAACAAATATGAACGTAAAGAGGACAAGATTTGGTATATATAAATGAATAAATTCTTCATTGATAAAAATGTCTCCAAAAACGTATTACATTTTTACTCCTTAGGGCATACATGTCTAACATTATGTGTTTACAATTTTAATTGAGGTTTTATTGGGTTATGGATTATGATTGAATTTTTTTGATGCCTTATGCCTACTTTTCATACAAACACCAAACAGCCGTCGTGTTTCAATAATTTTTTATTCAGTATTGCTTTGTTTATATTTTTCTTATATTTTCCTCAAATACTAGAATCTTAGCTTTCTTTTGGCTTTTGAATTGCTTGAATCAGAGTTTTTTTTTAAATAGTTATGATTTTTTGAAGTTGACCCTAAAAGCTATGCAGTTTTACATATATCCAAAATTTAGACTGAATTTTGAGGACTTTTGCTTTATGTAAATTATTGTCAAAATATGCATGTAATATATCAAATTCTTTGTTTTTGAGTCTAGTTTCTAATACTACTAGATTGAGCTGATTTGGAGTTAAGATGAAATTATTATGAATTTTTAAGTGAATAAAGGTCACTCTGCCTACTTTTGGGAATTATGCCCTAGGTTCATAAATTGTGATTTTGTGTTTCTTGATGTTATTGCATGGCAAGGTGATGTTCAATGATAGCATGAAATGTATATAGGTTGTCATAAAAATTTTAGGGACGAAGTAATTTTATTTTAATTATTTGAGTATGATGATCATGTGTTGCTCATTGCTTCAAGAATTTAGGGTTTATTTTGTTTCTGAATTCTAATGCATATTTTGAATTGTTGAAAATTTATTTGAAGCTAATTTTGGATATTTATAGTTTTAGGTGTTTATTACATGCAGGATTTTTATGAAATTATTTTGTGATATAGATAATGTATTATATGAATATTTGTTAAGGCTACTCACTATTTTGTGTTGCTGCCAAATTTTGTGTTATAAATTGAATGACTTATTTTATTTATCTAATGGAATTTTTATTTCCAGAGAAAAAAAATCTGAGCATTATATATATATATATATGTTAACTTTGTTCCAGTAAGTTTTCGTGCTCTAATTGCATGTGATTTGAAAGATATAGGGTTTTGAATGCTTAAAGGTCAGGCAGTTTTTATTACTGGCAAATTTACTTGAATGTTTAAAAATCAGAAAAAGATATTTTGGTTTGATATCTTTAAGAGAAGAAAATTTGAGTGATATTTATATATGTTAGCTATGTTATGGATTAATTCTTACACTTTATTCATGCTTGTAACTTGAGATTAGTTTCTCTAAGTGATTAAAGGTCAAGTTTTCTATCTTTATGTTTCTTGACGTTAAGTGCATGTTTGTGACTCAAAGATGCTTTGTTTTATTGAGAATGATATATGATAATGTAAAATAGTATTAAATGATATTATGAAGAGGAATATTAATTTTGTGTATTATATGAATGATTGACATAAACACTCCAAAGGGCGAGCACATCGAGAACCACAGCAACGTCACCCAAGTTAAGGTTTTGTAAGTAAGCAAGACAAGCAAGTACATTCTCACCTGCAACATGATAAAAGTTTTCGAAAAAGTTTTGAGAACATGTTTTGTGATAATTTTTAAGTTTGTTTTTATATATTGTCTTCGTATGAAAACTCTTGTTGCAACAAGAAGATTTTTAATGACGAGGTATGTTAAAGCTTATATATATATGTATATATATATGTATCACTCAATTAAGTGTTACCCACCCTATGTTTATATTTATGTTTATGTTTATGATGTCCCGAAGGTTGGACTTCTCATGTTTGGTTTGGTACTAACTATCCTACTCCTCTCATGATGGCGCACCATGATGTTTATGTTTATGATACAACGCTTGGGCCCCTAAAGATAAAATGAATAATGTTTTAACATAGAAGTTTAAATGAAAAGATATGTTCTATATAAACTTGTGCCTCGTGCACTACTATGATTATGATTATGATATTATGTAATGATTTTAAAAAAATTGTTTTATGTTGTGAGATAGGAATGTGTACTTGCTAAGCTTATGCTTACTTAGTTTATATCATGTTGCAGATAAGGATAAGATGCAGGTTGACTAGGATGGAGGACAAGGACAAGCGTGTGTGCAAGGAGTGTTGGACTGGAAACAGAGCCATGTCATGAAAGAAATTAAACTCGAACAAAAATTTAATATATTATGTTCTGCATTTTTATTTGTTTGAGACTCAGCTCTGATTGTAATATGTTCATTTGAATTATGTTTTGTTGAATATAAAATTGTGTTTCTAAATTTGGGTTTGTTAGTTTTACTGTATCAAAAAAAAAATTGCATGTGTTTCCTAGGATATTTCTCTGAGTATTGTTGATTGTTTCAAATTTCTTATCGGTAATTATTAAGTTTAATGGTAAAAGCAACGTTCTCCTATGGCACCCGTAAGGGGGCATTGCATGTCAACACTATCTCAGTGCTTGCTTAGCATCGCTATTTGCTTTGGCTAAAAGTGTAACACCCACCTATTTTTGTGTAACGGACCACATTAAGTTAGTAACGATGTTAAAGAATTTTATTAATAATTATGTTATATGTTATGAGATATGATGTTAATGTTACTAACTTTTTATGTCAAGTTTTATGACAGGTGATGACCGCTTGGAATCGTTGTGCTCAAGTGTTCATTTTTTTTAATGTATGTTTAATTATGATGCATGATGAATTGAATGTTTTAATGTATGGCATTTAAGGACAGTTCGGTAGGCCAAACTTTTAAGTTCTGTAGGCCGAATAGTCTGCCCAAGACTGGCAGGCCGAAGAAATCCATTGGCAGGCCAAACTTGGTGGAACCAGCAGGCCGAACACAGCTGACGAGCAGTCAGCAGAAATCTCTCCAAAATTATGGCTAAGTTAATTACGTTAATTGGATAATTTAATGTGATTAATTGACATAATAATGGAATGTTTTATCAGTTAAGGAAGTTTAAGGGTTTGACTTCGCATTGATTTGTGGCAATTTAAATGGTTTCCCATTTAAAAAGGGCAAAACATGGTAAGTGATGAGTGAGAGTTTTGACTTTCCTTTTTCTTCTTTCTCTCCTTCACGCCAATTGCCACCTAACAGTCAGAAATTCTGACTTAATGGAGGGACTTAATGAAGGGCAATGAATGTTCATTATACTTGTTATGTTAAAATTTTTAACGACTCTTTTCCTCACATGTTATTTTCCCCTCTCATTCACTATCTGAGACATTCTTTTTCTGATTTTCTCTCATTCTCACATTTTTCTCTCTAAGTTCTGAGACGTTCTCTCATTCTCATTCTTCCTCTTCTCTTCTCCACGAATTTCTTTCTCTCTATCCCAAAAATTCTCTGCAAGAAAATTGTAAGAAAAGTTGTATTTTCCTCAGTTAAAATCAAGGATTTTGAGAAGAAATTTCAAGGTAAGAATTTAGTTTTTCCAGTGTTTTTGAAAAGAAATTCTCCTCCTTAATTCGTCTACAATATTCTTCTTTAGGTATTGTATTTTTTTTTGAATTTTTAATATGATATGCATGTATGTGTTATGAAATGTTTTCCTAAGTTTCAAGTTGTTTCAATGTTTTAATGATGAAATATGGATTTTATATCTTCTACCCCTCACAATAAAATTTTACTGTTTAATCTTGATGCATAAAAAAAAATTAATGTTATTTAAGGGGTAAATGAAAGATGTTTTTTATGAAAGTTAACAAGTATGTGTATGTGTATGTTTTGATGAGCATATTTTATGTTACGAGATTTTCTATGAGAAAACTGTTTTAATAAATGTTATTTCTGGATTTTGTTTATGAAATGTTATGTATGTTTAAATGATTTTATGATAATGAAATAATTGTATGCATGATAATATGGTGTTTGTATGAATTTTAAAATGTATGTACTTTAAATTATTAGAAAACGTTTTTCAAAAAGATTTTCATGTTTTGATGATAATGTTTAAGGAAGCATGTTATGAATAGTATTTGTTTTTATGTGATGATAATGTTATGTTTACACAATAATGATTATGAATCATGTTTGTAATATGAGATGAAAGAATGATATATGAATGAATGTTATACATATGAATGAAATATGAAAGAATGATATGTGAATGAATATTTTATGATAAGTGTTAATTTTATTGTATTTTTAATGGATAAATGGCATGAACACTCAAAGAAGCGAGCACATCGAGACCGCGGCATCATCACCAAAAGTATACTCAGGTTAAGTAAGCTAGCGTTGAGGTAAGTACATTCTCACCTGCAACATGACACGTTTTATAAGGTTTGATGGTATGTTTGCAAGGATATTCATGATGATTTTATGATGATTTTTCCTTAAAGGATTTCTTATGAAAGATTTTCATGATTTTAAGTTATGCATGATGATTATGGCATGTTTCAAAGTATGAAAATTATGTATATATGTATCACCTAATAAGTGTTGCACACCAATGTTATGAAATGAAATGTTATGATGTCATGTTTGGTTTTGGATTAGCTACCCTTCTCCTCTCATGACGGCGCGCCTATGATGATGTTTATGGTGCAACACTTGGGCCCTTAAGATAAAATGGAATAAGTTTTTAAATGATGAACGCAATGAAAGATATATTCTATGAAATTGTGCTTCAAGCACTTTTATGATATGATGACAATGATGATGATGATGTTTATGAAATGTTTTAATTTGTGAGAATTATATGTACTTACTAATCATTAGCTTAATCATGTTTTATGTCATATTGCAGATAAGGGTAATAAAGTCATGGATTAGGCGGAGGACATGGAAAGGCGTGTGAGCACTAAGCACGATGAATTGTAACCAGAGGCACGCCAAGAAGAACGTTTTTATGTTTTTAATCAAGTTATATATTTTGGAACATATTTTTATGTTAAGTTTTATGAATACTTATACTATGGTTTTATAAGTTATTTTATCATTTTTAATGAATTATGAACTTCCGTAATATTTTATGAAAAGCTGGTTTGTTTTAAAAATTAGGTTTTTCTTAAAGATTTTGGCTCGGTCGGCCTGTCGAACATCCTTGGTCGGCCTGCCGAAGTCTGAAGGTTCAGCCTGCCGATAATGTTTTCGGCCTGCCGAATGAAGTTGAGATTTTTAAGCTAGTTTGCAAAGCCTCTGCCGGCCTGCCGGTTGAGGGAACTCCGGCCTGCCGATCATGTTCGGCCTGTCGAAGTCCCAAGTTTGGCCTGCCGAACTGTGGGAGTAAGTAAATTTTTTAATTAATGTGATGATTAATGAGATATAATGTGATGTTTTTATAAGTCCTAATTTTACAACTTGGTATGTCTATTCTATTAAAATAAGTTCATGATTAATTTAAAGTATAATTGAATAAATTATGATATGAAATAAGTTAAGCAATGTTATTTTAAACAATGTTAAAAAAAATGTATGAATGGATCTTGGTTATGTATGTTTAACTACGTTTACATTTGAAAATATCGTATAAGTTATGTAATTACGTTTATGTTTAAAGTTAAATAAGTATAAATGTATGAATGTAACGATATTTGTGACGTCCGAGCTAAGGGGCGTTACAGGCTTTGGTATCAGAGAGATTTTTCGATTACAATTCATATCGCCACACGTCAATCCAAGTCCTCCAAGTAAGTATGTTATTAAGTTAGATGTATTGATGCAAGTATGATGATAAGATTAAGGTTTGAATGTTTAATGATTAACGATTCAGTAGTGAAAACCTGTCTCATAATTGGAAGATTATTTCTAAGACCTAATTCTTTTAGGAAATTTACGATGGACGGCTATAGAAGAATGCAGACTCGCACCCAAACTAATGAAAGACTCATGACGATGATTGCTGAACTGCAGAGGCAGTTGGAGGATCAACGAAGGGAAATTGCTGCTTTAAGGGCCAATGTCCAGAATGATGAACGACGAGGCAATAATGTGCCTCCTCCTCCTCCTCCGCAGCCTCAAGTCAACGAAATCCCAGCTCCTGCTGCTGAACCAAGAGCAGCATATCAGGAACCCCTTCTGGTCAGATAGAAAAGGGTTAAGCCAGTAGACTTTGAGGGTTCTAAGGATCCGCTTATAGCTCAGGGATGGTTAAAGACGATCGAAGCCACCCTAAGACTTATGGATTTCACAGACAACGAGAAGGTCCTCTGCGCCTCGTACTGCCTCACCATGGAGGCCAGGATATGGTGGGATGGCATCGAACAGAGCAGGAATGTTGAAGAAATGACATGGGCTGACTTTGTTCATGAATTCAACACAAAGTTCTTCCACATGAATGTCACGAGGAAGCATTATGAGGAGTTTGAGAGCTTACGATAAGGGGATATGTCAGTCACCGATGTGGTGACAAAGTTTGATCAGTTAGCCCATTTATGTCTAGGGATGGTTATGAATGAAGGTGAAAGGGTTAGAAGACTGATCAGAGCCCTTAGACCAGATATTGCTAAGATTGTTGACGGGGCAAGTCTGCGAAGAACCCAAGAACAGGTTGTCATGAGGGCTCAACATGTTGAGTTTCATCTGTCAAAGTTAAGAAGGAACCAGCCTCAGCCCAACCAACAAGTCAACAATGCAAGCAACCAAAACCGCCTTCCCCACAGGAACAACAACAACAACCAGAACTGGAGGAACAATAAGAGGAAGGGCAATCCTCCACAACAGCAGGGCCAAGACAATAAGAGGCACAATGACGGTCAGCGCAACAACAATGACAGGTGATTTCAACTGTGTGCCAAATGTAGAAAGAAGCATCCAGGGGAATGTCGCTTGGGAACAAACCAATGTTTCATCTGTGGGCGTGAAGACCACTATGTTAAGAACTGTCCCAAGTTGATGAATGCCAATGCCCTGCAGAGACCTCCTCCTCAAGCCCAGCTTCATCAGATGCAAGCCTCCCTTGAAGGGCCACTTATTAGTCAAGGGAGAATTGAAGCCCCACCGACGAATGCTCGAATCTATGCCATGACGAAAGAACAAGTGGCTGCAGAAGCTTCCAATGTGGTCACAGGTCAGATAACAAGCTTATTTAATGATGCTTATGTTCTTTTTGATACGGGTGCCACGCATTCTTTTGTATCTATGTCATATGCTAAGAAGTTAGGGGTTCGTTTAGAGCCTATAAGACAGGGATTCACTACGACACTACCCTCTGGGGAAGTGATATTATCCGTGCACTGTTTGCGTGCAGTACCCCAATGGATTTCTAATAGGTAACTTTTCGTCGACCTTATTGTGATCGACATGCATGAATACGACATGATTCTTGAGATGGATTTCCTAAGCAAGTACAATGCATTTATCGAATACCAAAAACAAAAAGTGATCTTCCATCCTAAAGGCGATCAAAAGTTCATTTATGTTGGCGAGTCCAGAGAGAAACCCAGCATGTTTTTATCGGCAATGAAAGCAAGGAAGTTATTAGCAAGTGGCTGCATTGGCTATCTAGCGAACGTTGTAGACAAAAGCCAATAAGGAAAGACAAGAATTGAAGATGTGAATATTGTTCATGAATATAAAGATGTGTTTCCTGATGATCTGACAAGTCTATTGCCAGAAAGAGAAGTTGAATTCAAAATTGAGCTCGCTCCAGGCACCGATCCAATCTCTAAAGCGCCTTACAGAATGGCCCCAATAGAATTAAAAGAGCTTCACATGCAATTAAAGGAGCTACTTGACAAAGGTTTCATTAGGCCAAGTCACTCACCATGGGGTACTCCAGTTTTATTTGTAAAGAAGAAGGATGGCACTATGAGACTCTGCATCGACTACAGAGAGCTAAACAAGGTGACGATCAAGAACAAGTACCCGTTGCCTCAAATTGATGATTTGTTTGATCAGCTTAAGGGTGCATCGGTGTTCTCAAAGATTGATCTACGATCAGGATATCACCAGTTGAAGGTTAAATAAGGAGATATCCCCAAAACTGCTTTCAGGTCGAGGTATGGTCACCATGAATTTGTGGTTATGCCTTTTGGTCTGACCAATGGACCTGCTGCCTTTATGGATTTGATGAACAGGGTATTCAAGGATTTTCTCGATAAATTTGTTGTTGTATTTATCGATGATATTCTTGTCTATTCTAAGAATCAAGAAGAACATGAAGAGCATTTAAGGATTGTGCTGGAGACGTTAAGAAGACACCAGCTATATGCTAAGTTCTCCAAATGCGAGTTTTGGCTAGATAAAGTGTCATTCTTGGGGCATGTTATTTCAAAGGATGGGATTATGGTTGACCCTGCTAAAGTAGAAGCTGTACTCAACTGGAAGCAACCAATGAATGCAAGTGAAATAAGGAGCTTCTTGGGTCTAGCAGGTTATTATCGGAGATTCGTAGAATATTTCTCTAAGATAGCAGCTCCACTCACGAACTTGACTCGCAAGGGAAAGAAGTATGAATGGACGGATGCATGTGAAAAGAGTTTTCAAGAACTGAAGAAAAGGTTAACGACGGCTCCAGTATTGGCAATTCCTGAAGGAAATGACGGGTTTGTTATTTATAGTGATGCATCTAAGATGGGCCTAGGAGCTGTATTGATGCAAAATGAAAAGGTGATTGCTTATGCTTCAAGACAACTGAAGGATTACGAAAAGAACTATCCTACTCATGATCTCGAGTTAGCAGCAGTCGTTTTTGCGTTGAAGATATGGAGACACTATTTATATGGGATCCAATGCAAGATCTTCACTGATCATCAAAGTCTAAAGTACTTCTTCACGCAAAGAGACCTGAACATGAGACAACAAAGATGGCTAGAGTTGGTGAAGGATTACAATTGTGAAATCCTTTATCATCCTGGTAAAGCTAACCGAGTGGCTGATGCTCTAAGTAGGAAGCCAGTTGCCACGTTGATGTCTATGCAAGCAATGTCTCCACCTTTAAGGAAGGAAATTCTAGACTTCGGTTTAGAACTCATAGCAGTCCAGCTATCAGCACTCTCTTTTGCTCCAACGATGTATGATGAAATTCGAAGTAAGCAAGATGACGACATAAGCCTTGTAAGGATCAAGCAAGAAATGAAAGTAGGAAAATGTCAAGAGTTTCGTATTGTAGATGACGGAACTCTGTACCTCAAGGACCGTTTATGTGTTCCCAATGTTGATAATTTAAGGGAAAAGATCTTGGCAGAAATTCATGACACTCCTTATTCTATTCATCCTGGTTCAACAAAGATGTATAATGATCTAAGAGGTAACTTTTGGTGGTTTGGAATGAAACGTGATGTTGCAAAGTATGTGAAGAAATGTATGACATGTCAGCAAGTAAAGGCAGAACACCAGAGACCTGGTGGTGAACTGTAGTCTATCCAAATACTGGAATAGAAATGGGAGGAAATAGCAATGGATTTCAGTACCGGCTTACCCAAAACTATGAATGGTTATGACGCAATTTGGGTAGTTGTGGATCGGTTGACGAAAACGGCGTATTTCATTCCTATCAAGATCACTTACTCTATGGAACGGTTAGCGGAACTCTATGTTTAGGAAATTGTACGACTTCATGGGATTCCCAAGTCAATCATCTCAGATCGTGATGGCAGGTTCACATCTAAGTTTTGGAAGAGTGTACAGACTGTAATGGAAACCAGGCTTCATTTCAGTACAGCTTTTCATCCTTAAAATGACGGCCAAACGGAGAGGACGAACTTGATTTTAGAAGATATGCTACGAGCTTGTTCTCTCGATTTTAAGACCAGCTGGTGTAAAATGTTGCCGTTAGCAGAATTTGCTTACAACAACAGCTTTCAGGCGACAATTGGGATGGCACCATATGAAGCATTGTATGGGCAAAAATGCAGGTCGCCTATATGTTGGCACGAAGCTGGTGAAAAGAAGTTGATGAAAAGCATAGATGCTAAAAGAACCGATTTTGTGAATGAAACTTCTAGATGATAAAGTTGATAAGAAGAAGAATAGAGACCACACAAAGCCGTCAGAAGAGTTACGCTGACAAGAGAAGAAGACCCTTAGAGTTCGCCGTGGGCGAATATGTGTTTCTGAAAGTTGCACCAATGAAAGGAATTATGAGGTTTGGGAAGAAAAGCAAGTTAAGTCCAAGATTCATCGGTCCTTATGAGGTGGTTAAACGAAAAGGCAAAGTAGCTTATCAGTTGAAGTTGCTATCTGAAATGTCCGCAATGCACGAGGTATTTCATGTCTCCATGCTCAAGAAATATGTTCCGGACCCTACGCATGTGATTGAGCCACAAGTGATCGAGATACGGGAAGACTTAAGTTACGAAGAAAAGCCAATGAAGATACTCGATCGGAAAACCAAGACCTTGAGGAATAAAGAAATTCCATTGGTTAAGGTATTATGGCAAAATTAGCAAGTCGTAGAAGCCAAATAGGAACGTGAAGATAACATGAAAGCTATGTATCCGCATTTATTCTAAGTTTCGAGGACTGAAACTTTTATAAGGTGGGCAGAATTATAACACCCACCTATTTTTGTGTAACGGACCACATTAAGTTAGTAACGATGTTAAGGAATTTTATTAATAATTATGTTATATGTTATGAGATATGATATTAATGTTACTAACTTTTTATGTCAAGTTTTATGACAGGTGATGACCGCTTGGAATCGTTGTGCTCAAGTGTTCATGATTATTTTAATGTATGTTTAATTATGATGCATGATGAATTGAATGTTTTAATGTATGGCATTTAAGGATAGTTCGGCAGGCCAAAGTTTTAAGTTCGACAGGCCGAACAGTCTGCCCAAGACCGGCAGGCCGAAGAAATCCATCGGCAGGCCAAACTTGGTGGAACCGACAGGCCGAACACGGCTGATGAGTAGTCAGCATAAATCTCTCCAAAATTATGGCTGAGTTAATTACGTTAATTGGATGATTTAATGTGATTAATTGGCATAATAATGGAATGTTTTATCAGTTAAGGAAATTTAAGGGTTTGACTTCGCATTGATTTGTGGCAATTTAAATGGTTTCCCATTTAAATAGGGCAAAACATGGTAAGTGATGAGTGAGAGTTTTGACTTTCCTTTTTCTTCTTTCTCTCCTTCACGCCAATTGCCACCTAACAGTCAGAAATTCTGACTTAATGGAGGGACTTAATGAAGGGCAATGAATGTTCATTATACTTGTTATGTTAAAATTTTTAACGACTCTTTTCCTCACATGTTATTTTCCCGTCCCATTCACTATCTGAGACATTCTTTTTTTGATTTTCTCTCATTCTCATGTTTTTCTCTCTCAGTCCTGAGACGTTCTCTCATTCTCATTCTTCCTCTTCTCTTCTCCATGAATTTCTCTCTCTCTATCTCGAAAATTCTCTGCAAGAAAATTGTAAGAAAAGTTGTATTTTTCTCGGTTAAAATCAAGGATTTTGAGAAGAAATTTCAAGGTAAGAACTTAGTTTTTCCAGTGTTTTTGAAAAGAAATTCTCCTCCTTAATTCGTCTACAATATTCTTCTTTAGGTATTGTATTTTTTTTGAATTTTTAATATGATATGCATGTATGTGTTATGAAATGTTTTCCTAAGTTTCAAGTTGTTTCAACATTTTTATGATGAAATATGGATTTTATATCTTCTACCCCTCACAGTAAAATTTTACTGTTTAATCTTGATGCATAAAAAAAAAAACTAATGTTATTTAAGGGGTAAATGAAAGATGTTTTTTATGAAAGTTAACAAGTATGTGTATGTCTATGTTTTAATGAGTATATTTTATGTTACGAGATTTTCTATGAGAAAACTGTTTTAATAAATGTTATTTCTAGATTTTGTTTATGAAATGTTATGTATGTTTAAATGATTTTATGATAATGAAATAATTGTATGCATGATAATATGGTGTTTATATAAATTTTAAAATGCATGTACTTTAAATTATTAGAAAACGTTTTTCAAAAAGATTTTCATGTTTTGATGATAATGTTTAAGGAAGCATGTTATGAATAGTATTTGTTTTTAGGTGATGATAATGTTATGTTTTCACAGTAATGATTATGAATCATGTTTGTATTATGAGATGAAAGAATGATATATGAATGAATGTTATACATATGAATGAAATATGAAAGAATGATATGTGAATGAATGTTTTATGATAAGTGTTAATTTTATTGTATTTTTAATGGATAAATGGCATGAACACTCAAAGAAGCAAGAACATCGAGACCGCGGCATCATCACCAAAAGTATACTCAGTTTAAGTAAGCTAGCGTTAAGGTAAGTACATTCTCACCTGCAACATGACACATTTTATAAGGTTTGATGATATGTTTGCAAGGATATTCATGATGATTTTATGATGATTTTTCCTTAAAGGATTTCTTATGAAAGATTTTCATGATTTTAAGTTATGCATGATGATTATGGCATGTTTCAAAGTATGAAAATTATGTATATATGTATCACCTAATAAGTGTTGCACACCAATGTTATAAAATGAAATGTTATGATGTTATGTTTGGTTTTGGATTAGCTACCCTTCTCCTCTCATGACGGCGTGCCTATGATGATGTTTATGGTGTAACACTTGGGCCCTTAAGATAAAATGGAATAAGTTTTTAAATGATGGAAAGGCGGAGGACATGGAAAGGCGTGTGAGCACTAAGCACGATGAATTGTAACCAGAGGCATGCCAAGAAGAACGTTTTTATGTTTTTAATCAAGTTATATATTTTGGAACATATTTTTATGTTAAGTTTTAAGAATACTTATACTATGGTTTTATAAGTTATTTTATCATTTTTAATGAATTATGAACTTCCACAATATTTTATGAAAAGTTGGTTTGTTAGGTTTTTTTCAAAGATTTTGGCTCGGTCGGCCTGCCGAACATCCTTGGTCGGCCTGTCGAAGTTTGAAGGTTTGGCCTGCCGATAATGTTTTCGGCCTGCCGAACGAAGTTGAGATTTTTAAGCCAGTTTGCAAAGTCTCTACCGGCCTGTCGATTGAGGGAACTCCGGCCTGCCGAAGTCCCAAGTTCGGCCTGTCGAACTATAGGAGTAAGTAAATTTTTTAATTGATGTGATGATTAATGAGATATAATGTGATGTTTTTATAAGTCCTGATTTTACAACTTGGTATGTCTATTCTATTAAAATAAGTTCATGATTAATTTAAAGTATAATTGAATAAATTATGATATGGAATAAGTTAAGCAATGTTATTTTAAACAATGTTAAAAAAATGTATGAATGGATCCTGGTTATGTATGTTTAACTACGTTTACATTTGAAAACATCGTATAAGCTATGTAATTACATTTATGTTTAAAGTTAAATAAGTATGAATGTATGAATGTAACAATATCTGTGACGTCCAAGCTAAGGGACGTTACAGGAAGAGGGTTAAATTAATACACAAAAATGAACAAAAGACCTAGTAAGAAAATATTTGAACAAACTTTAACTTATCAAAACAATTAAAGTATTTAAATAACCAAAGGATGAACAATGAAATAATTATTATATCAAAAACTACAAACGTGGTAAAATAATTAAGAAAGAGATGAGACAATTTTAATTAAATTTCTCATTCGCAACCCTCTTGTATGTCATATACTTTAACATACTTATAATGGCTCAGCCAATGTCTATGTTATGAAGCCACTCGATCGAGGATTAGGGGCCTACCCCCAAGGTTATACTCTATATAACCCAATCTATTTGGCTACTCAAAACTAACCACTGGGAGCCATATGTCCTTGGTAGCATTTGGATTTCCTTTTATACTCAGAATTTCTTATTCCAAGTCTAAATCTTAATTCCTCAAATTCATTTGTCAAAATAAGAAACTGTTCATATTTGCATATTATATATATTTTGCAAACTTATTGCAATATGCGAAAATACATTTATAAACAATTTTCTAGGAAAACATGCAAGATCTCAAGATAACATTAATGGCCAAAACAAAACAATTTAATTTCAAATCAAGCCTACCAAGAAAGGGATTAGAATCCTACCTCTTTAGCAAAACGTCTAAGGATAGCCTTAAATCTCACAAATCTAAGTCACACAATGTAAGCACCAATGCTACCCAACCTTGACCCAAGGTTAGTGAGGAACCAAAACAAGAACAAATACAACCATAAATTTGTATTATGTATAAATCATTCTCTTATATGCCTTTTATGTTTTAAAATGATCATGAAACATGAATTGGTTTTTCACAACTTTAAAACACAAAAATAGAGCTTTTAGGAGTGTTAAAACATGTTGGAGCACGGAGGAACCGAACCGGGACAAACCAAGAGGTTTGTTGGGCTCGGGTAGAGGTGACAGTAGCTAAATCTACTACCCATGATTGACTCCAATATACAGAGCACAATCAACCACGCCTCTACTATTCTGGGGAAACCCAATTTTTTCTCCTTTAGCCAAATTAGAAAAATATCGAGTTTTTGATTCAAACTGCTTCTGAATGACCCAAAACCATTCCAATATATATAGTAAACATTCTATAATTATAGTAAACATATTCCCATGAATTTTTATACCAAAATCATCATCAAAACTATATTTTTTAGAAGTTGTTTTAAACAAAGACAAAAATATGCTCAAATTTGTTTTGCAATCTCTAAGCCTCTAAACATCAATCTTAAAGTCATGAAAACTGATTTTAAACATTCCTAGCATGTTTGTAACATTGATGTCAAACCAAAATGAAATTTTATTCTCTGTTTAGTTCAAAACTCAAGCTTTACTCATGAACACTCAAACATACACATTAACATAAACTAGAAATTTGCATGAACATTGAACATGAAAAGCATGCATTAAACTTGAAGAAAATATAAACTAAAAACCAAGTCTAGATTGGAGAAATCCTGTCTCAAATCTCCTTTGAAAAACACCAAACTTTAAGATTAAGTACCAAGCTTGAACTCTTGAAGTTGGCTGGTCATGGAGGTGGCGTTTTTATTGGTCTTCGATTAAGAAAATGGACTATATTTCTCGGCATGTTTGGTTGAGTTTGGGCTACATTTTTGGCAAAGTTTTTGGTGGATTTCAGGCAAGAAGAGGGGGCTGCCTTCCTTGGCGTTTTTGGGCCTTTGGTATATGTTTCTCTGGTTTTGTTGGCTGCACTTTGGCTATTCTTTGGCTAGGGTTTTGTTTCAAGAGAGTGTTGTTTTGTTGAGTTTTTTTATCTACCTTGGTGTGTGTCTCTAGTTGCTTTGCTGCAGCAAGAGAAAGACAAGGACAGGGAGTAGGCATTGGAGAAAGGAGAAGAAGAGAGTGAGTGTGGAATTGCTCTAGGTGATGGGATTAGAATCTCTATGTAGGGTTGTCTCCAATACATGGAGACTAAAAAAAATATGGTTTATGTCTCCTTGGGTGGGGGTACATAGGTGAGTGAGAAAAAGAGGGAGGTTAGGGTAGTTTTGTAATAAAAGTCAAATGTGGGGTGATTTTAAAATAAAAGAAAATATGGGGTGTGAGGGTAAATAGTGGGTATAGTTTTGAAAATTAAGATTGTGACAAAAATGTATTCTAAATATGTATTACACCTCAAAATTGATTAGGCACATTACTTGATCGAATTTACACATTGTAAATTGTAATTAAATTTTTTGGATGTTACAACCATTTAGGTATCAGAGAATTGTCTTTACAGCCTTAAAGTGTGTCATTGTTAGAGTTTCCATATAGTGACTCATGAGTCCAGTTGCGTAGAAAATGTCAGGCCTTGTACATATCAAATATCATAAACATCCAACTAGGCTCTTGAAGAGTGTTGGATCCACCTTTCCTACTTTATCATCTTTGAATAGGTTGATTCCGTACTCCATTGGCATGCTTATCAGGTTGCAGTCGTCCATCTTAAATTTCTTAACGATCTCTTTTGTGTACCCTTCTTGCAAGATGAAGATCACGTCTTCCTTTTGCTTGAATTCGATGCCGAGGTAGTACACCATGATCTAATATCTGTCATCTCGAACTCTTTCACCATTGTTTTTTTTGTTTTTTTGAAATCCTCAAACATTTTTGGGTTGCTTCCAATGAAGATCAAATCATCCATATATAAGCAAACTATCAAGATATCTCCATCTTTGGATTTGACATAGAGGGCATGCTCGTAAGGGCATTTGGTGAAGCCATTCTCTTAAAAATACTTGTCAATCTAACTAAACCATGCTCTTGATGCTTGCTTTAAACTATAGAAAGCCTTCTTTAGCTTTAGGACTTTGTCTTCTTGCCCTTTGACTTCATAGCCTAATGGTTGCCGAATGTAGACTTCTTCTTTGAGGACTCCATTTAGAAGGCTAGACTTTACATCCATTTGATAGATCTTCCATTTTTTCTAAGCTGCCAACAAAGCTATCAGTCTTATAGTTTCTAAACGAGCAACAGGAGCAAATACCTCATCATCATCAATCCTAGCTTTTTGACTATAGCTTTTGGTGACTAGTCTTGCCTTGTGTCTTTTGATATCTCTATTGGAATTCTTCTTTACATTGCACACCCATTTTACTCCGATGGCTGTATGATCTTCCTGTTATGGCTGGTTTAGGGAGTCTAGTAGAACCAACTCCCCTTCTAACATTCAGCCTGTCTGGCCGGCTGGGTAGGTGATAGTTGCGAGGCCGAGCGTTGTTGACATCCCGGGGCCAAACACCTCCATATCTGGGTGCCCGATGAGGGAGCCATCATCACCTAGTATCGAGGACTCATCGAAGGGCTCCTTCAACACAGGGCTACCCATAGCAGATGAGGACCTCATGGACGTTATTCGGTTCTTGTACCCATCAAGCCAGCTCTAGATTAGAGGTGAGCTCCAAGTTTTTTTTTTAGCTTTGCTGAGCTTGACTTGATATGGGAGATTTTCTTGGTTTTTAATGCAGATATGTCTTCCTGGCCGACCATGCAAGAAGAAAGGCGAGCTCTGATGGAGCATCTTCATCGTTCTAAGGGGAAGGCTATGGTTGGAGCCATACAAAAGAGGACTCTGAGACCTAAATAGCCACTGAGGTCCGAGCAGCCGCCACAGACCGAGCAACCACCACAAACAGTCCAAGTTGTTCCCCCCACCTCCGCCAACAAAAACGGGGGCTTCATTAAGCCAGGCCCAACCCTCACCGTCACCACTGGCGTGCTGCTGTCCTCGAGTAATCCTCCGAGGAGGCAGCAGAATACCTGCCACCATATCCTCGATCACCTCAAGGATGCCATTCTCGAGGAGTCGTTCTTAGAGAACCTTCGAGGAGAGGACTTTGAAGGTCTATCTAGTGCTGCCTTTCGCTCTACTGCCAAGGTGAGTAAAAATCTTATACCAAGCTCCATTTGACTTGTCACATTCTTTGCATTCTAATCTCCATCTTTTCAGCTGTGCATGTTCTTAGACCTAGCTTACATAGCCGAACGGAAAGAGCTTAACCTCAAGAAGGAGAGGCACAACAAGACTGCCCTCGAAAAGGACAAGGTCGAGAAGGAGCTCGGTGCCAAACATATCTAGTTAGATCAAATCAAAGAAGCTCTTTCTCAGGCCGAAGACGAGGCAAGAAAGGCAAAGCAAGATGCCGAGCAGGCCAAGGCAACAGTGGAGCTAGTGAGGAAGGCAGCTGAAGGGGTGAGGAATGAGGCCGACCAGTCTCGGGACGAGGTCAACCATTTTAGGGAACAACTACAGGCCTCCCAAGTAGAGCACCAACGATTTCTGAGGGAAGAACTGCCTGGCCGTCTCGCCCAAGCCATGGAAGAGTTCAAGGTGTCCTCGAAGTACGCCGACTACTATTACTTCAAGATGACTGACCTTCAAAACTAAATTATTAGGAAGCATCCCGAGGCAGTGGACTTCGACTGGTCGCTCATCGTCAAGCCAGAGCAGGGAAAGGCATAGCAGCTCGAGCCAGAGAAAGTCGTCGAAGTTGACGGCGAAGACGGGGAAAATGACCAAGGCTGCGACGGTGGTAAGGATAATGCCTGGGATGGGGCCTAGGCTTAATTCTTGGTTTTCTTCTTTTTTCCTTTATCCAAGCTCGAGAGGTGTCCTATTATTTGTACCTCCCCACCACTTCCTTCAACGAAATTTTTATTTTCCCCAAGTTTGTCGCTTCTCAGAATTTTCCTTTTAGTTTGAATCTTTAAATTTTTCTTTTCCAAGTGTGATTGTTCTCAGATGAAAATTTTCATTCTTTGAAAGCATGTGGGGCTCCTTGGGAATGAAGTTTGAATCTTCTTTCGCTGAGTTAGATGCTTCTCGAGAGAGGAATTGAGCTAGGAATTCTTCCAAGTAAGATGTTCCTCGGGAGAAAACATTCTTGAATCATGGATTCCAAACTTGCATTTTTCCAATTTCGTTCTTGCCGAGTTTAGCGTCTCAAAAATGAAACATACTTTCGAGGTTAAATGTTCTTCAGAAAAGAACTTCCTCAAAAGGAACCAATAAGCGTTATCGAGTTTAGCCTAGCAGAGAACGTCTGTTTCTTGGTTGGGTAGCGCACAGCAGCGTGGGTACCCTATATGCTGTCACGCCTTTTAGACTTGCTTAAGTTCATTCAAACTTTTGCAAGTCTAATGTTGGTTGGGCATAGCCGTGTCAAGACGACCTTATCTGGGTGGTCCGTGCAGCAACGGACTAATGGTTGGCATTATGCCGACCAACCCCCTAGTCCCATTGCTCGGGGTGACTTTCCCTCTTCAAGAGTTAGTGTCTAACCACCCGAACTAGAGTTATAGCATCCCTTTTCGGGGTTGTATCTTTCTTAACATGCATTGCTCAATGGAACAATGTAGGAATTAAAATTTTCATTAATGTATATATATATTTATATTCCAGCCCTGTTTGGTAGGCCTAATTGCAAAAGAATGTAGCCTGAGGTCAAAAAAAGGTTTCTGGCTTCAGTTAGCAAAAGAATTTTTTCAAAAGCTCGGTGTTCCACAGATGACCGAGCAGGTTGCCCTCCATATTCGATAGCCTGTAGGTGCCTAGTCGGACAATTTTGATGATCTTGTATGGTCCGTCTCACTTTGGACCGAAGGACCCTAACTCGGGCTGTTGAACAGTAACTTCTTTAGGACTAAATCTCCAACTTTGAAATTCCTCTGCTGGACCCATTTGTTATAATACTGAGCAACAACTTGGTTTCGGGCTTGGTTTCAGGCTGTGTTACGAATCGCAGCACAGTTCCTCTTCTCCTCAAGCAAATCAAGTTCGGATATCATGACCTTGGCAATTTGAATTTCTTTATATTGCTCGACCCTGAAGCTTGATAGTCCAACTTCTGCCAGAATGACAGCCTCAGCCCTGTATACAAAGGAGAATGGAGTCTCCCTAATGGCAATTCGTGTAACGCCCCCTTACAGACACCACAGATGTCATTATATTCATTGCTTAATACTTTTAAGTTTAAGATAAACTATATGATTGAAACTTTATTTGGAAAACACACTCAGGATCCATGCATACATTTTTTAAAGTTACTTAATCATAAACATCCTTTAAATAGTTTGCCAATACCATTGTAAATTAAATTAACTTTTAAAACATCTTAAAAATTTGCATACACAGTTCGACAGGCCGAACTTGAGACTTCGGCAGGCCGAACTCGATCAGCAGACCAATGTTCAACCATCGGCAGGCCGTCCGAGGCTTTACAAAATAGGGTTTCAAAATCAATAAAATCGACAGGCCGATTATTTCATTGGCAGTCCGACCAGTAATGGTCGGCAGGCCGACCGACTTTCAAAAATCAATTTCTTAAAACCAAACTCAATAATTTAAAAGTGGAAGACATATGAAGTTAAAGAGTCATAGTTCCAATCTTTAAAATTTAACAATTAAACATACTCAAAAATTATAAAATATAGTTCATATCTTTAAATTTCCTTTTTGGCATTCTTCCGTTTGCAATTCACCATTCTTGGTTCATACACCCGTCTTTGTCCTCCACCTATTCCATAGCTCTCTTACCCTTATCTGCAACATGATATAAAACTAAATAAGCAAACGCTTAGTACATACATTTTATAACTCACAAGTACAAACATTTTAAGAACATCATCTTCATATGCATTATCATAATAGTGCACCATCTTTCATCATATTATCCATATTAAAACTTTGTTTATTTTATATTAAGGGCCCAAGTGTTGCATCATAATCATCATTGTAGGCGCGCCGTCATGAAAGGAGAAGGATAGCTAATCCTAAACCAAACATGATATTATAACATAACATAAACAGGGGTATGCAACACTTATTTAAGTGATACTTATATATATTTACTTTTATACTTTGAAATACGTCAACACCAAACATGCATAACTTTTGAACATCAAATCTTTCATAAGTATCCTAAAATGAAAATAATCATCGAATCATCATGAATATAATTTCAAACTTTTACAATCATATTATGTTGCATGTGAGAATGTACATACTTGTATAGTTTACTTAACCTTAATTTGTAGGTGACGTCGCCGCGGTCTCGATGTGCTCGCTCCTTAGTGTGTTCATGTCATACATTCATTTAAAATAACAATTAACATTTATTTTCATGAGACCATGAAATCATTCAACACCACATAACATATCTCAAATTTCCATAATACATCCCATATACATTCATCTCTCGAAAACATTAATTCATAATATGTTTCATTAACCATAAAACATTAAAACAAAACTATCAACACAAATGCTTCTTGACCTCCATGAATTCAAAGCTCAATAACTCAACATTCACACACAATTCAAGCTCCAAACTTGGCAGGGACAAAGTTAACATATAGACATATTACCGTGATTTTTCTTTGGTCATAAAAATTCCATTTAGTATTTAAAATAATTCACATATTTCATGACACAAAATCTGTCAGGAAAAGTTAGGCAGTGAACAACTCTAAACTCAGGTTCATTTATCACATTTTGATGCCATAGAAAAATCTACAAAAATTAACACATATGATAGACATATTGAACTCTAACATAGCCAAAAATTGACTTCAACAAAAATTGGAGTAGGTCAAAATACACATTTGAAATCAGTAGTAAAACTAACTTCAGGTTTGATAGACAGTGAGTATTCTTTGGAAAACATTTTCAAACAATTAAAATAAAATTACTTAGCCTCCAAAATTTTTATGACAACCTTTTATCATCTAGATACAGTACCATAAAAATTCCCATCAACAAATAAAATCATTTGTTCATACAAAAACATCACACAACAAAAATTCCAACAATTCACTGATAGAACAATCACTGAACCTAATCTCATGAAAATTTAATAATGCATAAAATATTTATCATTTCACCATGAGACTTTCCAGTTCAACACTTAATATACCCATGAACATTTTGCCAAATTTTTTAAAAATTAAAGCACATTTTCCCTATAAACAAAAACTACATTTTCGTGCAACATAAACAATCAGTAATAATTTTCTGTGAGTGATAGAGAGAAGAAAATTCATAATGCAATGTAGAAAAGTCTAAATGGGGTGAAATTTTGAGGGATAATACATAACACATACACAAATAACATAGTAAAAATTTAGAGCAAATGGAAATTTGTAGAGAAAGATATGGGGGTTGGAATACATGTAGACTATAATTTTAGAAATACCGAGAGCAAGACTCTTACCTCAAAATTTCTTCTCAAGCTTTCTTCGAATTTACCCAAGATAAAACTGAAATTTTCATTGAAACATTTGCAACCAAAATTAAAGAGAAAAGAAAAGAAGAGAACGTGAAGAAGGAAGAAAAGTCTAAGAAAATATTTCAGAGAGAGAGAGAGAGAAATCAACGTAAAAATTTAAGAATGGCATAAAAGAGGAAGTCATTCTTTTCTATAATATCAAAAATTTTTGACTAATTTGTGGTCAATTCACATGGAGGATAGGGAGTAATACGGGAAAGTCAATTGATTTGCTTATATTACCATATTTCACCACTTCAAAATGGGAAACCATATCAATTAATCCAATCAACTTAAAAGTCAAACATTCCTTTACCATAATTAAAGAAAAAGTCCAAAAATATGCTAATCAATCATGATTCATCATCCAATCACAAAATAATCCTCATCACAAATTTTGGGGTGATTTCTGCTGACTGTTCGTCAGCAATCTTCGGCCTGCTGACTGATCAGTTAGGCTTGCCGAAGGCATGAGGTTCGGCCTACCGATCAAATTCATCGGCCTACCGTTCCGTGACAGATAATTTGGCCTTTCGAACTGGAGGGGTCGGCCTATCGATTTGCCAAAAAAAAAATCAAAACATTAATTTCTTACAATAAAAAAAATAATATTAAACACACAACGCAAATGACATGAACACTTGAGCTCATCGATTCTACGTGACCGTCACCTGTCATAACACTTAAAATAAAATAGTTAGTAACATTATATTATATATCAATAAGGAAAATTTCTTTACGTCGTTACTAATTTGACATAATTCGTTACACAAAAATTGGTGGGTGTTACAATTTGGGCCATTGTTCGATAAGCCCAGAACACCTTTGGGAGCTTGTCGATCCATGCCCCCTTGAGGCTCTTGAGTTTCTTCATTAAGTTGTCCTTGGTCGTTTTATTGACAGCTTCAACCTACCTATTGCTCTGAGGGTAGCTCGGAGAGGAAAAGACCTTCTTAATGCTTAGCTGCTTGCATAGGCAAAGAAGACTTGAGGATATGAACTGCTTTGCGTTGTCGGTCATAATAGTATACGGGATCTCAAACCGACAAATGATGTTTCTCCATACGAAGTTTGTGCACTTAGCCTCGGTCATGTTGGTGCATGGCCCTACTTTCACCCATTTAGTGAGTTAGTCAAACGGCCATACCGATGTTATCGAGGAGAGCGGCTCACCGTGGTGTCCGAGCATCCTCGCAAACTGTTGACATTTAAGACATTTTTGCACAAAGTCCTTATAGTCCTGCCTCATGGTTGGCCAATAATATCCTTGCCAAATACATTTTGGGCTAGGGATCACCTCCTAGAGTGATTACCACATAGCCCCTCGTGGATCTCCTTCATTAGATATTGAGCTTCTTCGGGTCCTACGCACTTCAAACACTATGTAGTGTAACCTCATTGATACAGCTTCCTACCAATCATCAAATACCGGGCCGAGTGGTTGTGAATCTGGTGTGCCTCTTCTCGATTGCTAGGGAATTTGGTTGTGGTTAGGTACCGGATGATCGGGTCCATCCAGGTAGTCTCTTGCTCTTCGGCTAAACTTGCCACTTCCTTGTTGATACTAGGCTCGACTAATCTTTCAATGGGGCCTGATGTTAGCTCCCTATCGTCCAAACCTGAGGCCAACCAAGTAAGCATATCGACCTCAAAATTTTTTGATCTAGGGATCTATTTGAATGAGTAAAATTTAAACTGCCCGAACAATGTCTTTACCTCTTGTAAATACGCGGTTATGGATTTTGTCTGGGCTTAAAACACCCCAGTGACCTGTTGGACGACAAGCATGGAGTCACTATAGATGATTATCTGGTCTACCTTGATATCTTTGGCGATTTTGAGTCCAGCCAGGAGTGCTTCGTACTCCGCCTCATTGTTAGAAGCCTTGAAATCGAACCAAAGTGTGTAGATTGTCTTATATCCATCCGGGCTAGTTAAGACCAGCCTGACACCTGAACCCTCAGCACAGGAGGATCCATCCAGAAAGAGCTTCCATTTTGACTCCAGCCTAGAGGCGTGATATCCTCCATTGCAGCTAGGACCGTCCGAGTCTTCGACTGGGGCTTTCTTGGCTAGTGGTGTGCTTTGCTCGGTATCAGTGAACTCGACAATGAAATCTGAAAGAACTTGGGCCTTGATAGCTGTCCTGGGACAAAATGGATGTCATATTAATCGAGCTCGATCGACCATTTTGCCATCCACCCTGATACTTCTGAGCTTTGAAGGACTTGTCGGAGTGGGCACTTCGTTGGGACTCTAATAGTGTGGGCTTGAAAATACGGTCGTAGTTTCTAAGCCAAAGTGACAAGGGTAAACACAAGCTTTTCAAGCGGGGGTACCTTTCCTCTGCCCCCTAGAATGCGTGGCTTATTTAATAGATGGGCTTTTAAACTCTGTGTTTTTCTCAAACGAGGACCGAGCTGATAGTCTTTCTTGACACGACAAGATAGGCATACAAGACTTCTCCTAGTAAAGGTTTAGATAGGAGTGGGGGCATGGTTAAATACCTCTTTAATTTATGAAAGGCTTCCTCACACTACCTACTTCACTCAAACCTCCCCTTAAGTGCTTGAAAAAATGGGTGGCACTTGTTGGTAGACCAGGAGACGAACCTAGAGAGGGCTGCTACCATGCTGGTGAGCTTCTACACCTCCTTGACTATCCAAGTTGAATGCATGTCTATAACAGCTTGAGCCTTGGCCGGGTTAACTTTGATTCCTTTTTGATTGACTAGAAATCCAAAAAATTTGCCTGAGCTAACCCTAAACGCACATTTCGCTAGGTTGAGTTTCATCCCATACTCCTAGAGAATGTCAAAGATCACTCGGAGATAAGCCATGTGGTCTACTGCTCAGACGGATTTAACTAACATGTCATCCATATAAACTTCCATAGTTTTGCTCATCAACCGAGTAAACATTTTGTTGACTAAGCGTTAGTAGGTAGCTCTGGCATTCTTAAGTACAAAGGGCATGACTACATAACAATAGAGCCCTTGGTCGGTGACAAAGGTGATTTTATTTGATCTTCCTAGGCCATCTGAATCTGATTATAACTGGAGTAGGCGTCCATGAAGCTCAACAGCTCATGCTTTGCGGTTGCATCAACGAGCTGATCTATTCGAGGAGGAAATGGAAAGAAGTCCTTGGGGCAAGGCCTTGCATAGGTCGGTATAGTCTATACAGACCTGTCATTTTTCATTTGCCTTCTTGACTAGGACCACATTTTCCAACCACTCTGGATACTTTACTTCTCGGATGAATCTCGCTTTTAGGAGCTTCTTGATGTTTTCATTAATGGAGGCATACCTTTTTCGGGTTGAAGGCCCTTCTTTTTTGAATAACCAGCTTGTAGTCTAGTCAAAAATTAAGCCGGTGATAGATTATGCTAGGATCAATGCCGGGCATGTCCTCGTGAAACCATGCAAACACATCCTGCTACTCCATAAGGAGCTTCTCAAGGTCTGCCTTGGATCTTAGGTTTCATTTGAGAATCGAGTTGGACCGTACGGTCAGGATGCGCTTGGTCAAGATTAAACAGCACCAGATCCTCGATAAAGGCGGCCCTCACTTCTCTTTATGCATACGGGGGTCAAGGTCGGAAAGCAACTTAAGTGCTGGCTCAGTCAAAAACTATACTTTGTCAACCTTGTAAATGGCAGAGACATTTATTTGCCAAGCTTATGCGACCTTCACAGCATTAGCATAGCAAGCCCATGAATCCTTCTGTTGTGACCTGATTACTCTGACCCCGTTGTTCGTTGGAAACTTCATGGCTAGGTGGTAGGTGGAAACCACAGCCTTTAATGCATTTAGCATCGGACGGCAGATAATAATGTTGTATTGGGAGGGTTTGTCGACAACGAGGAAGTTGATGATGCGTGTCACCCAAGCATCACCCTCACCGAAGGTGACCGATAGGCTAACCTTCCCGACTGCTCGGACGTATTCACTCGTGAAGCCAAAAGTGGTGTCTGGACCGAGATAAGGGTAGCATTGCTGATCTTCAGCTAGTCGTATGCTTGCTTGAATAGGATATCAATAGAGTTACTGTTGTCGATGAGCACACGTCGTACTATGTTGTTGGCGATGTACAGTTCGCACACAAAGGGCATCATTGTACGGGTGGATAAATTTATCCGCCTGCTCTTCTGTAGATGTGATTGGCATGTGTTGCTAGCGCCAGATTTTATTGACATGCTCGAACATGTTAATCAGCTCACTTCTCTCAACCGACCAAGGTTCTTGGACATAAGCTTGCCGTCCACTTGACATGTCCTTAGTAACTGGCCCTCCAAAGATTGTGTGAACAATATTCGGGGGTTCCGGGGCATACCAACTGTTGCGTGGGTAGTTTGGCACGTCTCGGCCTGGTTGGTCGTCTCGTCCAACTGTAGAGCCTAGGGTTAAGACTCACTCTACGAACTCTTGCAAGTGCCTATCTCGCACTAGCTTTTCGATCTGGTCCTCCAGCTGGATGCAGTCGCGGATGTTATGTCCCATGTCTTTGTGAAAGTTGCAGTACCTGTTTTGGTCCCACTTTGCCTTATTGCCCTTGAGCTTGGGTGGATCGACCAGCAAATTCCTCCCATTCACCTGAGCAAGCACTTCGTTAATACTCGCGACCAGGTGCATATAGCTTTGGAATTTCCCGGTCGGCACTTTCAGCTTCTTGGCCTCCTTGTCCTTTTGCCACTTCTTGTTCTGCTCGGAGCAAGGTTGCTCAGGCGCCGTCTTTTGTTTCTTCTCCTTTTTAGTGCCGCTGTTGTTGTCGTCTTCTAGGCGGCTGACTTCATATATTTAGTCACATCAACGTACCTTTACGCATAGCTGAGCATATGAAAAAATGTGCTCAGCTGCTCAAAGGCTAGTGACCAGGTTAGCTTTTCGTTTCGAAGAACCCTTACAAAGACATGCTTTAGGGTCTCGTCTTCGACGTACTTAACCTTGAGCATTGCTCGGGTAAACCAATTAATGTAATCTCTGACATTGCCATCTCCCTACTTGACGGCATACAGATAAGTTATTTCCTTTTTCCTCGTTTTTGTTGTGGAGAAGGCTACCAAGAAGGCGTTAGAGATTTGTCGAAAAGAAGTGATTGAAGCTGGTTCAAGTTGCCAGAACCAACCGAGTTGGTCTAGTCAGGGTCAAGGAAAAGGCCTTACACATGGCAGCATCGCTAGCATTTTGCAAGAGCATGTGTCCTCGGTACAATTCGACATGCTCGTCAGCATCAACAGTCTTGTCATAGGCCTTGATTTGTGGAACCTTGAACTTTGGTGGTATCGGGGCTCGCATGATTGCATCGGTAAATGGTGGATCTAAGGCACCGATGTCATCCAAATTGAAACGATTGTTACGGATTTCATCAATTTGGCATTGCAGCTCTCGGAGTTGGAGCTATTGGTATCTTTGGGCAGTTTTACCCTATAGGGTGCATCGCCCTCAACCCTGTCACTAGCCCCAATGCTGAGATTCCCCTTGATACCCAAGCCGATAAAAAATGAAAGCTCGGGAACCCTATGGTGATGGAGCCCGCGCCTCCTATTGGCCAATGCAACCTTCTCGGACGAGCCTGTTGTTTGTCGAGATGCCATGTATGGATCTTCTCAAGGGTTCGGAGTTAGCCTCACTGAGGTCGACGGCACCTTGTCCTGCTCGACCCCTAGCCTGGTCAACCAGGGCTGGGGGAAGGAGGCCAGGAGTCGCCTGGCGTTGTGCCTACTGTGCTAGCTGCTAGGTGAGTATTCGAACAACATTTGTTAGTTCTCGGATGGGGTCTTGAGTAACTTAGTCATGCACCTGTTCGGCCCTCGCTGCACTTCCTTGACCTTCAGAATAGGATCTGGTGGCTCGGGGGAGGCCTTTGGGTTTAGCCAGATTTTGGATCCGATTTTGGGCTTCTCCTGACTCCTCTTGTCGGGCACCCTCATCCCAGGTGTTACCTTGAGTTACCATCTCGGGTCACGGGCTTGTTGTAGCTGGTAATTTCAAGTGAAGGCGTAGGTGCCTTCCTTTTAGTGCCCAAATGTTGATTCTTACCGTAATGTGTCAGCGAATAACACCACGTACGGCTGCGCACGATGGATGGCTCTTCCTAGCTCAACTCTACCTGCAACAAGAGGAAGGACGCTTCGGAGGTGAAAAGAAAACTGGTTAGGTAATAAACAAGGGTTGTCCGATGCTCAAACCAGGTGTTGCTCGGCAGAGAATGGGGGCTATTTAGGTGGGAAGGAGCATGCTTGTTTGAATGCAATAAATGCACTTTATTTATAGGTTACCGCTTGAACTGAGTGCTAGGTTGGTTTTGCCTACAAACCGTGTGTCACATCAAGGCGTGTTAAAAGACAGGAGACAAGTGTTGTACCCTCCGTCAGTGGATTAGTTCCCATCCGACGGTGAGTTGTTCTCCATCTGTTGGCCTATGCTAGCAAGTAGCAGCCTACTTACGAGTGAAAAAATCGGACCCGAGCTATTGTTTGACCCAAGGAGGCAAACATTTGTGCGGCGGCACAGAGGGCCCTGAAGAGCACTTCGGACAAATGATCCGAGCTTATCGGGATTGGTTATTTGCTCCTAGTAGCTCCTGCCGAGCAGGTTTGCCGACCACTTAAAGTAAGGCTCCTTGGCGGTGGCGCCGAGCTAATCCCCTAATAATGGCCATGAGAGAAATCTTCACTACCATTTGATTCCATTTAACATATATTCACTATCATTTCGTATACATATATATATATGGGGTTTTAATGGTTTCAATAGTCGTAATTAAGAAGGTTGACTAAAAAAAATTTTATGATAATTAATCAGGTTATTAAAAAATATCCTTGTTGAAATGGCAACCATTGAAACAAATCCATATATGTCGTTGAAAATGGATTTTTTGAATTTGAGTAGAGCAAGCCTATCAGTACTGTCATTTCCTAATGGACTTCCAAAGGTAATGTTAGGCTGCGATAAGCTCAGTGAGTGGAGGTGTATGACATGGAGGAACATGGACCAGAAAGCAAATGGACTAACTGGGTTTCGAGGTTTCATTTTCGTGATGGCTTTGAGTAAAAGGGCTGGCTAATTTGCAAAAGGTATTGAGTTAAAATGCAGAGTACTTGTAAGATTGGAACATCCTTGTGTAATTTTTCTAACGCTTATTCGCGGAAATTAAGTTTCTTTTTTTTTCCTTGTGAGTCCTTGCACTGGTTGATACGTTTGAAAAGAGATGATAGGATTGTAATTACTTACTTACGTGACCATTAATTAACTATATAATTTTAATATTTAAACATATTTTAACATAAGGTCTTTAAATTTACGGAATAAATTTTTTTTAAAGATAGACATAATTAAAGTTGTGGAGCTAGACTTGCTACTTATTAATTAGACTTACTACTAATAGATGTTCGGACTTGTTTAATTTATATTTGTACGGTTAATTATATAGTTTGATACTAATCACATGACTTGTTATGACTTGGAACTTTGGTTTAATAGTTAATTATTTAAGAGATCATTTCTCAGGTCTGATTTATTATTAGTGCAGCATATGTAGTTTTCTCCTTTTACATTATAATGAAACGTTTTGTAACAAGTAGGTAATAACAAAGCAGCTTATGTTAACTTTTAACATCTCAGTAATGACAACCGTCCCTAGTAATTAATGAAGGAGAATTGCTAGTATTAATTTTTTCTAATTAACTCTTCTGCAATCCCTTCGAATTTCACCACTAGTCCCTGTGATCACCCCTATGCTTCCCATCTTCAGCATGGAACTCTGAAAGTCCTCAAAAAACACAAAGGGGTCTTGAGCATATGTTGTCACAATGTCACGAGCTTGGTCATCTCCTGTCACAAGAACTTGATCAGAAGGAAGCAGCCCCTCCCCGGAGACAAGGTTGACGTAGTACTGGTTGTCGAATGTCGCAGGTGTCACGAGGTCCAGCTGTGCTAGAACGTTGTTGCCACCATCGTTGCTTGCAGATTCCGAGCACAATTCTTGAAGTGATTCGATGAAGGCAGGCGGAGATGTGGCTGCGGAGCCTTCTAGCCGAGCTCTAAAGGTTGAGCATCGGGCCTTTCCCATTGTGTGTGCACCTACCAATTAGGCCACAACAAAATTAGCTTTTTTATCGGTCTTTTCTTGTGTACATAAATAGTTAGAGAATTCAGTATCAAACTAGCATTAAAATTCAATAAACTTTTATATATTTCTAACATAATCTAATGATCTAATAGTATAATGAGGTGATTTTTTCCAGAAAATTTTTCCTAATTGGTAATCTATCATATTAATTAAGTGAAAAATATAAATAGAGTACCGGATAGAGCAACCAAGTCTTTGAGGTCAAGGTCTAAATTCTCAAACTTGGAGAGAAGTTGTGAGAAAGTTGAATTTGGGCCTGGAATGTTGTTGTTTGCTGCTGTTTTGCTAGCCCCCAGGCTGTCCTTCCTTCCCATTTGGACCTCCCAACTTGGTCCACCAGACTATATGATCAAGAGAAGTCAACGAAATTGATAACAAAATCTTCAACAATAATTAAAAAAGAACAAAATGTTGATTGTCAACGTCACTAATTTTTCAGAGAGCTAGAAATTGACATATAAAATTGAGTTTTATAGTGAATTTTGTGATTAGTGGAAATGATCTCACTTATGGCAATAAAATGAAATCATCAAGAAAAATTGAGCTCACTAGAAAGACTGAGTCCCTAGCAACAATGGCAAGAATATCGGCACAAGAGACAGTTTCAGGGCAAAAAGTTTCGAGCTCCAATTTTATGGCGTCGATGACTTCAAATCCCCTCAGAGAGTTCAAGTTAGGCGCCGCCGTTTTCTCTCCCACAAAAAAATTTGTGTCATCTAACAACACTGAACCATCACAACCCTGCTTGTTACACAAACACATCATAAACATAATAGACATAAGATTTTATGATTATCATGTTGAAAAAATAAGAAAATTGGGCTAGAGACTAAATAGGGGACATGCATTAACAAAGCAGTCATGGAAATGGAGACGAAGTAGGGAAGCAGCCATTCTAGAATCTTCCATGACTGCCCTTTGGACCCAAGAGAAGATTACGGCCTCCACTTCTGGACAAACATCTTTGTACACCTCAAATCCCAACACTCCCCCAGTAACAGTACCAGTACCATGATCATCATAATCACCATATGATCCATCGCTTGTTGCTTGAGGCAATTTAATAACAAGATTAAGAAACATTAATAAAACAGTTACAAAATTCATCTTAGCTATCTTCTTTCTTGGAATATGTGCATGTACGAGTATTTTAAAAGCTTATATTTATAGCGATATTGATATGGAGTTTTAGAATTTGTCAATTTGATGATGGAAGAAGTGGTTAAAAAGGAAGAAGTGGTTAAAAAGAGAGAAGTCTTGGTCAAGCTATGGCAAAAGTCGGTTCATGTGAAACTTAGGAATATTTACCTAATGCCATGAGACACGGCAGTTACAGCAAAATTAAAAATAAATAAATAAATAGGGAAGCAGATAAAACTATTGACATTGGAAATTAATTGGCAACATCCATATCTCACTTTTCCTTGAAAATTAAAAGTGGATGAAGAAATATCATTATTAATTTTTAAAGAATTATGGTAAAGAGTATAAAAATGAATATTATCTCCAAAGTTTCAATCGATTTTTAAATTTCCAAATGATGAGGGTAATTCTTACTTACAAAGGTTGGATGGTAAACTCTCAAGCCTTCCTGAAACCACATATCAATTTCATTGATCACTTCAAGACGCTTAATTGATGTTCTGGGGATTTCATATATATATATAGTTTGAGAATACGGTATTCGAATTATTCATCTTGTAATAGAGTAGGGTGTAGAATTATCATTGGGTCATGCTTACAACCTCAGGCTTTCCTTATCTTCCTTGTTAGCCCTAGGAAATATTCCATATTTTTGCATTCATTTGGAAACTTATTCTATATTATTTTTATTCCTTATTAGTAAACGCGCTTAAGTTATCAGATTAACAATCACATAAAAAACTGCACGAGGAAGATTAACAAAAGGCAAAAGTGCCAATAGACTTGGATGATTTAGAATAATTAGTTTCATGACAAGCCACAATGCATCATTTACAGACTAGCTATACAGTTTAAAATAACAGGAACAAAAAGAAAAGAAAAGAGAGCCTTAATCATAATCATAAATCACCATATGATCCATCACTAGTTGTGTTTGGCAGTGTAATAACAACTAACCAGAATATTATGTTATACATCAAGAAAAGAATTAGGAACTTCATTTTGACCACCTGCTAATATCTTAATTCCCACAAATCACACTAGTCTTGGAAAATATGCATATACACGAGCACTTTGAAAGTTTATAGTATATTTTTATAGTGATATTCTTGAGCCAATTATTGGCAGTATGGAATTTGATGATGTAAGGAGTGGTTAAGAGATAGAGAGAGAGAGAGAGAGGGCTTGGTCAGGAAAAAGTCAAGTTCATGTGTGAGCTAAGGAATATGTACCTAATGCCATGTGATATGTCAGTTCACTTTTCTCTTGTGTGTTGCAGATTGTGAAATAAGAGTGATAAAAAAAATGTTCGTGATACCAATAATATTTGGCGCAGCAAGGGGGAAAAAAAGAACAGCTAAACCATTGAACTTGGAAATTAGTTTGATTTTTCATTTACTCTGATTTCAAGGATTTTTTTATTTAGAAAAAAAAAAAGAATTTTTTACAGTAGAGAATGCACTTTTACACTACCAATAAAGCATATTGTTTTACTTGTTAGATTAACTTTTTAATAGTTTAATCTATCACAATCTATGTTAAAAATTTACAACATGCGACATAAAATTACTTTCATCCAGTTGGATATCAAGCCGTTAAAAAATTAATCTAATGATTAAAACAATGTGTTTCACCAATGGTGCAAAATTGCACTCCCCACCGTAAGGCTTCCAAGAAAAAAAAGAGAATTGGAGTTTCAACAGTTAATATATGGCATTGTGTCCCAAACACAGAATACTAATTTAAAATTTTTTTATGATAGGATATTAAAAATACGTTATGAATAATATATAACTTTAGATTGTTGATGGCGGGTTTGAGTCATTAAAAAGAAAATGAATAAAAAAAACAATAAAGCTTTAATAAAACTCCTTTATTTTGTCAAATATTATCGCCAAAGTTTCAATTAAATAAGGAGTAAAAATATCTCTATTTTTTTTTTATATACAAAGGGAGGGGAAATACTACTACTTTTAAGTTGGACTCAGAGTGACTCGAACCTTAACCTATAGTTAAGATAGAGAGACTTACAACCAATTAGATTACCCTCACTCGTCCAAGTATCTCTACTCTTAATGTTTAGCTTTTTTTAGATCATTTATCAATAACTCAGTGGAAAATGGTGTAAAGATATGATAGAAGGTAAGAAAATTGAATAGAGAGAAGAATGTAATTTTTTTTTTTCAATTTATTGAGATGTAATAAAGTTAACAACGCATGCTATATGTAACAAGTGTTTTTGACATGTGCGCGTATTGTCTTTCATTTGTTCATTTTCTTCTTAGGCTAGTTTATTAACGTCACACTTAAAAAAATATACGACAATGTTGTTTATGTTATATGATTAAATTATGTCACATTTAAACATATTTATATATATGTTGAATTTTAAAAATCAAGTTTCAAAACATTGCATTTAATGAAAACTCCCCAGAATTTATTGTATTGTAATTTTAATTTTTTTTTATTATTTTCCTGTAATTTTCTTTTTTTTAGAAAAAATTACAATACGTGTCTAAATTATTGTTATGAAATTAAAATCTCACACAATATTCAAAATATCTTAAAAATGTCCTTAATGATATAGTAATTATCTTAATAATATTATATATTATACTATATAATTATATATAAATAATTTTAATAATATCATTATAAGACATTTGTAGAATTTTTACAAATTAAAACGGCAACTGTCTCGTTAACCTTTTTTTTAGGGAAACGGGCCGATTATAGGGGTCAAGCCCAGACCAACCGACCTTTGGGTCCTGGGAAAGATAGAGTCCACCACAGTTGGGCATATCCCAACCCAAAAGAAGTAAACGACACGCCAATGTTTGTCGTTCTGATCGCCCCCGAACCAACGAAAGCCCTGAACTGAAAGAACCATTTCTCGTTTCTCCCTCTCTCTCTGCAGTTCTCTGCGTTTGAAGTTGACAGAGAAAACAATGGCTTTTTCTTCGTCATCGTCTTCGGCTGCGGTTACAGAGAGAAGAGGAATACCAGGAGCTCAGTTCGTCGAAGATGTCCAGACTTATCTTACCCAGTCTGGCCTCGAAGTCAACTCCGCCCTAGCTTTCCTTCAAGAAAGGTCTCTCTCTCTCTCACACACATCTTCGGTAATTGCTACTTTGATCAGTAGATTTTGACTAAATGCTTGAAACTGTTCACTTGTCTCTTTTTTTTTTGAAATTATTACTGAGATTTGTGAATTAAAGGTTTTCGCTCTAATACAAATTTGCATATTCGCCTTCGCAATATCGAATTTTGTTTTAGCTGAATTCGGAAAAATGTGGTTTTTAGATCGAATTAAAATAGCTCTTAGAGGAAATCCACTTTAATTAGGTTTAAATACTGGAATTCGCAGATTTGGTAGTGTTTTCTTGATGATCTCAATTTTGAGATAAATAGCAATTAGGGTTAAATATTGGAATTAGCTTTGAGATCTTGCAAATTACCGAAGTTTGTATTAGGTGATGATCTCATTTCTTAATGTGGTTTTAGATTGAAAATGATAGGCTTTAGTAGAAATTAACTTTTAATTAGTGCTAAATCCTGGAATTTTTCATCTTTTTTTTTTTTTTCTCTCTTTCTGGTCCGAGCATTAAAGTAATTACATTTTGGTTCAGTATTGTGTTGGTTCTTAGTTATATTTCTTGAGCTTTCTCTCGTGCAGGCTTCAGCAGTACAAGGTAGTTGAGATGAAACTTCTTGCTCAACAAAGGGACCTTCAGGTTTTCCCAACTAATCCTTCTCTTGTTGTTGGTGTTAGTCATCTTAATTTTTTATTAAAAAAAATTCCTTGACTAATACTTAAGAGATTAGAGAGGAAAAAGAAAGAATGGTGAAATCAAAACTGATATCGAAACCTGTCCAAAAACCTTCACAGAAACTGACAACGAGTAATCACCCCAGTACATCTTTCCAGTTTAAAACAATTAAAGAAAATGGATAGTCTTTAAAAGGCTTTGTCTGTAGAGAGGCCCACAAGGAAGCTGAGTATTTCACTTTTTCAAAAGAATTCATAGTGTTAATCTCTCTACTTAAAATTCCTACCATTTTCTTTACAACCAAATAGTACTTAGCACTCTACTCTGTACGTTTATTGCCATGTCCAAAAGCACACTAGTTTTATTGACCAGTTGCGGAGCTGTTAATAGATTTCAGAATAGACACTAAAAGGATAACAGACTGAAATTTACTGACAAAATTGGAGCATGATAGATTGTACGCTAAAAGTTTAGTGTGTGTACTTAAAAGTATCACCTAAAATGGTGGTTGCTATGACGGGAGCTTTTTTTTCAGTTGTACATTGGAGTCCATGTCAGGGTGTAGTAATAGTAAAATCGGTTCATCTTAGTTAAACTTGATACTATCTAGCTTTTGACTTTGTGGCCAAAGAAATAACATAATTAAGGTGATTCTGGTATTGCCACATTGAGCGTTAACACATGTTATAATTGCTCTATTCCCATTTGATACGTAAAAAATTACAAAACTTTTAATATTTTTATCCATTCGGGTTATTCTAACCATCCATGGAACACTCCAATAAGATGGTTTGTGTTTTAATATATAATCATGTTTTTCCATTCTTTGTTATTAACGTTGAATCATAGTCTTTATTTGTTCTCGCTCAATCGTGATTTACAGGCAAAGATCCCTGATATTGAGAAGTGCTTAGATGTGGTTGCAACCTTGCAAGCTAAGAAGGGCACTGGTGAGGTTCGTCTTTGTATTGTATGACAATGTTAATCTGCAGAGGTCTTTGCACCTGAGATCTCATGCTTATGATACACGCTTAGTTAATCAGCTGCACTATACTTCGTGACCGGTATGCCAATAATATAGAATTGAATAGCTTCCGCCCTTATGCGTAGGGAAGTATTATCATGTTACAGTGTTGATGCATAGCACAACTACAGAACGTTAAGTGTGCCAACTATCTTACATACTGTTATTCACAGGTTTCAGCAATGAAGCATGTCCTTTTTTCTCTATGAATCTAATAAATGAGAATCATAATTTAAAGACCAAGTACCTTACCACTTTCTATTGCTCTCTGCATGGTGCATGCAAGAAATTGCTATCACAATCAACGTTAATGATTTGTTTGTGCCATTTGGTTGATTATGGAAATTGGTCTAATTAAAACTCATTAGTGCTTCAAAATGTCAAGTTTTGTTCAACGTTTGGCTAGGCCTTTGTTCTATTCTGAAGATTTAAGTTATTTCGAATGTTTGTAACTAAGTTTGTTATCCTTTGATCCAGGCACTTATTGCTGATTTTGAAGTCTCGGAAGGTATATACTCACGGGCCTGTATTGAGGATACTGACTCGGTTTGCTTATGGCTTGGAGCAAATGTCATGTTGGAGTACTCTTGTGAAGAGGTACACTAATCTTTTCCTTGTAAAAATGCTATTGAATAGCTTCTTTGAAATTGACGAGACAAGCTCAAGGTTCTGAATTCTCGTACAACTATCTGGTGCAGGCCACTACTCTTCTACAAAAGAATTTAGATAATGCTAAAGCCAGCTTAGAAGTGCTTGTGGGTGATTTACAATTCTTGCGAGATCAAGTGACAATTACCCAGGTAACTTTTGCAAAATGAGATTTTTTTTTCCATTCTTTTTTCCTTGAAACGGCAGTTACTGGAGTTCTAGTGCCTCTTCCTGTTGGACAATATTATGGGTTTTATGAACTTCAAACTTTTTGACCATCCAAAACACTTGTAATTCCATAGGACACTCCAAATATATGGGGAAAAATTCAATCATTGACTTTAGGAGCTCTATTATGCAGGTCACAATTGCCCGGGTGTACAATTGGGACGTTCATCAGCGTAGACTTAGACAAGCTGCCGGTGATGTAAAAGACTCGTGAGACTAATTTGCCCCACCTTGATGAAGAGATGGTAGAAAATGTTTTTAGTTGAGAATATGATTGGTTCTAAATGGTCAATACTTATTTTAAGGTGATTGGATTATCGTCCTATAATTTTGTGCATTAGATATTCTCACAGGCGATCGCTTCCAATATACGCTTACAAATTGAAGGTTATGTTTCTCTGAAGCACTTCTACCATGAAAGAAACTTGTTATCCTGGTTAGGACCAATTTTGGTATCTTTCCCTGTAACATCTCAAATCACTTCAATTTTATGATTGATGGACGTGTGTTTTGTGTGCCATTTAGCGACATGTTTTATTTACTTTTCGTAGTTTGGATCAAGTTTCTTGTGTGCCTACCAACTAGAACGTTACCCTGTTTACATTTTAATTCGGAGATAGTGGAGGAAATTGGGACCCCAAAAAGAAAACTTAGATATGATACAGATGTGTCGGCAAAACTTGGCCAAATGCAGAGAGACAGACAAGGCATCAAAATCACTAGGTCTCGAAATGATGTCAGGAGAGTGCCCATCTTATCCCTCCTCAAAAGGGTTGTAGATCTGGATTGTTTCTGATATAATAGCGCACTCGTTAGTCAGAAATGACATGATGTTAACGTTTGAATTGTGAAATGAAGTCAACCAAGGACATGATTCCATTTTGGAAGTAAAAAAGGCTGTTGGCAGCCAGTGAAATAATTTAACAGTTGGGAAGATTCACGATTGAATAATAATTTTCCTTCTTTTTAGGTGCATAGACCTCAATTATCGTGTTAACAACGTTTCTGTTTTTTTTTTTGTTTTTTGGGACTATGTTCAATCAAGTTGGTGGGGTTTTACTCGGTTCATGTGTCCAACAGCCTTCTAACCTTGACATGCAAGTTGAATCATGAAATGGGCTGTTCTTATCAGCCTAGGTTTTGACAAAGAGCATCTAGCATGTCGGTGTCTAAAAAGTTGCACTTCTTCATCTTTACCCCTCAGAAGTTTATGTTATGACAAACATGAATTCCGGTTTCAAGATATTGCTTCTTATACTTTATTGGTTTCGTGTCAAAATGCTGTATTAGGTTTGTTTCTTAAACTTTGTATGTTTGTATCTGTCTCTGTGACTAGACCTCTTCCAAATGGTGTAATTCTTTAGCTTTTTGCAGAAAATGGTGAAGAAAACCTTTAGAGACTTTTGATATTCTAGAGGACTAAGTTAACTTAGGGTGTGTTTGGCAGTCTATTCTAACTGCATAATTGAAACTATTATAATATAAAGTTTTTAAATGCTACAATAAAATTATTCCAATTTTTAGTTTTAATTGCATTATCAAACATACTCTTATTTTATTTTTTTTAGGGACGGTTGAGATGATAAACTAATTCCCTTTTTGTTCTGGAAGAATTCTCAAGTAAGTTTATTAGACCATCACATATTAATCATGTTCTACTGAATTAATAATCTTAAACAGTCACATTTTCATCAAGTTTAATTGAATTTTTATTATAATCTTTGAACATGGGTATTAATCTAACGGTATGGTATAGAACTGTGAATACTAATTGGCAATCTTAAATTGTCAATATTCATCAAGTTCAATTGAATTTTTATTATATTTTTTGAACATTGGTATTAATCTAACGGTATAGAATTGTGAAAACTAATAGGATTTTTTTTTTTTTACCCTACCACTAGATCCTTCTCTGTTTTGTGCACCTCTAAAGTTTGAAATATCTCCTTTTCAGCTTGATTTGTGTAGAATGTTACATACAAATCAAAGAGGTCTTGCAATTTGTTTGAGGGCCATATAGTTTAGCCCCTTGATCCACCATAACCACTCACAGAGCTTTCTTCTAAGATTGAACATTGATTAGTTGATATGGTCTTGGTCAAGATTCCATGTCCATGGAAGCACCAAGTTAGAGGTCCAATAGTGATATTTGATGTTATCTTTTTGTTCCTGCTTTTGCTTGACCTTCTCAAGTGGGACCCATTTTATTAAAATGACAGTTGATAATGTCCCTCTTGGTTCTTATAGTTCTTGACATGTGATTTTCTAGTCATCCCAGATTTCAAAATCCCTCTCACATTCTCTCTATTCTTCACCTCATTTCCAAGCGTAGAAGATGGCCCAACACATTTAACTACAACTTGGCATTATGGCTTTGGTTAAAACCGGTTGACTATTGGTTTCCCTTGCTGCTAATCCCTTCTCATTCACGAATTTATAGTTGGTTTGGGAACACCATCGGAACAATAAAATTACGGTTCCAGCCATATTTTCTGTAGTTTTTTTAACATATTACAATATTTTTAGTTCTAGTTTTAAGTTCCCAAAGATGATAATACATTTCATCTCTCATTTCCATACCCATAATCCAATAATATTCATTGTCCTGTAAACTTATACGTATACACAAAGGGCCTAAGCCGAAAAGCATAAAAAAGATATTGGAAAGTTGCAAAGTGGTTTGCAATGAAATAAAGGAAAGCATTATTTGTTGCCTTGTCCGCCCGCATCAAAAAGATGAAAAATATGATCTTACAAGGGGGCCAAAAAAAAAAAAGAAAATTACTGTCCCTCATTACTACACCGGAAATGAAAAGGCAATCAAGGCCCCATAAAGTAGAACCCCACAATCACTAATTTTTATAGAGACGTGCACGCAATCCCAGGCTGATTTGTCCTCTCTCTCTCTTCTCTCTCCTCACCCTTCTCTCTCTCTTTCTCTCTATCTGCCTCTTCCGATGGAAAATCCTTTTTGTCCATTTGTGTTATACGCGTTTTCGCTTTGCAATATACCCAACATTGTTTATTATTAAGCAAATAAAGAAGTTTTGTTGACTTCGGCTCGTCATGTGAGGCCAATATTCTAATTTTCTAGCTCGATCACTGGGTTCCTCCTAAATAAATATATAAAGGGCCTAATTAAAAAGAGATGTAACCTTTGTTTATATATCTTCCAGAAAGCATATTTAATGACTTATTTTATTTATTCACATAATAAGAGTAACCTCAAATTGCCGCAATCAACGCTAAGTGTTCTCACACGTCAATCTTCCAGAAATATGAAAAAAAGTCAGCGGCTTAGGGTTTGGTATTCGGACTCATTCATACTTTTACAAACGTAACATGACTGTTGTTTAAATTTAATTTATCTCTTTGGGCAGCTTTCTTCGGTGAATAATTTATTTTTCCTGGGGTTAATGGTTGTTTGTCTTAATGCATGAAAAAGTGATAAACGGTAATAGATGATATATCTCGTGTTTGCAGGAATCATATAACGGTAATTTCATACGTAAGTACGCTTACCGTAAGATGTCGAGTTCAAATCTTTCTAGTTCTTATAAGTTTAGGAAAATAAATAATGTGATTAATTATTTATAGTTCATGTCATGTCAAGAGATGTCAAGAGAAGGCATATAGGTAATTTAATTACCTTAGAGGGAAATAGTTTGCCTCCAGTCATTTAATATTGATGTTATGCTTCCATTCTAGATTTTTATATTTAAAAGAGAGAAATATATGAAAAATATAACATCAATTTACACCAACACAGTCGCCTACTAAAAACAAAAAGCGACGTTTTTTTTACTTTTGTAGTGTGTGCGTGACACCTGTACGTGCCATAATAAATTTATATATGGTTTTGAGAATAGTTTTTGTAAGCTTAAAGAATAATGCTAATAGGTCCAAATTAATGGCTCGACATCCTTGTGAATGTCTGGATCAACCCAGTACTTTTCAATGTATTTTTTCTATCTCTCTTAATTTGGTCAAAGGCCATTAGGTTGACTATGTATTAAGACCCAAAGACTATATGGTCTAGGAGGAAGGAGAGAGGCAGAGACAGAGAGAGAGAGTTTTTTGTTATAAGATATTATATGGCCATTGTGGCTAAGGATAAGTTAAAGGTCATAAAGTTGATAGTAAGTGATTTATAAGTTGCATAGTTGAATTCCTTAAATCAAAAGGAAATCTTTGAGGGAACTTGCTTGAGCAATAAATAAAATGAGAGGAGGAATAAGTTGTTGCCTCCTAGAATCTACACATATATAGATATGTGTGTGTATATAAATATATTTATATGTATATATTTTTCTTTCCTTTATACATAAATGATCAAAAAGCTTCAAGTTCAGTTCACAACCGCCATTAGTGGATGATGTAAACATTACTAATCTATAACAAGAATCATATATAGACAATTTTTTTTTACATTCTTAGTACCAAATACACGAACACATTACACATCCTTACGAACAAGTATACAATATATTGGGGTTTAATTAAACAAATCATGGTTTCGGTTCTAGAAAAATAATATTAAAATGCCCTGCAATAATTTGACCATCTCATACTTTTTATATGTCAAAATGTGAACGGAGCTAACATATACAGTAGTTTATTCATCATGAGCTTTGACGGAATAAGATGGTCATCACATTAAATCCTTTTGGACGTACGTAGAAAAGGCTTATTCTGTATATTTATATATATGAATAAATATGGCATATTTATATTAGATATGTGTGTGTGCATATATATATATATATATATATATTAAAATTGGCCTGAAAAATAAAAAATAAAAACTATTGTTGATGCTGGAAAATGATCAATAGGATAATACTCACAAATCACTCACGGTTCCTACTAATTATGGTGATAACAACGAAAAAAAATGAAAGAAAGGAGATACACGGATATATAATGGTTCACTCTTTAATAAGGTATGTCCACTGTATTATTGTTCTTATCAGGGAATTTATATACAATACACTCAAAATCTCCAAAAATGAAAGAAGGGAGAGTTTGTTTGATCTAGGGAGAGGGGAGTTTCTTTTTGTTTTAGTTGTGTTTTCTTTCGTCTGGAGTTCGTTCCTTTCCGCTTCTCTATATCTCACTTTTATAAGATGCTATATTATGGAAAAATGATTATAATATTGATAATGGGGAGCAGGAATCTCCATGTTTTGTGTCAGCCTTTGCGTGTGGTGTCTCTGCACATGCAGAAAAGTGCATTGAGTCCCGTGCTAGTGGTCTAAATTTCAGGCACATTATCTTGACTGTCAACTTTGCCCATTCTTGTCAGTCCTTGGAGTAGGGCACATTAACGGGCGGAGGATACAATGCCTATTTAAGCTCAACTTCATCCTAGAGTGGCGAGATAAATCGGTCATCTCGACTTCCACTCGATTTGAAATTAACAGGCTGAGTTGTGCTTTTTCTAGATCTTGCCTTCGGGCCTTAGGCCGTCGAGATCTCCTTTAATAATTGCCCCCCATGCGTGGACTGACTTGGCAAGTTGCTTCGTACTTTGTCAGTCGAGGATGTGGCAAGTCTCCTATTGCTTGGGAGTTAGGGAGGTGTCCCTTAGAATAGCTGTGACGCTCCGGAGAGGGGGTCTGGGAGTTTAAGTAAATAAAATGAAATAAACGAGGTAAATAAATAAAGAGTGAATAAATATATGTAGGAAGTAAATAAATATCATCAGAAACAAATAATATCATCAGCAGTCACCGTTACGTGAATACCACAAAGGTAGGGTTGAGATCTTATTCTCATTCACTATCACGTGGATGCTTACTACGAAGGTGGGTAAGTAATTAAAATACAAATATCAAGAATAATAATACAAAAATATTGAAAATCATCGTCTCTAAGATAAATTAAAAATATACAATTGATAGAGACGAAAAAGACATTAACACCGGGACAAGTCGTACAGTACACGCATCATACTACAGGTCTAAAGAAAATATCATTTCAATCCAAAGAGCCAGGTTTCGATCCTGAGTCCATCATTCCTCTCCAAACCTGGAAGGGGGATTTTAAAAACAGGAAAACGTGAGCGAAAGGCTCAGTAGGATAATTATTTAAAAACAAGTTATTTTAAAATAGTAATAAAAAATAGAGAATTGTTCACAAACCATTCTATTTGAGATGAATCTTAAAGTCTTAACAAATCAATAAAACACTTACTTGAAAGCAACTTAATAAAACATCACTGTACGGGTTTTGAAATCTGAAAGGAATTTCAAAAATACAGTTCTTCAAAATCGAAGACATTATTTTCATCAATCATTCAAAAGGTCAAGCATTTGGCCCAAACAGTTTAAAAAGGGCTGCCAAAGAAAAGGATAAAAATATATGTATATCCTACCTCATTTGAAATCCAATAACGTAAGCTCTAAATAAAATCCAACGTATGCTCCATATATGTTCAAGAGCTTAAAAACTGCATTTAAAGTCAAAAATCATATTTAACAAATATCATTATGTTAATTTAATTATCAGTGTGCCTTTTTTATTCAAAATAATCATAACCCAAAATCATAATCCTTTTTGAAACATTTCGAAATCATTAAACATTGAAAACCCAAGTAAAAACACAATTTTCCAACTCCACAGTCGGCCTGGCGAACATCCTGGTCTGGTCTGCCAAACTGCATAGTTCGGCCTTCCGAACATCTAGACCGGCCTGCAAAACTTTTCCCAGGTTTGGCCTGTGACTTGATGAATCCGGCCTACAGAACCTATGAATCCAGCCTGCCGAAGATCAAGTTTGGCCTGCTGAACTAGCAAAATCTGGGGACCCGAGACTTCAAGTTTCGGGGTCCCCGAACTCAAAATTCAAATTTAAAACCTATTTTCTCAATCCCATAGCATAAAAATCATGTAAAAAGCATAGAAAATCATTATAGAACAAGTTTAAGCCATTTTTCCCAAATTTAAACTCAATTTCACCTTTGATTTGAAAATCAAAGAAAAATGTAAAAGCTTGGTTAAGTCGATTCTAGCTCAAATTAAGTTTAGATTCACTATAAAATAGTTTCTACAACTTGAATTGAACATTATTTTTGCTCAAGAAAGCTTGGATTCAACATTCAAAGAAAATTTGAAAAATTGAAATTTAAAACTTTGAGATTTTAAGAAAAAGAGGAAGCTAACCTTTAATGGTGTTTTTGGATGAAAAACTTGATGATTGAACTTTAGTCCTTGCTCAAATCTATGAGAATGAAGCTTGAAATCAAAATTTTTGAGAGAAAGAAAGAAAGAGAAGGGGCTGTGTGTGAGGGAAAGAAAGAGCGAGAGAGGAAGCATGAAAATGAAAAAGGAAAAGGAAAAGAAAAAGAAAATAAAGGCCCAATGGCATTTTCGTAAATATGGAGAAAATATAGGGTAAAAATGTCATTTGATATTTTAATACTAAAAATCAAATTTTAAATATGACAAATGCAACAAAATCTTTGAATGACTAAAATTAATAATAAAATTTACACTGGCACACTTAATAATTAAACTTAACATAACTAACCTTACTTTAAAAATTCATGGGCGTTGCAATCCACCCTCCTTAAAAGAAATTTCATCCTCAAAATTTAAAAACATCAAAAGTTTAAAATCACAAATAACACTGTGTACTCAAATGTAATTGTAACGACAACTGTCCTGATATAAGACTTAAAAAATAAAAATAAAACAGTAAAAATCTCATAGGTTTAGTTCCTGAAAGATCTAAAGCCTACGCTCTAATACCATTCTCTGACGCCCCGGAGAGGGGGTTTGGGAGTTTAAGTAAATAAGATGAAATAAACGAGGTAAATAAATAAATATATGTAGGAAGTAAACAAATATCATCGGAAACAAATAATGTCATCGGCGGTCACCGTCATGTGAATACCACGAAGGTGGGGCTGAGATCTTATTCTCATTCACCATCACATGGATGCTTACCACGAAGGTGGGCAGGTAATTAAAATACAAATATCAAGAATAATAACACAAAAATTAAAAATCATCGTTTCTAAGATAAATTAAAAATATACAATTGATAGAGACGAAAAAGACATTAACACTATGACAAGTCGTATAGTACACGCATCATACTATAGTTCTAAAAAAAATATCATTTCAATCTAAAGAGCCAGGTTTCGATCTTGGGTCCATCATTCCTCTCCAAACCTGGAAGGGGGATTTTAAAAATAGGAAAACGTGAGTGAAAGACTCAGTAGGATAATTATTTAAAAACAAGTTATTTTAAAATAGTAATAAAAAACAGAGAATTGTTCACAAACCGTTCTATTTGAGATGAATTTCAAAGTCTTAACAAATCAATAAAAACACTTACTTGAAAGCAATTTAATAAAACATCACCGTACGGGTTTTGAAAATCTGAAAAGAATATCAAAAATACAGTTCTTCAAAATCAAAGACATTATTTTTGTCAATCATTCAAAAGGTCAAGCATTTGGCCTAAACAGTTTAAAAAGGACTGCCAAAGAAAAGGATAAAAATATATGTATATCCTACCTCATTTGAAATCCAATAATGTATGCTCCATATATGTTCAAGAGCTTAAAAACTGAATTTAAAGTCAAAAATCATATATACAAACATTATTATGTTAATTTAATTATCAGTGTGCCTTTTTGATTCAAAATAATCATAACTCAAAATCATAATCCTTTTTGAAACATTTCGAAACCATTAAACATTGAAAGCCTAAGTAAAAACATAATTTCCCAAGTCCACAGTCAGCCTACCGAACATCCTGGTCCGGCCTGCTGAACTGCACAGTTCAGCCTTCCGAACATCCAAACCGGCCTGCTGAACTTTTCCTAGGTTCGGCCTGCCGACTTGATGAATCTGGCCTGCCAAACCTATGAATCTGGCCTGCTAAACTGATAAAATCTGGGGACCCGAGACTTCAAGTTTTGGGGTCCTCGAACTCAAAATTCAAATTTAAAACTTGTTTTCTCCATCCTAGAGCATAAAAATCATGTAAAAAGCATAGAAAATCATTATAGAACAAGTTTAAACCATTTCCCTCAAATTTAAACTCAATTTCACCTTTGATTTGAAAATCAAAGAAAAATGTAAAAACTTGGTTAAGTAGATTCTAGCTCAAATTAAGTTTAGATTCACTATAAAATAGTTTCTACAACTTGAATTGAACATTATCTGAGCTCAAGAAAACTCAGATTCAATATTCAAAGAAAATTTGAAAAATTGAAATTTAAAACTTTAAAATTTTAAGAAAAAGAGGAAGCTAACCTTTAATGGTGTTTTTGGATGAAAAACTTGATGATTGAACTTCAGTCCTTGCTCAAATCCATGAAAATGAAGCTTGAAATCAAAATTTTTGAGAGAAAGAAAGAGAGAGAGAGGGCCTGTGCATGAGGGAAAGAAAGAGAGAGAGGGGGGAGCGTGAAAATGAAAAAGGAAAGGGAAAAGAAAAAGAAAAAGAAAATAAAGGCCCAATAGCATTTTCGTAAATATAGGAAAATATGGGGTAAAAATATCATTTGGTATTTTAATACTAAAAATCAAATTTTAAATATGACAAATGCAACAAAATCTTCGAATGACTAAAATTAACAATAAAATTTACACTAGCACACTTAATAATTAAACTTAACATAACTAACCTTACTTTAAAAATTCAAGGGCGTTGCAATAGCTTTCTAAGGAAGCTTTTGACTAGAGTCATAATTGGATCTGACATTCAGATTTCTCAAGCAGCCAAACAGCTGCGTCTGCTAGGACACATGTCATATCCCTACAGGAGGCATCGCATCGTTTTGAGGAGATCTTGATTTGGGCAGTTGGATCATCGAGGGGTTTTCCTACCTAAGTTTTGAGTCGTTAGATGGCGACCTTTTGTTGCCTTGATCTTTAACTGTTGGATAAAGGGTTCCCTTGCTCGATGGCTTAGATCTCTCTCTCACGAGAGTACTTAAGCGTTTCAAAACCCTTCTTGCCTCATTCAATCTAGATTTCAAAAGATTTACATTGTATCTATCAGAATTCTCTCAATCTCCCTCCTCCTTCTAACTCTCTTCTTCTTCAAACCCTCTTCTTTTTGTCTCTGAAGCCAGATTCTCTACGAATCTACTAAAGCTCTCTTAGCCACTCCTGCTGCAGGCCCATATTGCACATCAACTATAGATTCTCTTCATTCTCAGGCTCAAGTATTGAAACTCAATAACCAATAAGTTTTCTAGACTTTAGACTTTTCTTGTAAGTTTTTGAGTTTTTCCCTTTTCTCTCTTTTTGGCATTTGAATTTCAGCATTTGTTCCTAAAAAAACATAGGTTAGATCTAAGGGAAAAACCTAGGAAAAAATGAAACATACCAGTTTAGGCTGTTTTGAGACTTTGCTACCAATTTTTTGAATTCTAAAACAACTATGCTCGATTTTAGGTTTTTTAGTGATAAGCCGACTATCATGTTAGTAGTTATTTTCTATTGACTATCTAATTTATAGTTGTGTTGTGCTGACTGTTTGGCTCATAGTCCATTGTGGACCAAGCAAGTATATTTTGGTCGTTAGGCCAACCGCTTGATATATCATATTCGTTTGACACTTCTTTCCCTTTTTATCAGATCATGTCTTTATCTAGTCGTCGTTGAGAGGTTGAGACTTCTTCTCTTATTCACCTGGACACCACTGAGGCCGTTGAAACATCATAGATTCATGAGGTGATGATCCCTGAGAATAATCCTATTTTCAAAGATATTCATGATTCCACAGATAGTGTCGACAAGCTGGTGGACAATGTCCTTATTCCTCTCTCCACGAAAATTTCAAATTCAAGATACGCTCGCCCTGTGATAGCAGACCCCAAATTCCAAGGCTCTTCTTCCATCAGAATGGCTGCACCGCATGACGAGCCACTAGTGGCCTATGTTGGCTAGATTATCTAACAGAAGGCTAAGGAGACCATGTCCCATTATAGAGGCCACGATGTACGTAGGGCGTATGTAAAGGGTAAGGTCGACAGGATGTACTTTGAGTTCGTGATACCTAACAAACACCACTGCGCTGATGCTGCTCCGCCTGGACACCTCGCCGTCTACAATGGATGTATCACGGCTGGCCAGACCTTCCCTCTTTATTCCTTCATTAGGAGGCTATGCTGTGAGTTCAAGACCTTGCCAATGCAACTATCGCTAAATTTCTACTACATCTTCTCGAGGATGTGGATCCTTTGGCATCTTCATTTCAACTATCCCCTTCACCTGGACTAGTTCTTGTATTGTTACTGCATCAACCAATCTCTGCCCAAGGGCTATTGCTATGCGAGGGACTACAGTCAATCCAAGGACAAGATTCCCCCAATCGTTATCTTTCTTCTTCTAGCCATGATTGAAAGAAGATGTTTTTTTATGCTAAAGGGGACTTCAACACCTATCTCATCGACAAGCAAAGAGGGTATAGCCCCATGAAGTACAAAATCAACACCACTTGGAGGATTGCCAGTAAGCTTTTGAACCTTATGATCTCGAGATTTTAGGCTTCCATTTTCTTCCTTTTAACTTCAAAACTTAGGCTTTCTTTCAACTTTAGCCTTTTCCTTAAAGAGCATGTCAACTGTCCTGTTCTTTTGTGGTAGAGAGGGGACAGAGTTAAGCAAATTGCAACCCTCCTAGAGGTAGAGAGGCAAATTGCAAACCTCCTCATAGAGGAGAATAAAAGGAGGTCGGGGTTAATTTTAACTCTCCCTGACCCTTCCGATGTCACCACCAGTCAACCCCCTAATGAGGGCCTTGAGGATAGGTTTTTTTTTTTTTTTTTTTATAACAGTTGACTTATCTTCTCATAATATGTGGTTCACTTAACTTCACCTTTGTATTTTCTTGTGTAAAGATGTTACACCTTAAGCTTTTTCTGAGATCAAGAAGTCTCAGGCCCTTGTGGAGGGCTCAACATCAAGAGGTACTACACCACTAAAGAAGCTTGGTGGCTCGAAGAAGGATACAAGTCGCTAACCTCCTGATGTTCCTTAATCCAAAAGACAATAGGTCGATGATAGCAGGTCGTCGCCTAGATGCTAATCTGCCTACAAGGAGAAGGTAACAGTCGAGATCCTTGAGAAAGACGTTCCTTCCTTCTCGATGGTCGAGTTAGGGATAGGAACTTCATCGCAGGCAACCTATCTGACACCCAGGTGGGGAACATGTTGGATCTACCCTTCAAATTCGGCCTTGCCTTCCAAGCTATCCACAAATTCATCTTTGACAAGGACTAGGAGGCGGCAGAGAAGTCTCATCTCCTAGAGCGGCATAGGGAGCAAATTCATAGCTAGTTAATATAAGTGTCTTCTTTTCTTTAGCAACTGCTTCCTTTTTCTTATTTACTTCTTTCTAACCTCACCATTTTGTGTCCAAGCTTTGATAATGGCCCTAATCTCCTATGGGGAGATTAAGAAGATGGTGAACAACCCGGTCGACCCTTGCAAGGAGGTGGAGGCTCTAAAAGCTCTTCTTGATGAGGAGAAATGTATGACCGATGATGCCAAGAATAAGGAGCTCAAGACCTAGCTTTGTCTATGCAAATAGCAGCATGATTCAAAAAGGCTCACTGAGATAATCATCATGCTATCTGCAAAGATCGAGAACGTGAAGGAGTAAGGCATGCCAAGCTTAGGAGGCTAACCAAAAGAAAATCTAAGAGCTGAAAAGGACTCTTACATTGATGCCTGACATGGCAAAGGAGGCAGTCGAGAGGTTTCAGGTGTTGAAAGAATACAAAGCCATCGTTCAGTTGGCTGGCAAATAGATTATTAAACAGATCTACACTGACCCCTGACTGGGATTTGTCCTTCTTGTATGCTTTTGATGCCTTGTCTTCAACCAATAACTCACCACTGTAGAGAAGGAGGCCTCAACTATAGAGCAAGAAGCCTCGCGAGGACGAAGAATAAACTTTGTATTATTTTTTTAAACCCTTTGTAATCTCTCCTTTTATATTAATACAATCAGCATTTTTTCCATCTTATTTCGTACTTTGACGTTTATTTTAATCACACCAAACATAGAGATAGTAGGCCAATTAACATAATGATAACAACTTAGTAACTCAAGAAATATGCTAAGGCTTTTACTCTATGTAAAGATTTTGCCTTGTGTAAAGGTCTCTATTAGAACCAAAGGCTTTGCCTTTTCCATTTTCAACTTTTTCACCATATAGTTGGAGGGAATTTGGTCGAGGATATAGACTTTAGGGCGTAGTGCCTGGCCATTTATGGCTATAGCTTTTCCTTCCTTTTAAGCATAGAGCTTTTAGGGCCTTTTGCTTCGTACAATCCTATAGAGCTTAAGGCTTTTGCCTTTATGTAACCTTTTGAAGCCATCTTGGAAGTATGAGGATTGAAAGCTGTCTTGGCTCTTTTGCCTTAGGAGTACGAGGTTTTGTATATAGAGATTTGAGGGCCTTTTGTCTTTTTCCTTGGAGTATGGCTTTGAAGCCTTCTTGGCTCTCTTGCCCCCAATGTCAAATATAGAGTAGCTCTAGTGTTTAATACTCTTTGAGTAATTTAGATACAGAGATTTCAATAACTAGGAAACAACTCCTATGGAGTTTTCTTTGATTAACAATGAGGATATTTATGTTACTAGTAATATCGGTCATAGATGCTCAGCATTCCATGGATGTTCGATGTGTCGACCCATCATTGATTCTAGCATGTAGGTCCCTGGTCTTATGATATCTCAGACTTTATAAGGCCCTTCCTAATTTGGATCCAAAGTTTCAATATCCTTGGCTTTGTGATATGAGTTATCCTTTTCAAACCAAGTCTCCAATAGCACATCTTCTTTACTTAACCTTTCTGTTGTAATATCTCATCGTCCTTTGTTGATAAGCGACGAGGTGCATCTGCGAGTTGATTCTTCATTCTTCTAATAGGTCAAGCTTGACGTCCATGAGTCTGGTGTTTTCTACTTCATTACACCCCATTGTTCGACTGATTAGGGTAATCATCTCTACTGGTAGAACTACTTCAGCGCCGTAAGTGAGGGAAAAGAGAGTTTTACTCATGGTAGTTTTCCTTGTAGTTCTATAAGCCCATATTATCTTAGGCAAGTTTTTTACCCATCGCCCCTTGAGGTCATCTAGGTGTTTCTTTAGCATGTGCTTGATGATTTTGTTAACTGCCTCAACCTGTCCATTTGCCTACGAATAAACAATGGTTGAAAAGTTCTTATGGATGCCGAGGTCTTCATAGAATTTCCTTGTCTTGGTGTTGTCAAATTGCTTGCCATTGTTAGAGACGATTGAATAGGGAATACCAAAATGGTAGACAATATAAAATCAGATAAAACTTGTGCAATTCATCTTAATGATTGTGGTGAATGTTTTGGCCTTTGCCTATTTTGTGTAATAATTGACGACAACTATTGTAAACTTAAGTCCCCTGGGCACAATAATAAATGGACCGATTATATTGATTCCTCATTTTACAAATGGCCATGGGCTTAAAATCGATGTCAGGTTTTCAAGGTGAGATCTTGGCACATTAGCATAGCACTGACACTTGTCACATTTTTGGGCATACTCATGGGCGTCCCTTTTTAGGATAGGCCAATAGTATCCTTGTCTTAGTGTTTTGTGGGCCAACGACTGTTCTCCTGAATGATTCCCACATAAGCCTTCATATGTCTCTGCATGTACTTTTGACCCTTCATCCTTAGTAAGGCAGTGGAGAATAGGAGGAGAATTACCTTGATGGTAGAGCATGTTGTCATGTAGCAAATAGCATGCAGACTTATAACGGGTCCTTTTGGCCTGTAAAGGATCAGGGCGTAGCTCTCCATTAAAGAGGTACAAGATTGTAGGAGTCATCGAATTCTCCCTTTAGTCTATTACCATTGCACCCTTGGCCTCTTCCTGCCAGATGGTGGGTAGTTCTAAAATTTCCACAAGAATGACTCTTAATAGCTCATAATCTTTGAATGTTGCCAGGCGAGCTAACATATTCGCATTGCTATTTTCTGTGCATGGTATCTGCTCGACTTCCCAGGATTAGAACTTTGGAAGTTCTTCCTTGACCTTCTATAGGTATTTGAGCATTATCCCATCTTTTTCCTTGTACTCATATGAGATCTGGTTCACCATGAGCTAAGAGTCATTGTAAATTCTTAAGGGATTAGCCTTTAGATGGTAGGTGAGCTTTAATACGGCAAGCAATGCTTTGTACATAGCCTCAATATTTTAGGCTTTAAACTTGAACCTTATTGCTGATGTGATCTTGTGGTTTTCAGGGCTTACCAACATAAACCCTGTGGCTACGTCGTGCTCATTTGAGAAACCATCAATGTACAACTCCTACTTCAGCTTGCTTTCCTCTACTTCCTTCTTAACGTCTCCTGGTCAAGTTGTGAACTCAACTACAAAGTTGGCCAAGGCTTGCCCTTTGATTGCCATTATAGGCTTATATTTAATGTCATATTGACTTAGCATAACTTACCACTTCAATAGTCACCCAGAGATTTTTGGCTCTTGCAGTGCTTGTCTTAAGGGCAGTTTGTTAACACTACTATCTCGTGTTTAAGGAAATACCTCTTGAATTTTCTTATTGACATAATTAAGGCCAAAGAGAGCTTTTCCATCTCGTGATACCTTGTGTTTAAGTCAAGCAATCATTTACTTGCATAATAGACTGGCAATTGGGTCTTTCGTTCCTATATGATCATAACAAAGCTTAGAGCATGAGGTGAAACGACCAAATAAATCTACAAGGTTTCTCCTGGTAGAGCTTTAGAAAACAAAAGGGGCTATCCTAAATAGCCTTTCAGGCATCTGAATACACCCTTGTATTCTTTTGTCCACTCAAAGGGTTTTCTTCCTCTTAAGATGTCGACGAATGGCACACACTTATCGACTGTTTTAGAGATAAAGCAGGTAAGTGTTGCCACACACCTTGTAATATTTTGTACTTCTTTGGGTTTATAGGGGGCTTCCATATCCAATCAGGCTTGTATTTTTTCTAGGTTAGCCTCTATTCCTTGCCTATTAACTATGAATCCTATAAATTTCCCAAATGCCACACCGACTGTGCATTTTAGAGGGTTGAGCTTCATCTTATACTTCTCAAAATGATGAACATTTCATCCATATGCGAAATGTAAAGACTTGCCTTCATGGATTTGAACAACATGTCATCCACATACACCTCCATCGTCTTTCCAATCTATTTGGTGAGCATTTTTATTTACCAAACACTGATATGTTGCTTCGACATTCTTTAATTTAAAGGATATGACGAAATAACAATACAACCTCCTATCAATGATGAAGGATGCATGTTCTTGGTCTTGTGGATGTATGGAAATCTGATTATAACCCGAATAGGTATCTATAAAGCTTAATAGCTCATGCCTCATAGTGGCGCTGACCAGCTGACCTATTTGTGGTAGAGGGAAGCTATCCTTAGGACAAGCCTTGCTCAAGCGGCTAAAGTCTATGCAAGTTCTCCACCTCCTGTTGGGTTTTCAGACGAGGACAAGATTTGAAAACCGGTCAGGGTAGTGTGACTCCCTTATAAACCTACTTTTCTCTAGCTTTTCGACCTTTTCTCTTAGCACCTCATACCTTTCTGGGTTCATAGGTCACCTCTTTTGCCTCTTTGAAGGGTAACTAGGGTCGACATTCAAGTGATAGCTAGCAACCTTTAGGTCTATTCCTACTATATCTTTATGACTCTGTGAATACGTCGAGATTCTTGCTAAGGAATCTGTTTAGTTCATCTACTGCTTTGTTCCTCAGTCCCAAACCAATTTTAAAAATTTTGGAAGGCCCCCTTCATCTAAGGCCACCTCTACCAGATCCTCGGTAAGTTCTATGTAGGTTACCTCTTCTCCTAACCTTAGGTCTATGTCTTCTACTAAGGGTCCTCCATGCACCATTCTCATCTTTATCCTTTGAGGGTCGGCATAGGCATGGATGGAATCAAAGTAGGTTTGTCTGGACTCGTACTGGTTTCCTCTCATCTTGCCCACTCCCTAGGGCATGGGAAACTTCACTTCTTGGTGATAGATAGAGGTTATGGCTTTCAAGACCCTTAATGTTGGCCTTCCTATCACTATATGGTATTAGTATCAGCCCCTTATTACTAATAAGTTGGACATGATTGTTGTCCTTCTTAGTTTCTCCCCTACTATGACTGGTAGCGTAATTGTCCCCTTGGATATTATGCTATCCCCAGTGAACCCATACAATGGCCGAGAAGTCAAAGTTTTCTATCCAACAAGATTCCGATCTTGCTCAAGCAGTCTAAGTAGATGATGTTGATGGAGCTACCATTGGCCACTAAGATTCAGCACACATAATAGTTCTGGATCATGGGCTCGATCACCATGACATCATTTTGAGGAAAATCGACCTCGTGGGCATCCACATCTGATAAGTTATTGTTGTTTCTTTATACCTCGACATCTTGGCAGGCTTACTTGTCGACATGTTCGAAGACCTATTCTTTGTGCTTTTTCTTGCCTCTCAAACATAGTTCTTCTGAGACCTTCGGGATTCACTGCCAGGGTATGGCCCCTATAAATGGTATAATCACCCGTACGAGTGTATTGTCCTCATTTGGTCAACGGTCTCCCTCACGCCGCAATGTGTTATTTCTTCAACGATCATTCCCCTTGTCATTGCTCTTACTCCTATCACTCTTGTCCTCTTACAGCCGACAATCCCTTATTAGCCTCTTTATCTCGTTCTTTAGGTTAATACACTCGTTGGTGTAGTGCCTACATCGCTATGAAATCTATAATATTTAGCCTGATTGTGCTTGTTTAGGCTTGAACTCATTGGGGGAGGATGCTAGAGATAGGGCTAGTCATTGATCTGGTGGTAGATATCGTCTATTGAGGCAGTAAGATCATGCAGTTGTCATCTCTCTATTGAAGTCAATCTCTACTACCTTCTTGTTTCTACCGCTTGGCGTTATCCATGACAACTCGACTCGAAGGGGTTGGCAAAAGGTCATAAACTGGTAACCTCAACTGATCATACCCCTTAGGGTTGGTCCTCTTCTTACCTCCATCCTTTGGTGCTTGAGCACTACCACTACTGCTTCCAATTGTCTTTCTAAAGGCCACGCTTTTGACCTCTTCTTGGTTAATGTAGCCTCTGGCTTTCTCTAAGAATTCTCGGTACATTTTGGGTCCCTTGCGGTTAAGATCATCCTTGAAGGGGATGTTTGTCCTTATGTTGTTCAGGGCTCCCATAAGGGCAACATTTTTCGAGATTCCTTTTATCACAGCCATTTTCTTAGTGAATCTCGCAAGCCAATTCTTTAAGGATTCATTTGGCCCCTGAGTAAGGAACCTCAGTTTCTCTTTGGCTGGCGATAGGGATTTTACAACCACAAACTGGTTAAGGAATTCTACCTTTAAGTCCTAGAAGTAGGTTATATTTCCTGCCTTCAACATCCTAAACCATCTCCTTGCAGGCCTTGAGAGGGTCTGGCTGAAGTCCCTATGCATGATTTCTTGTGGGACTCTGTAGAGTTCCATGTACTATCATAACTTTAAATATGGTCATCAAGGTCTATGAGTCCATCATAAAGTGTCATCTGTGGAGGTTTAAACCTTTCTAGATGAGGTGGTCCTATAATAGAAGGGGCAAACAGAGTTATGTACGTTATTTCTTCCTCATGGTGAATGTCGAGTTTCTCTTCCAAATTTCCAGCGTGGCTTACCAGTCGCTTAATCTCATCCGCAGGGAGTCCCAACATTGTTTGGATTTGTTGTCTTACTTGTTACGCTATTATATTAGGATTGACTTGTTGGCTGTTTTACAGTTGGTCAACAACTGGTTGGTCAACTACAGGGGTCATCTCTCATTGAGGCAGCTTTTCTCACCTAGAGGTGATCCCTTAAATCTCTTTTTCCAAGATGGCCCCTTAAGTCACCCATAGTTCTCGCTGAGGCTACATCTAGTCTGACATCACATCTGGGGGGAAGTAAAGGTAGGCTAGTGTTTTTCCTTTGCTAATTTGGTGGACCAGCTTCTTGAAGTTGCGCTTGTTATGCTCTCCTTCTTCATTCTCGGCTCCCTATATAGTTGGCCTTTCTTCGTCGACCACCCTCACTCTCATCGGTTCCCAAGGGTTACCTTGTTGGTTGCCATTTTGGCCACCAGCTGGGTTCCTTTGGTCTTCTTGGTCATCACCTGAAGGGCTACCGTCCTACTCTTGAAGGCCATGTAGGGCCATCGAAATCTTTTCAAACAGTCCACTCATGCTATCCATGTTTTGTTCTAGCAAGGTGATTTATGAAGGCTATCTATCTCTTCTTGGTCCTCCAATGCCATCTCTAATTGATTTTTCACCTCCTTGGGTGATAGAGTTGTTGGTGTTGGCTCTAGTATGGTTGGTACGAGTGGTCACCATGGTGATAATGGTTGTTCAATGATGATGGTTATTCATTCTTCAAAAGATGAAGGCCCTTCTTCTAGTGCTAGTCATTGATGCTGAAAATGATCAACGGGATACTATTCACAAATCACTCATGGTTCCTACTAATCATAGTGATAATAACAAAAAAAAAAGGATGAAAGAAAAGAGACATATAGATTTATAATGGTTCACTCTTTAATGAGCTACGTCAACTATATTTGTTCTTATCAGAGAATTTGTACACAATGCACTCAAGATCTCTAGAAATGAAAAAAGGGAGATAGTTTGTTTGATCTAGGGAAAGGGGAGTTTCTCTTTGTTTTAGTTATGTTTTCACTCGTCTGGAGTTCGTTCCTTTCCTCTTCTCCATCTCTCCCTTTTATAAGATCTTCATTATGGAAAAATGATTATAATATTGGTAATGGGGGCAGGAATCTCTATGTTCCATGCCAATCTTTGCCTATGGTGTCTCTGCATGTATAGAAAGTGCATCGAGTCCCATGCTAGTGGTCTTAATTTCAGGCGCACTATATTGACTATCGACTTTGCCCATTCTTGTCTGTCCTTGAAGTGGGGCACACTAATGAACGGAGGATACGAAGCCTGTTTAAACTTGACTTCATCCTATAGTGGCGAGGTAAATATGTCATCTTGACTTTCATTTTATTTGATATTAACGAGCCAAGTTAGGCTTTTCTTAGATCTCGCCTTCGGGCATTAGGCCGTCGAGATCTCCTTTAACAATTATAACATTTCAACGGTTGATATCATATATATATATATATATATATATATATATATATGGAATATTGGAGTGCCTTAAAAAAGAATCAATAATTCATTTGGAAAATATGTTCAATGTTTCTTTTTGATTAAGTGTGAAACCAAAACAATATGCTTTACAAATATTAATAATTTCTTTGCTTATATGGTAGAAACATTGAATTATACCTGCAGGGAATATTTCTGTCAAACCATGTCTATAATCATGTGACCATGTCCTCAGAATATTTCTCTTAAATTAACAACGTGGAACAGGTGAAAAAGAATCGATTTTCTTGCCTCCTTGTAGATAAAAGAAATACGTGAACCCAATCTTCTTAAATTCCCTTCAGTAATATAACATACCGATATTAACAAGTAAAATAAGGCTTGGTCGGCGATAGAAGATATATTGACAGTTTTCTTAATTTAAAAAAAAAAAAAAAAAAACTCCTTAAGCAAGTTCGTACTAATTGGGAGCTAGACTCACATAAATATACTAATTTGATGCTGCCTAGAGACAATCAAAGTTAAAAAACAATTAGCCGCTAATGATTCTTTCTTCTTCTTCTTCTTCTTCTTCTTCTTTTGAGGGGAGATTCTTTCTTAATTTTAAGAATAACATTAATGAATGAAAGAGAATCGTGATCTTTGTGTTTCATGAAAATGATCAATAACAAACCTTATAGTTATAGATACTGAATCACACTAGATCATTGATCAAAAGGCCAACGGCATGCGGTTGCACTTGCGACTAATTAATTGGAGGACAATTTGCTTCAGAAACCAACATATATATATATATATATATATATATTAGTCTTTGATTATATAATTGAATTGACTTTCACTTTAGGGTAGTTGCAGACAAATATGATGTAATTTCTTGCACAAGAAAAAAAAAAATGATACAATGTATTGTACCTATCAAAATAACGCGACATATATACACACACATTAATTAATTAGTCAATACAATAATGTAACGTCTATTATAGATATGTATACAGTTTGGCCTAGTCTATTGATGGTCGGTTTTAGATTTTACTCTTTATCATGTGCACCACTATCTCTATGAAATTAATAGGTGAAAACTGTAGAGCTAGCTACCCTGCATGCTATCAAATAGAACTAGGTGATTCCATCTGAGTGAATAAAAATTAATATATTTCATTTCAAAAAATAATAATTAATATATTTAATAATCTTCAACATGATTTTAATTAAATCGGATATTTACTTAGTTAGGGTAACAATATATTTAATATGTTTATGAGTCACGGTTCAAACCGCAGTTTATGATTTAAATAAATTTTGTTATTTTTTTTTTCATAACATTTGAATGGCTAGAGTGTTTTCACTTAAACTATTGATTCAAATTAAGCTTTCAAATGCGTACTTTATTATATAGACATTGTGAACCACAAGATCGGTTTAGTATGGAACTGTTTAATTTATGTTAAATTATTACTCTCAAATCAGACAAATAACATTAATTGATTCAAGCAAATCATAATTCAATCAAATGCAGTAGTTCAATGATTTCATGTGGTGACCTTGACACATGATAGTAGGCGGTCAAGGTGTATAGATTACACATAAACTTGACCACCCCACATGTAAAATATTGCTTCACTTCTACTCCCTGATTTGTGCCGTTGAGAATATATATATATATATATATATATATATATATATATAATACACATTTTTATTCAAAGGCTTGACGTTTGACCTCTGTGTGTGTTTCTGATTTTGATCAGAACCCCACACATAAATCAGAACCCCACACATAACATGCACAACAAAAATTTGAATAATATTATGGAGTCGGTGTTCGATGTGTCCCAGAGAGAGCAAGACAAATAATATCATAAACCACGCGCAATACTTATAATCTTAATATCGTGGCAAATAAGGATCACTAGCTTTAGGCTTAATTTGCTGAGTAGCACTATTTTTTGTTGAGTTGTCAAAATAAATATATGTGAATGAGTGTGTGTGTGTGTTGGCGTGTGAAAAGTGACATTTATTTTACATGCCATGTGAAAGGAATAAAACCCTAAATCACAATGCTCTTTATATATTTACTGTGCTCTTTTGTCTCTCTTCCTCTCTCTTGGCCGCAAAACTTACTCCCTAAGCAAGATTGATTCAGATTAATATTTATTCAGTCAACCATCAAACAAATTGTTAAATATATATTATCAAGTGGTAAATATATATATATATATATATATATATATTATATTTTATGTATAAATCATGGCATTACCGACTCCATCTTGTTTTAAAAAAGTAATTCTATTAAGTGAAGAAGAAAAGAGAGAAAGAAATTCAGCCCAAGTTTTCACGATGATGTGGTACTTTGGGAGTGACAAAAAGGTCATGAATTAATATTAGCTGGTCAATATTAATGGCATCTTGCCCAATAAAAGAAGAGTATGTTGGCTATCGATCTTATAGACTCCATTGTTCAATGCTAATATAATTAGTCTCCTTTTTTTCCCATAATTTATGAAGCTTTTAAAGCAAGCCAGAAGATACAATCTACATTTTTGTTGTCCACCTTTTTTCTTCGAAGGATATATATGTAGCAAATAGCTTGGGCTTTGTTAATGACCAAGATAATAATCGTCCAATATTGCAAAACCATTGGGAAAGGCCTTTTATTTAAGGAAAAAAAATTTCTTCTATAAAAAACAAACACAAAGAAACAAAAAGAAATTAAGAGAATCCCAAAACAGGAAATTACATATATCAGTGTCTCTACAATTGTCAACAATGTAATTTAATATATTTTGAAAAGAAAAGCCATGATTGATAGAATAGAAAGGAAACGAAGTGGAAAGAAAATAGAAGAAGAGGAAGAAGGAGAAGAAGAAAGCGAAAAGATCTTGAGGGCGTGTATTGGAAGCAACCCTAGTTAGAATATACCCAAAACGCGTAAAGTGCATGTGCTTTCAAGAGAGTTTAATCAGAGAAATACTAGCCGACGGATCATAAACATGTGGATCCAAAAGATCAAGTGCATTAAGAAGGTGAATCACATGTTGACGCGTGTAAGGCCAGAAATGGTCCAACATAGAAATTGTGGCCCCCATTGGGGGGACCAGAGCCGTGTACTGTGGCCATGAATATATTTTTCACGAAAAGAACACCATAATTTCTTCAAGAAAAAATTAATAATAATAATAATAGTAATAAAGCTTTACAATTAATATGGAAACTGCCTCCCATAAAAGAGAAAATCTTTTCTCTAGATCGGATTGAAAAGGATTTAATTTCGACAATTAAATCAATTTATTTTAAATTTCCGTACTAAGCTAGTTGTACTTGAAATAACCATTATAGCTTTTTGTTTGTAATGATAACGTGTAGAAAAATATGAGATCTCAATATTGAAGCTGCCCACATCATGGAAAGTGATTATATACTTGCCTATTATACGAATTATCACTCTACGGTTGAATATTGATAGTTATTCAATATTTTAGATGTGAAAAAGGACCCTAAAATGCTTTATATGGAAATTAATGGGAAATGGGGTAGTTAAGAAATAGCACAAAAATATATATGATGTCAATATATATATATATATATATATGAGAAAGTATTTAATCCTTAGGAGTTCAAAAACAAGAGGAAAGTTTATATGACATCCAAATTGATCTATATCTGCAATTTTTTTCATTTAGATTTTGGTGCTTTATTTATAGATATGGATGTGAAAGTGGTATATATACTCTAGAAACATTATGGAAACGCGTGGCCATACAAACTCAAATATCCAATCCATATCGCTGTAGCTAGCTAGGGTTCAAAAATAAGAAAAGGGAATAAAATGTCTATATCTATATGACTTAAAAAAAGCTATTTATTTGAGTATTGCAATTGTAAGTTAGGAAACAAAAAGAAAAAAAAAAGGAAAAAAGGGGGAAAATAAAGAGAAAGTAGGGGGGAAAAGGGTTGAAAAAGAAGAGGTAGGGTGGATGTGATATATAGGGTCCATTTGGGAAGTGGATTCGAATTAGTGATTTGATTTGAGTTAATGTGATTTGAATTAGGATTTGAGTTAGTGATTTGAATTGTTATCCGAATTGTCGTTTGGATGTACATTTAAGTTTTAATCTGAGTATGAAATAAAATTAGAATATGTGTTTATAAAGGTAGTAAAAAGAGTTTTTGACTTATTAATAAATCTAACAAAATCTTAATGTTAATGATCCTAAAAAAATATGCAATATCGATATTAATTTATTCTTTTCTTCACTAGAAATATAATGAAAAAAAATCATCTCAATTGAATACCAAATGATGAAGTTGTGATTTTTTTTTCTCAAACATAGTAGAGAGAGTTTCAGTTTTTATTGTAGCAGAGATATCCGAATTTTAAAAGTTTAAGGGAAATTATAATTCTAAAAACTTGAATTCTTAACACTTAAAAAATTTAAATTTTTTAAAAAATAAATACGTATCTAAAAAATTTTTAATACTCAAATCTAAATTTAAATTTATTAAATATAAAAATACTCTAAAGAAACAACCCTACATGTGCACACACAAAAATATATGTTTGCGGTCAATCAAGGGTGTTTTGATTTTGTCGGGGAGGAAGGCACCGATATGGCCAACTGCTGACGCCGAACGTGTGTCAGCATATGGACCACACGTGCCCAACCTTTCAGTCATCACGCGGTAATTAATTTCCTTTCTTTTCTCCTCCCTATTAATTGAATGTCTCTTTCTCTTTTCCCCCCTTTTTTTTTTATTTTTTCTTTAATTTTTTCTTTGGCTTTTGGGTTTGGTCTTATCGATTACTTTTCTTTAGCCTTTTTCTCATCTTCCGCGAGTTGATCAAAGGTTGTATAATATTTTATATATATATATATATATATATTTAGATGTGTATAGGTGGGCCCCTAAAAAAATTAGTTAAAAAAACCGAATGTATATTAATATTATCAAAAAAAATTAAATAAAAAATATATAAAACTTTAAGAGAGGTGGATCATCATTTTAGGATGGATGGAATATAAATTTAAAGGAGGGAATATAATTTTCATGAAATTTTTATACAATATTAAAAAAAAAGTTCAGATAAGAGATCCATGTGTGTATTAAGTTCTTCCCATACATATACGTACACTTTTCCATGGCTTAATTGTGTTGTACCCTTTCCTCCGCAAGCAGAGAGTAAAAAATGTTATTTTTCTGCATGACATTTGTACTTTAATCCCTTTACTATAGGCCCATTTGTTTTTAAAATTTTTAAATTTTTTGTACTTAAATTAAGAATTAAATATTAAAAAAAAATTTTGATACGTGTTTGTTTTCTTAAAAATTTAAATCCTTTGAGTATCAAGAATTCAAGTTTCAACATTCTGACTTCTCCTAAACTTTTGATACTCGGATATCTCTGCTATAGTAAAAACTAAAATTCTATCTCATATATTTGAGGAAAAAAATCATAATTTCTTTATTTGTTATCCAATTGAAATGATTTTTTTTTCATTGTGTTATTAGTCAAGAGAAAAATAAATTAAAATTTATATTGCATATTTTTTAGGGTCATTAACATTAATATTTTATTAAATTTATTGATAAATTAAAAAATTATTTTCATTGCCTCTCCAAACACAAATTCTAATTTTATTTCATACTCAGATTAAAACTTAAATGCACATCCAAACGTCAATTCAGATAACAATTCAAATCACAAACTCAAATCTTAATTCAAATCACACTAACTCAAATCAAATCACTAATTCAAATATATTTACCAAACGGACCCTATATTTTTCTTAATATTCTATTTTTTCTTTAATTTGTTCATTTTGGTAATATGAGAAATAGAGAAAATAAAAATTAAGCATCTAAAGTTGATGTATAGAATAGTTTTAAGTTTCTTAATTAAGGGGGAAAAAAAGCCAAACGTGGAAGGTCATGTTACATTCTTATGCATGCCTTTTCTTCTAAGAAATTTAGATATGCCTCTCTTAACAGTCTCCTTAACTTTCTCTATTAAAATCATATATATTCTGATAATGAATCTAGAGATATATACATTTGGAAACTTCTTGAGCGATCCTTGTCAGGTACTGGTAGCTTCTTGGAAAATGTCTTATAAGTTTAATAGTCTCGCAAATCAAATTAGTTGACCCAAACAGAAACCCAAAAAAAAAAAAAAAGTACCATTCTCGAAAGTTTTATTTTATTCTTTCTCACCGTTTACCCGATCATATACTTCGAGTTAGGTGGATAAGATTGATCGAATCAATAAAATAATTTTTTAAGCAATTGAGTGAGAAAGAAATAATAATAATAATCTAATTATTTGCAAGTGAAATCACGTTTTTCAACTTTTTCTACGGGAATAAGCAAATATTGGATAGATTTAATAGATGAGGACACGTTATGAAGCAAGTTCGACCAAGTAACATTTTAATCATATGGCCTTTGTTAATAGTAGTCAAACAGTTAATCAAGCTACGGAGGAAGCAAGGTAGTCGATAGATTTTCTTAGACAGATCATGTGGAAGAAGCAAATTCACTTTTTCAACTTGGATATTATGTCATGCTTTGAGATGATAGAATTTTGCTTGTTAGTCGATATTGTATTCAATAAATTAAGAAGAGAGAAATTACTAGGAAATTTTAAGATAGGAATTGTACTTTTTTCTTGAGTAGTAGAAATTGTTGTCTTAGCCTTTAGGCTAATTTTTTAATGATTGTGTTATGTGTATAGTGCAAATTTTTAACGTAAACACTCACATATCAAACTGTTAAAAATTAACTTAACAATTAAAACAACAGTTCCTACTAGTAACGTCTAATTATTGAGGTGTGTCATCAAGGAGAAGGGATTTTTCCGTATAACAATTTATGTACTTATTGCCCCTACGTATTACCTGTATACTTAGAGCATGCAGCACTCTCGTACCCTCATGATTAATAAGTGAAATATGTAACACATGCATGTAGATTATTATTACATATGACAAGATCTTATTAATAGATCTTGGCCATCTAGCTGTTTAATTAGGCTCAATTTATTCACTTGAATTTGTTAACAAACAGTTCTATGTAGAACCAAAAAAAAAAAACTTTTGCTTTAAATATGACAACGGTACAAGAAATGGATTGATAAACAGAATTATGATAAATTATCATTTACTTTTCTTCTTGTCATTATTTAGTCATAATTATTTGTTATCATATCAACTATATGTTGATACGATCGATCAAGAAAATTGCAAGTTGGTTTGCTCTATCAATTAAAACTTAAATATACTAATTTGTTATGAATAATGAATTGTGTCTGTCTATTAACAATCAGTATCTAAGATTAAATTTGTATATCTCTTGTTGAACTAAACGTTGACATCAACGTAAATAGCAAAGTCAAATCCGACGGAGTTACTGCAACAATGATTGATACAGTATTGTAGCAATTACGACTACTATAACAGATATTATAGCACACAAAAATTTTTCTATAAATACCTCATTCTCTTATCTATTTTTGATATCTGAAATTCAGAAATTAATGCACTTTCTCTCTCTACTTTTTCTTTCTAAGTTCTATTGCTTTGCCTTTATAATTGTTAGTTTTTATTACACAATTTAATTTGTTAATAAGCAGATAAAAGTATTTGGTTCTAGACTCTTGTTTTGAAGGGTTTAAAAGTTAAATGGAGAAAGCGGGAAAAAAAACCATAAAAAATAAAAAATAAAAAGGAAAAAAAATTGGGATAAGAAATCACATGCGGACACAGAAGGGATAAAACATTTTTGTGCACAAGCCACGTGTGTTCTTGCAGAGAGAGAGGGGACTATATTATTATAAGCCAAATCCCCCTGTGTCCACACACAACCGGATTAGCCAGTCAAAAATCCGCGTTATTTAGAATGTGAGTGGGGCCCTGTTGAGGCGGTCGTCGTGCATTAAATGCAAATCACTGGCCCCAGTCGACAGTTCCTCCGTACAGCAGCTTTACCGGCACGTGCCGGTCATTTCCTTAGGTGGGAAACGTCTTTTGGCCAAGCTGTTATCCAAAAGCCCAACCCCTCAATTAGTCCATTCACAATTTCACGCCCCAAATTAAAATAAAATAAAATAAATCAAGAGAGAAAGAAAATAGAGTATTATAATCATTATTAATTAATTATTAATCAAAATAAAATAAGTAAAAAAAAACCCACAAAAACACCAAAACAGTCTCATCAGTACTCCCTCTCTCTCTCTCTCCTCTCTCAATTCTCTCTCTCTCTCCCTTTGGGTTTTGTAATAAAACTACTCGGAGAACAAGTTCAAAAAATGGGAGAGAATATGTGCTTATAGAAGCTGCTCCTTTTGTTTTTTGGGTGATCATCATCTAAAGAAAGAAAGCGAGAGAGAGAGAGAGATCATCAACACTCAAAAATCCTATGGACAAGAAATTAGAGGATCAGTTACAACATCATGCCAATTCTTCCATGATGAATATGATGATTCCAAACACCAACAACAACATGATCTTCTCCGACGATCTAATGATGATTCCTACATCAACGAATCATAATAGCAGCATCTTTGATCACCCCATGATGATCAATAATACCATATATGATCATCATGATCATCAACATAATCAAAAGGGTTTCATGGACTTGTTGGGATTCCATGATCATCTTCATTCTTCTTCTTTCTTTGATCTGCCTTCTCTCATCTCCACCACCACTACAACCCCCACCACAACCGCACCGCTTCCTCCTCCGCCGCCGCCGCCGTCTCAGCCGCCGTCTCGTCCAATATCTCCGGCTTCAACGGTTAATAATCCCGAAAGTACAACTACATGTTCCGAGGTTTTGAACAGTGTGGTTGCTACTCCAACAACTCCAAACTCGGATTCCGCTTCTTCTTCTTCCAAAGAAGAGCAAATTACCAACAAGCCCATAGTCTCGGAAAATCATAATCACCAGGAGACAGTTCAAGAACAGGATGATCAAGACAAGACCCAGAAGCAGTAAGTTTATTATAAATTTATATATATTGTTTGAGATCCACGGTTTAAACTGTAGTTTGTGGTTCAAACTCAGCGTTTTCTCTAAGGTGCTTCAACATTTTCAATTTAAACTCTCATTTTTTCAACAGTGTTTGATAATATCTACTCTTTTTTTTCTTTTTTTTTTTTGGGTGTTGTTTTGATCTTTTTTGGTATTCTTATTATGTGTTAGGTATTATTTCTCTGTCATGCCTGTTACACTATGTAGCAAAGTGCATAGAAGCTAGCTTAGCTTAGCTAAAGCTAGTTATATTGTTGAGGTTTAGACGGGGATTATTATTAATAATAATTAATATATTAAAATTATGTGATTTTGGTGAATTATAATGAGGATTATGATATGATCTGTTTGCGGCTCAACCATCAAGATCTCTTCAATTGTTTATAAATTGTTGGGATTTTTGTGTCATTGATATAGCAATAATGATGATCATGAAGTGATTTTGTGGGGTTTTGATTAATATTAATATTAATATATTTATATCTTGGTCGATTATATATCTTAGGTTGAAGCCCAAAAAGAAAAACCAAAAAAAGCAAAGAGAACCGCGATTTGCGTTCCTGACAAAGAGCGAGGTGGATCATCTAGACGATGGCTACAGATGGCGCAAATACGGGCAAAAAGCTGTGAAAAATAGCCCCAATCCCAGGTATATATAATATATAACTATTTATATATACACATATTTATATTGATCAAATTCTAAAAGCTCGTTTTATTTATGGTCCCCTTATGTATACATATATATTAATGTTAATTAATTTTCACACTTTAAATGTTCACCCATAACTCATTAAGATCATATAATTATGAAAAACCTTTTTCCCCCCCTTTTTGTGTTGGAATATATTTTTTTTCTTCTTTTCCTTTTTGCTTTCTTACTGACCACGTAAAAAGAAAATTAAAAATTAAAAAACATTGAAAATGTTTGGCTTTGCCACACTATAGGAGCTACTACCGGTGCACCAGCGGCGGCTGCGGCGTCAAGAAGCGGGTCGAGAGATCCTCCGACGACCCCAACATTGTTGTCACAACCTACGAAGGCCAACACATTCATCCCTGCCCCGTCACGCCACGTGGCAGCCTCGGTCTCACCGCTTCTTCAGAACACCACGGCGGCAGCTTCATCTCTGCGGCTGCTGCCGTGGCGGTGGCTAATTCGCGCTTTGGCGTCGGTCCACAATTGCAATCTCATCATCCATTTCACCATCATCAACTACAACAACAACAACAAGAAGCAGCAGCAGCTGATATTTCTTACAATGTGTTTAGTACTACAAGTACTCCTTCGTCTAGTGCTTCTTCTTTGATGATGACTAGTGCAAGTCTTGTTGTTAATCCGACGTCGTTTCCTAGTTTTCACGCTAACAACAACAATTACGGTCATAACTCTTCTTCTTCATCTTCTTCGGCTTCTTTGAATGTTAGAGATCATGGGCTTCTTCAGGACATTTTTGTGCCGTCTCAGATGATCAATATGAGAAAGGAGTACAAGAAAGAGGAGTTGAATGATCATTAGTCATGATGACGACGACGAGGATGATTTTGCTTCATTGTTTTTGAGAGAGAGATCATCTTGAAATATATCATGGTATGGACTTCTCTAACTGACTATATTATATATATATGTGTGTGTGTGTGTGTGTGTTTTTTTTTTTTTCTCTTCTTTTATAGAAGAAAGTGTATTACTCCACTACTTTTTAGCTAGCTAGCTACTTCATGACTAGGGTTTTTGTACTCGTGTTGATCGATCCAGGTATTAGTGATCTCCTAGTTACTATTAATGTTCTTTTTCTTGTGTAATTCTTTGTACTTTATTAAGAGTTTTAACTTGATCATGATCAGTTTTATATGTTGGCGTATATATGTGTAAACATTGGGGGTTTGTATAATATTATAATTCATTTTGTTTTTTCATTCAATTATTGATAGTCTATAATCGTTTTATTATTCATTCTATAATATGATATCTTCTTTCCTTATATGTTATTCCTTCTTCTTCTTCTTCTTCTTAATTTTCTGTTGATAAATATGGTTGCCGACGGAGGGAGATATATGTGACGAAGTGATGTTAGTTAGGGGTATTTTAGTAAAAAAAAAAAGGGGTACGATTGGTTAGGGTTTCTCCACTTGGACAAGTAGGTTTTAAAGCTCTGGAATTAATATGAAAAGTACGAATAAAGTGATAGAGGAATAAGGAATGATGTATAAGTTTAACTTGTTGATCATCCTATATATGGCTCACTAATGGTGGTTAATTATAAACTCTAAAGAATTTATAGAGTCGTTGTGTATAAATATATCCCCAATTAATTCATGAAAACACACACATTTTGTTTGGTCCTGCAAGAATATTATTACTGATCACCATGATCTGACGTTTATATCTTCTTCCTTGATGGCATTGCATTTTTTATTTTCTCCATCTTTATTAAGCTCTAGAGAGAGAGAGAGATGGGATATTGATTGAGAGAATGGAGAGAGATTTGGTGTGCAAAATGGTTCATTTAAGGAATATTGTTATACATACATACATACATACATACATATACATATATATACACACACGCCAATGAGTTGTCGAAGTGCACAATAATTTTTATAGCCAAGGATGTTGTTAATGCCGCAATATATAATACAGATTTCTAACAATATATATGTGTGTATGTGTATATATATATATTATATTTATATATACACTCCTAACCTAGCTATGTCTATTTGTACAGAAAAAGAATCAATTCGAAAGCTCCATGAGTTTCACTTTCCATAACTTCTGTATACTATATTATTAGGTTAATGCAATTACATTATTGATTTAAACATTAATATCCACATTAAGCTTGTGCGCGTATCCAAGTAAAAGCTATATATATATATTGATACTTTGGAAGTTCACATACGCGTTTTGAGCAGATAAATTATGACTTTACGCTGCTGTTTTCAGTGTTTTCAAACGAGTTGGAATTTGGTCAGGAGCAGGATCCATTTGGATACAATTTGTGAAGATTAAGATAAGGCTTTGTTAAGGAATGTAAGGCGCACACACACACACACGCACGCACGCACAAATATATATAATATGTATGTCTATTTGTAAGAGAATATACGTTAAGTCTAGATTTTTATTACTTCGTTCCTTGAGTATATATAGCTTTTAATTATACTCTGATACAAATCTCTCTCTCTCTGTCTCTCAACTGGAAGTGTGTGCCATTGTTTCGTTTCTGAAAGGACCTATCTCATGACAAAAGCTCGTGGGTTGAGATGCATGCAGCACAAAATAGCAGTTGTTCCTTAATGGTTGCAACATGCATTATTTTGAGGGTTTTTGTAGTCTACAGAATCTAAAGTGACAATCCAAACGGAATAACACCTTGATCAATATAAACTGTAAAGAATATTAATATTGCACATAATTTTGTCCTATGATCTCTCATATTAAGTCTATTACCAATCAATTCTTACAAATGGGATATATATAAGATAGAGAATATTCATACAAATATTTATCTTAATGACTTTGTCTAGGTCTGAGGTAAATATTCTTACTAATTAAACCTAACCTATTTTCTTGTACACATATATATTTACACACGCAAGTGCCTCAGCTTTATCTTCATAAGTTATGAAGCTTAATTTTAATGCCCTAATAAATTATTATCCAATGTATCCTCCCTGGCGCAAGGATAATGTCACTAAAGGTAGTTTAAATTTGGTTGACCTAATTTTTCTATATATAAAAGGATGTCAAAGTTGAGGTTTATTAGAGAGGATATAGAATAAAACCTAGAATTGAATATTGAGCGATTTTTTTCCTACAAACTTCTTCTTCATCATAAAAAATTTTCTACAACGACTAAAAAGTGGACGTAGATCTCACAATGATGATGAACTACTATAAATTTTATGTGTTCGCTTTTACTTATTTCTCGTGTTGTTGTTTACTATCATGGTAGAATTAGGGTTTCTAATACGTAACATATCTTTGATTAGAAAGAATCTAATTAATTGCTAAATCTGGACCACTTAGAGTTGGTTCTAGCTAGTACTACGATTCTAATCCATCATTAAGCTGAGTGCCCACCAGCTGATAATCAGAAGCCTAACTTGGTAGAAAAAGACACCAATAAGGGTATAATACTGACAATTTGGATAAAGCTTTAAAAAAAGAAAAAGAAAAATCTAAAGACTTGGATATTTAGGTGTGAACTGATGATAGAACAGCATAGGAATATGCTTTTTTTTAGAGGGTCCAATCCAATATTTTTCCAGTCAATTAGATCCCTGACACACCATACATATTTTGTGTTGGAAAGACGTGAATCCTCTGTATACATGTATATCTACTTAAAAAAAGCTGTTGAGGAATCACACATGTAATTTAGCTGTACACATATTTTCTGGTCGAATTTTGCTTCCTCTCATTTTCCCACTCATTTTGTTAAAAAATATATATATATATAGAAGAAATGTGTTTGTACTTTTCGGAATAAAAATAGAAAAGAAACGCCTTTAAATTGCAATTTAGTCAAAAAAGCAGATTCCTCTTGTAAAACGCATAAAACGAATTGCGTGCCATCAATTTTAGTTATTTAATTAACTTTATTCATTGCGGACTTTTGGAAGCAATATTATTTGGAATTGACAAGGACGATATATATAACTTCACACAAGATATGTATAGCTTTAATTTCCAACTATCTACGCTTGTGATAAGGTGTGTGTGTGTGTGTGTGTGTGTGTGTGTGTGTTTAAAGCATGCCATGCATGGAAATACTCATGAAATTTAGTTATATACTAATATAAATCAAGTATTATATAAGTACGAAGTTTCTTCTTTTATTTGCTGTGCAGAACTTTAGTTGTTGGGTCGCCAAATAGTCTAAATTTGGGCTAGTTCCAAAACCCCTCAAAATAAAAAACCCAACCCAATAAAACATTTGGGTCAATTAGAGAAATACTGATTCTATAGGTTTGTTTTTCAATCTTCCGGGAATATCAAGACATAATTGATCATAAGTATTTGAATTAGAGTTAAAGCAAACAAGTGTTATCTAAGGATATTTTGGCATTTTTGACTTAAAAGAAAAAAGTGGTATGAATCAAAGAAAGCAATAATAAATAGTAGAGTTTAATAGTAATAATAAACTTGTAGTATACCACCTAATTTACTCTAACATTGAAATCCATAGTAACTCCATTGAGAGACAAATTACAAATACATCATTATATCCTTTCAAAAGACAACACTGTTGTCATGTAACACATAGATAAGTGGTTAGTACATGACCAAATTATTTATTATCTTTTTTTGGATAAGATATTTAGTTTGTTTTAACAAAGACGTAGATTCATTCAACTAAAATTAAACATTACATTTATAGATCTTAGAAAAATACGTATCAAGATTGATATAAAACAAACCATTCAGATTGAACAGGGAGGATTTGTTCAATATGCGCTTTCGATTACCGTGCATATACCTTCATAAAAGAGAGAAATACGAGCTCCAGAAGAAAACAATTCGGCTCTTTTGAAAACGTTCTCTGCCTTCAATGTAGGTTATTATAATCGACATGATAATGAATTCGTTATCAATGGTGATCTTCATTTGTCGAAAATCTTCCGGGCTCTGACATTTGAAGTTCTATATCTAACAATAGACCGTACAAAAATGAGAAACTTAAATAGAAAAACTACAACTAGATAAAGATTTGTGTGGGCAACATATATATATCCAATATGCAAGCAAAATATAGATGAAAGACTCAAAATATACATACATACATACATATATATATAGATTAAAGAAAAGAAAAAAAAAATCCCACTGGTGAGGGATTTTCTAGAGCGGACTCTCTCAAGCATAACAGAATGCAAAGGTTTAGGATGAATATGAGAAATAAGGGAGGAAGGGAAGCCTCAAGGGCCAACCTTTTTTTCCCCTTGATGTCGTTCCTTCTTTAAGCAGGCACATCGACGGTGATGCAATCGACTCTTCCGTTTGGGACAGTAGATGGAGGGTAGGAAGAATAGAGAAAGTTGAAAGGACAAAGAGGCAAAAGTATTGAGAGAATTGTAGTAACTCTTTTGTGTTGTTTGGTAGGATAGATAGAAAATTAAATAGATCGATGATAGTTAGTTGCTTAATTACTATATCTTTCATTTATATTATTTGTTAATAATTTAGTCATAGGATAAATTAGCCTTTTGAAACGTAAAGCTGATTGATTTCTTAAATATTTCCATCAAATGAAGGATTCAAATTGGTAGACTAAGAGGCTGGAAAATTATATACCTTTGTCCCTTCTTTTCATCCAACTAAACAATAGATTTAACATTCTTCTCCTCTCTCTTTCTCCCCTCTTTCAAGGCATTGGAGGGTGGCAAAAGGTTCACTTTATTATTTGCAACAAAGAACTTGAACCTGCATAGATGAAAATTGACCTCATTTCCCACTCTCGGTTCACCAAGTGTGCCCACAAGCATGAAGTCTCATGGCTCAAGAAAAATTAATATTGTCAGTCTAGGTGAACTTAATACGGGCGATATGTTTGGACCAATATTTCCTAAAATACTTTATAAGACAAATGTGACATTCAAATTTAGTAATTTACTAAACAAATACCATAAAAATTAGGAATAATTTTATAAATAGTGTCTTATTTTTGCCTCTAAAATTAGATTTTTAATCAATTTTATCTCATGAATAATTTATGAATTAAAAAAGAACCGTCTCTATGTTAAGTTTTGGATGGAAACTATTACACTAGACTCATAAAAGATACCTAGACTTTTTTTTTTCTCTATAGAAATAAGTAATTAAGTTGAAGGTTAGACCATATGTAATCTCTAAACTAAAAAAATTGCCAAATTTAATTATGTTTAAAAGATAGATAGAAAATGTTAAATATGCAAAGTGAAATCAAATTTAGCCCATAAACTAAAAGAAACTGTGCCAAAATTAGTCATTCTATTAAATTATAAAAGAATGAAAAACGCTAAATATCGACATATGTACCCATCATATTTACTTCGAATATTTTTAAACGTACCATTTTCTATTTTTTAAGCTTCAACCAAAAAAAATGTTGCTTACTATAAATTTTCGTTGCTGTATGGTTTTGATGAAACCCCCATTTTGGGCTCGTGGTGACCGCTTGGGTGAAGCTCCTAAAGGATCATAGCATATGATAAAGTTTCTGGGCTTGACTAGCGAACAATTTATGGGCTTTGCGCTGAGAAAAAGAGTGAGATATTCTATTCGCACCCGAATATTCCTAAAGGCGCCCAAAACTAAAATATATATATATATATATATATTATATTTAAATTTTAAAATCATGTTTTTTAATATCAAAATCTATTATATTTCTAAAATACCACTATAATATACCCTAACAAAACCAAATCCCTTCCTATATTTTTATAACGTAGTTCTTTTTTTTTTTTTAAATCAACCGTCAAGGTTTCGTTTTTTTATCATTTAAAATTAACGAATTGTTACAACCTTCTACAACAACTTTATGCTTAACTTCACTTCTTTTTTTTGTTTTTTATTTTTTTCGTAAGATATTTAAGTTCCAAGGAATCTTATATATATATATATATATATATATATATATATATATTTCTTTGAACTACATGGTTGAATGTTAAATATCTTGAATTCAAAAAAGAAAAGCCTTAAGATTTGGAAGCCAAGGGGAAATTATAGACATTAAGATTTAGTAGTTATAGACGTGGAAATTTTTAAAAGAACGTTGCTAGAAATACGGAGATTGTTTGCACGATATAAGAAATAAGATTGGGCTCTTTAATACTAATTGTTTGTTGGGGTGTAATATAAGGGTATTTTAGGAATAAATAGGTTATAATATCCAAAACAATTTTAAATTTTAAATTTAATATTTTTCAGTTTAGGGTGTTTTAGGAATATTTTAGACGTGAATAGAATTTTCCAGAAGGAAATGGTCCTCAATGGCAGAAACGCTAGCCCAAATATGGAGACCTAACAGCTGGTGGGCTTTTTTGGTCATGTCGTTGAACATCAGCCACGTAGGTGGTGCTCGAAGATCGACTACACTAGACCGTCTTTGCTTTTCTTGATTATTCCTCTCATCTTTTCAAATTCAATGAATCTTTCGCTCTCAAAAGAATTTAGTAAGCAAACATAAAACAAGAAAGAAATTCAATGAATGTTAGGATTTGCACGCTTGGAATCTTTTTGTTTTCCAAACTCAAGTTAAATCCTTTTTTTTTTTCTTTTTTGTTGGATTTTAGAGCCATTTTGGTGATGGGTTCTATTTATTCCAACTAAAGTGGCCCAACGACAGTGTTGCAAGAAGAAAATAATTATGCTTCCTCACCACAAAGCATGGTGCTCTTGTCAATTCCTCTTGTTAAACCATATAAAATCAAAGCACACCATATATACACACACACACACACACACACACGCCCACACTATGTCACGCAAATTCCATTTTAAACAAATTGTTTCTTCACGGCCTGCCACAAATACATCCTTTTGTTAAATACCATTTTTTTTTGTTGGCCTTGTGATGCCATGGGAACATGGGTAATGCTTCTATGTACATATAGTGTGTGTGTTTTAATTGTTAAAAGCAAGGTTTTAAGTCTAGTGGCTGTACAGTCCCACATTTATAACATTTTTTTTTTTTGTATAAACTTGTAATTTTTTAATATAACGAGTGATAATATTAAAGCAAATTGAATGTAACATTAAAATAGACTATATTTTTACAAAGCATTACACTTAAATAAATTGAATATTATACTAACATACGAGTACTGTTACAATGACGAACAATAAATATTACACAAAACAAATGAGTTTGGCTAATTGACTGAAGACATGTAGTTCTTTTGTTGATAGAGGGAGCTAATCATTGAAGTTTTTGGTTTGCATGCATATCATTTGTTAATATATTTAGAATTAAAATGTAGTAGGAAAAAACATTCAGAAACTTTAAAAATATATAATTCACATAATCTTTTCAGCCAAGCCTCGATCGGAGTGAGAAGGACAATTAGAGAGAATATCAAGACAAAATTTCTTGGACAAGGAAACAAATTGGCATAATTATATACCCAATCACACCCACTACGTACGGGACTCGGTGAGCATTGACTTTAAAAGTTTTTTGGATTGTCTCAAAACGACATATATGTTGTTTTGTCCATGTACCTCTTAGACAGAAAAATATTGATTGAAAACGGGTCTTATTGTGAACATCATATTGTAGGACCGATGTTTAATACCTACAGCGGAGCTGTATATTGTTGAGTAAGAGGCTCGCATTTTTACTTAATTTTTAAAGTTTTAAATTTTTATTTTAAAATTTTTAAAAAATTTTAATTGTATTTTTTTACAAGAAAAATTATAACGTGCTTCCATTAAAATTTTAAATTTATATAATTGTGCCTCGTTTAATAATCAAAACATATAACTTATATATATACAATAAAATCTATTAAAAAAAGTCTTGCTACACCGCTAATTAATACCATGGATATTTAATAACATTCCTGGTATTCTATATGTCGCCCCTTGCTATTGTTAGAGAATTAAATAACAATTTTCTTGTTATTTTAGATCCAAAGTGAGATTAGTTTCAATTTCTTCCGCAAAATAAGGATTCCATTGCACGGAAAACTTTACATATTTATATTTGTCAAGGATTTCACATATATTCTTTATCACTTTAGCTAGTGGCATATGTTTTCATTTCAAAAACCATAAATATTGTTAAGGCTTTTTGGAATAGATATTAATAACAATAGGAAACAAGAAACAGAAAACCATAAACATAATTTATTATATGTACATGTGTGTGTTGTATTGCACTCAAGGATCCCCTAACTTAAAACTTCCTCTTCTTTTATATAAACGAATGAATGAATTAGCATGTTATAGTTATATATATCTAGCACTAGCATTAATTCCTCAAGCATACCTTGAACTACAGTAATAGTCCCTATACGTTTTTGCATATTTGTGTCAGCCATAAAATGATTGCTGCTCTCAATTACCTATACATTGACAAGCATCTTTTTTTTTTCATTTTTGAAATCAATTTTAAGCTCTAATAATCCAACTAAAGGAGTTCCTCTCTCTCTCTCTCCATAAGATTATTGTAGTGACAATGACTTAATTACCCTATTCTAACAGGAACATATATATGTGTGCGTGTGTATATATATATATAAATAAGGTGCAATGCACGTTAAAAGGGCAAATAGTTCAATAGTTCACCTATGCTTATTTGGTTATGTATGTATTAAAAGTGGTCCTGATCTGCTTTAGTTCTTTTCTAGGTTGGCAAAAAGCTAGGTTAGCTAGCTATATAACATGGATTCAATAATGCTCTAGGGAAGAGATTGGCCCCCATATAATATCTGACAGTGAATTTGTTATTATCACTTATTTGGAACTATTAATTACTACTGGAAGGTAAAAAAAATATTTGGCATATTTTTCACCTGATCAATCATATCTAAACCTTTTGGGGGAACGGAAGAAAATTAACATCTCTTCGGTAATATTGGAAGTTACTGGCTAGCTGGAACATTTATTTGGCTAGTATGATAGAGATATGAAATATTCACCAAACCACTTTGTTAAAAGAGTTAAATTAGCTGCAACTTGAGTTATTTGCAGCTGTTTCATGTGGGTGTATGCACTTTTACGCCATTATACATGTAACAAGAGCATTTCTTTCAAGTGAATAGTCGACTTTAATATGAATGTAACTAGCATCATAATTGCCTAAAATATCTTAATTAAAGTGGCACCCTCTAAACAATTAATAATCAGACACTAGATCCCCTACTCAGATTTGTTAAATAAACTTATAAGAATATAATAGCACTAATTAAAAGAAAGGATGACTAAGACGTGTTTGCGTATGCTAAAGCTATGATTTTAAGCCATAAAAAGAATAATTTGATATGTTCTTATTTGTATGATAACTGAGCAGGAAGCGTAGCTCATTTGGCAACCTAGTAGAAACTTATTATTTATTAGTTTTAATTCTTATAATGCAAAGCTCTTATATGCTACAATGTAAAGCTCTCACACACTATAGTGTTTTAATTCCAACTAAATTCCTAAACACTAGTTCATTTATGTCACTAGTTATTTGCATATATAACTAATTGAACTCTAATTTAATTTGAAATAATTAATATTTGTTGCCATATTCATGTCCTTTCACTAGTTATTTGTCATGTTATCTAAATAATTAACAACCTGACTGCATAGATAAAAACTAAAGAAAAAAAATGTTTATGCAATCATGTGACTCCCCGGAAAGGGGGTCTGGGAGTTTTAGGTAAATAAGATGAAATAAACAAAGTAATTAAAGAAAAAATAAATAAATATACGTGAAAAATAAATAAATATCATCAGCGGTCACCGTCACGTGAATGCCACGAAAGTTGGGCCGAAATCTTATTCTCATTCACCATCACGTGGATGCTTACTGCGAAGGTGGGCTGGTAAATAAAATACAATATCAATGATAATAATACAAAATACTGAAAATCATCGTCTCTAAGATAAATGAAAAATATATAATTAATAGAGATGAAAATGACATCAACACCGAGACAAGTCGTACAGTACACGCATCATACCACAGTTCTAAAGAAAATACCATTTCAATCCAAAGAGCCAGATTTCGATCCTAGGTCCATCCTTCCTCTCCAAACCTGGAAGGGGACTTTTAAAAATAGGAAAATGTGAGCGGAAGGCTCAGTAGGATAATTATTTTAAAACAAATTATGTTTTAAATATAGTGATCAATAACAGAGAATTATTCACAATTCGTTCTAATTAATATAAACCTCAAAGTCTTAACAAATCAATAAAAACACTTACTTGAAAGCAACTTAATAAAACATCACCGTACGGGTTTTGGAAATCCGAAAGGAATATCAAATACAATTCTTCAAAATCAAACACAGAAATCATTCTTAAAGGAAACATTTAAGAAATAAACTTTGGCCAAAACAATTTAAAAGGGCTACCAAAGGAAGGGGTGAAAATATCCTACCTCATTTAAAATTTCAATAACGTAAGCTCTAAATAGAATCTAATGTACACTTCATATATATTCAAAACCTTAAAAACTGTATTTAAGATCAGAAATCATATTTAACAAATATCATTATGTCAGTTTAATTATCGGTGTGCCTTTTTGACTCAAAATAATCATAACCTAAAATCATAATCCTTTTTGAAACATTTCGACATTATTAAACATTGAAAACTGAAGTAAAAACACAATTTTTCAAGTCTATAATCGGCCTGCCGAACTTTTCTAGGTTCGGCCTGCCGATCAAATGAATCCGGCCTGCCAAACTCTTGAATCCGACATGCCAAAGATCAAGTTCGGCCTACTGAACTGGCAAAATCTGGGATCTCGAGACTTCAAGTTTCGGTATCCCCGAACTCAAAATCAAATATTAAAACCTGTTTTTCAATTCCCAGATCATGAAAATCACATAGAAAGCATAGAAAATCATAGTAGAACAAGTTTAAACCATTTTTCTCAAATTTAAACTCAATTTCACAATGGATTTGAAAATCAAAGAAAAATGTCAAAATTTTATTAAACTAATTTTTGTTCAAATAAAGCTTAGATTCATAGTAAAACAAGTCCCATAAACTTAGATTAAATGTTAACTAAGCTCAATAAAATTCAGATTCAACAATCAAAGAAAATTTGAAAAATTAAAATTTAAAACTTTAAAATTTTAAGAAAAAGAGAAAACTAACCTTTAATGGTATTTTTGGATGAAAAACTTGATGATTGAACTTCAATCCTTGCTCAAATCCATGAGAATGAAGCTTAAAATCAAAATTTTTGAGAGGAAGAAAGAGAGAGAGCGTCGGGTGAAGAGAGAAAGAGAGAGAAAAAGAGAGAGAGAAAAAGGAAGGGAAAAATAAAAAAGAAAAGCCCAAAGGGCATTTTTGTAAATACAAGAAAAATATGGTATAAAAATATCATTTGGTATTTTAAAAACTAAAAATCAAATTTTAAATATGATAAATGCAACAAAATTTTAAATAACTGAAAATTAACATAAAAAATTACACTGGTATACTTAATAATTAAACTTAACATAACTAACCTTACTTTAAAATTTAGGGGTGTTACAAACCAATAATGAGATATCAAAAATTTAATTGAAGAGATAGTTGGACCAAAAAGGGGACAATAGATTTGAACTTAATTTAGAACACATAGCATGGTGAACACACATTGATCAGTGATAAGATTCGCTAGGAACAAATTTTTCCTTTGTTTTTCACAAAATAATTAAAAGCATTCATTACCGTACAGAAAATAGCCAAATTGGTTTTGTGATAATACATTGTACACAACCCTTTTATCTTCTCTGAGTGTGATTATAAAACCGCTTGACAAGTATTTATATATATATATATATATATATATATATATATATCATCTTTAGCTCCTTTCTTGATGCGGAGAAAAAGCGTACGAGAAAGACAAACACTACAACCTTTATAAAATGGGTTGATATATTATGACAATAGAGTATCTATCAACTTGCTGATTCACTCATAAATGTCAGAAAAACGGGTATAGATGCAAAAACTCTTTGATGCTATAGTAAAAACAAGAATTGTATTCCAAAAATTAAGAGTAAAAACTTTAAAAATGGCAATTGTATTAATCAAGCTCTTAAAGTAGATATTACATACCCAGCTAAACCTAAAACAAATCTAGTTCGGAGGCAAATCTAATTCCATTTGGAAACAGATTTAATTTTATATTTAAAATCATACTCCTTCTAAGAGAATAAATAAAAAAATAATCTTAATGAATAATGATAATTATAAAGGTAAATTTATGCCTCTGCATCAGTCTTTTCTCTCTCCTCTTTCTTCTCTCTCTCCCATCATATTTTTTAATAATTTGGACCTCGACAAGGGGGGAAAAGTAGAGAGAGAGAGAGAGAGAGAGAAGGACACACAAACAATGGCAAACCGTTATGCCTTTGTAAGTTTTGCATTAATGTTGCAGAATTTTATATAGGCACATGATGTTCTCAAAAAGCCTAGGCCCATAAGCACATGAAAAATTTTTACTATTATTCCCCATATATAAGTGATCCACTTTATATTATTTTCCATAAGATTTGACGTAATAAATATGTGCATGATTGCCCTGCATTTCAGGAAAAGAAATGGACAGTAAGCATCTGATCATGGGAGTTTTTTTTTTTCTTCTTTTTCTAGCTATGAGACATATATAATTAGCCATTTTTCATGTCAATAATTCAGAAAACGTAACTAACCCTAATCTATATAACCTATGCAAGTTTATCCAATCAACAACAATAATTGGAGGTACACTATTGTGGCATCTTTTTCTTCTAACAAACTGTGGAAGGACCTTGTGCATGTTTTCAGACTAGAGAGTTCTATTTTCTGTAGTACTCTTCTCGTTTTTGTGCGTGTATATTGCACCTACCATCCAAACCAACCTCTTTCTCTCTCTCTCTCTCTCTCTATATATATATATATAGCTAGCTAATTCCCAGTACATAGAATTTGGACTCTTGAATGATCCTTCTGGGGCAACTGTCCTTCAAACGAAACATACAAAATTTAAGAAAAAAAAACGTAACATGTATGACGGTCATTAAATGCAATATTGAAGTTGTAGTTGCATAACATAGTTTTTTAATTACTAAATGTTTTGTTCATATGTCAATCTAATATTAATTTCTTAGTGTTATATCAGTCAAACATTGACGTTACATTTAATGAAAGCTACATTACATTAAAGATGCGCAACAATCTTTTGATTAATTTCTTGGTGTTACGCTAATTAAATATTAATGTCATATTTGATGACCATTATGTTGTGTTTCTCTCTTTATAAGGACTTCTCAGTTCTGACAAGAGAGATAGTAGAAACACTCTATATATACATACATATATATATATATATATATATAATTTCCATATATCAAACACTTTCCATCCATATTAAAGTATACAGGATGTCTCTAAGTGCAGGGTTCCTTTTTTTACAACAATTTGTTCCAGAAACTCTCAAAACGCTTTGTCACCATGGAAGAGAGAAAGGGGCTACTAAATTATGTGCCATATTACATTGGGTAGGAAAAATACATATAAAATAATAGAATACTATACCTATATATATTCAAATGGTTAATACTCAGTAGTGGCGACCATATGGGTTTTGCCCATCTGCACAAACCTTTGCTTTTTCCTTTTGCTCCATTTTCACTTTATTTCTCTTGGCGTTTAATGGGGAAAAAAACAAGGACATGACCCCTCCATGTGGTCTAAAAGAAAACTTTAAAGCCACACTACGCAATTTAATATATTAAATAGAAAAAAACTAATGCATGTGCTTTTCTTTTCTTGGCTTTTCTTTATTCTCACATGGTGCAGTACCAAAAAAAAAAAAAAGGCAGATTATCTCAGATAAAGGAAGGGTTAGATGAAGAAGGTTGGCTGCTTACATGGCCAAGAAAAAGGGTGATCACCGCAATATCTACGGTGTTGGAGTCTTCCATGACATGTCACATGCGACTAATGATTTCCCCCTCATGTGTGCCTCCATGTTCCTTTTTATATATATACACACACACATACACACATATATACTACCTTGCTTACAATTTTACCTTCCTTCTTTATCTCTTCCTTCCTTCCATCACTGCATGATTCCATCACTAACAAGAAATTAAAATTATGGCTAGTTATATGTATATACACACGAAAAATTAATACAAACACACACACACACATATTAGGATCGCAATATTTGAAGCTAGCTGTGATTTAAAATGGCTAGTAAATGTTTATTCATATTATATGAGATCGTTAGTGTATTCACACTCCTACGTAAACTTGATAATCTACTGGGATGATCATCACTTGTAAAATTGAAGGAAAGGTGGTCTATGTTTTCGTTAACCAGCATTCAGGAAGCCTAAAATCACATCAGCGGAAGCCTTTTTCGATGCAGTGGCGGATGAAAAGTAAATATTTAATTGATTTAGAACGTAAGATGTACATGCATATGATAGACTGGATTGAACTAAAATTTCTACAGGATCGTTCATGTCAAACTATTGAGAAAAAATCATACCAAATTGTGGAAGCGTACCTGAATTCATGATCTTGGATTGATATGGGTTATTGCCTTCCAATTCAATACGTATTCCTTTAATTCTTTTCTGAAGATGGGATTTCAGAGAAGTAGGAATATCTGAAAACTTTATGAATGAATAATCCGTATGAATTGGGGACCATAACCAAAATATATAACTTTAGATATTTTAGTGTATTTCCAGTTTCGCCCATCATAAAATCTGGAAATTACAAATTGGTATCTGCACATATAATATTAACAAATATAACCCATACATTATTTTTAATACCCAATAAAGCCTTTTAACTTTATCTTAATTATATCACTTTAATTTAGGCTTTACTTTAAGATAGCATTAAATAACACATTTAATTACATATGTGTGCCCACATGAAAAATTATTTTTTTCTAACAATCTCCCACTTGGGTCACATATGTATCTTTACAAAAATGTGTTAACTTCAGTGAGCTCAACCTTTGCTATCACAAATAAGAGTATTCCTGAACAATCTCGTCCATTGATCATACTAACATAGAACCAAAGCGGTCTTCGTCACAAATGTAGCGTGACTAAACCCATCAATGATTACGTATATCAATATAACCAAATGACATAGATCAAGTATGGATGTGTAGCATGGAAATTACATGCAATGTGATATAAACATGTCTATTTCCAACTGGTCCTACTTTATATCTGAATGAGATCAAAACCGTACCAAAATCAGAGTGTAAATAAGCTGTATTCTTTATTTCTGCAGAAAACATATACAAACACACCATGTCTATATATAAAGAAAATTAGCATTCAAATACAAACTCCCACTAAAACTGCATATCATCAAATAACTGAACACCCATGTGAGCAGTGTGCTCATGAAAGACCTTGGGTGGAAGCCCTTTTGTAAGCGGATCCGCTATCATAGAGTTTGTACCTATATGCTCTATAGACACCTGACCGCTCTGAACTCTTTCTTTAACAACAAGAAACTTAATCTCTATATGTTTTGACTTTGAAGAGCTTCTGTTGTTGTTGGAATATAAGACTGCAGATTTATTGTCACAAAACAACTTAAGTGGTCTTTCTATACTTTTCACAATCCGCAGCCCAGTGACAAAGTTTCGCAGCCATATTCCATGATTGGATGTCTCATAACATGCTATAAATTCTGCCTCCATAGTGGAAGAAGCTATGAGTGACTGCTTGGCACTCCTCCAAGAAATAGCTCCTCCAGCAAGCAAATAAATATAGCCCGAAGTGGATCGACGACTATCTTGACATCCAGCAAAATCTGAATCTGAATAACCAATGATCTCGAGTTGGTCTGACCTTCTATATGTAAGCATGTGATCTTTTGTTCTTTGTAAATATCGCATAACCCGTTTGGCTGCTTTCCAATGATCCATTCCAGGGTTACTCAAATATCTGCCCAATAATCCAACAATGTATGCTATATCTGGACGAGTACAAACTTGAGCATACATTAGACTCCCAACAGCTGATGCATATGGGATCTTTTCCATTTCCTTAACCTCAAGGTCATTCTTAGGACACTGACTTAAACTGAATTTATCTCCTTTAGCCACAGGGGTATCTCCTGGTTTACAATCCTGCATGCCAAATCTTTTAAGCACCTTTTCGATACAGCTCTTTTGTGATAACCCAAGTATACCCCGAGAGCGATCCCGGTGTATCTTAATTCCTAATACAAAAGAGGCGTCACCAAGATCTTTCATTTCAAATTTCTTTGATAGAAATCTCTTGGTTTCGTGCAATAAGCCTATATCATTGGTGGCAAGCAGTATGTCATCAACGTACAATACCAAGAAAATACACTTACTCCCACTGAACTTATGGTATATACAATCATCCACGGTGTTCATCTCGAAACCGAATGAGACTATCACTTGATGAAATTTATAATACCATTGACGGGAAGCTTGCTTGAGCCCATAGATGGATTTCTTTAATTTGCAAACCATCTTCTTTGGGTCTCCCAACTCAAAGTTTTCTGGTTGCACCATAAAGATCGTTTCTTCAATGTCACCATTTAGAAACGCAGTCTTAACATCCATCTGATGTAGCTCAAGATCAAAATGCGCTACAAGTGCCATAATTGTCCTAAAAGAGTCTTTCGTTGAAACCGGAGAGAAAGTCTCTTTATAATCAATGCCTTCCTTTTGAGTAAAGCCCTTAGCAACAAGACGAGCCTTATATCTCTCTACATCACCCTTCGAATCCCTCTTGGTTTTAAATATCCATTTACAACCAATGGGCTTCGCACCTTCAGGTAATGGAACGAGATCCCAAACGTCATTGTCCTTCATAGACTTTATCTCATCCTTCATGGCATCCATCCACTTTTGAGAGTTAGAACTATGCATGGCTTGACGGACATTGATCGGATCATCATCCATCAATCCAACGCTTTCCTCATGTTCTTGGAGAAATACTATGTAATCATCCGAAATAGCACTTCTCCTCTCTCTAGTGGATCTCCTTAATGACACAAGTTCCTGAGGTTCTGGTTCTTGAGATTGTTGAGTTTGTACCTGAAGGGGTTGAATGACTATGTCTGGTTGTTCTTGATATGCAATTTGATCAACGTCAGGGATAGAAGCCTGAACATTATCAAAAGCAATTGTAGGAATAGGAACCAATCCCTCTTGTACAAAAGGAACAGGATCAAATTCATCCTCAAAGACAAAGTCTCTAACCTTATTTCTTCCCCTAAACTCAACATCCTCAAAGAATGTTGCATTTCCCGTCTCAAAAATAGCCTTAGTAGTGGGATCATAAAATTTGTAACCCCTTGACCGTTCAGGGTAACCAATGAAATAGCAGCTCACTGTCTTGGAGTCCAATTTCTTTTCATTGGGCCTATAAGGCCTTGCTTCTGCTGGACAACCCCAAGTATGTAAATGCTTTAGACTAGGCCTTTTGCCAGTCCAAAGCTCATAAGGTGTTTTAGCTGCTGCTTTTGTTGGTACTCTGTTAAGAATGTAAGCTGCAGTCTTGAGTGCTTCACCCCAGAGGGATTCAGGTAAGGTGGAATGACAAATCATACTCCTCACCATGTCCTTAAGTGTCCGGTTTCGTCTCTCAGCTACACCATTCATGCTAGGTGAACCTGGCATAGTATATTGAGGGACTATCCCGCATTCCTCTAGGAATTTAGCAAAAGGTCCTGGACGTTGTTCACCTGATCCGTCATATCTGCCATAGTATTCACCACCACGATCAGATCTAACGGCTTTAATTCTTTTGTTGAGTTGAAGCTCAACCTCAGCCTTATATGACTTGAACACGTCCAAAGTCTGTGACTTCTCATGTATGAGATATAGGTAACCATACCGAGAGCAATCGTCTATGAACGATACAAAGTATTGTTGACCATTCCATGAAGCCATAGGAAATGGTCCACAAATGTCCGTATGTATCAATTCTAAGACATCCGTAGCTCTATTGGCGCCAAATCTCCTTTTGTTTGTTTGTTTCCCTTTAATACAATCAACACAGATATCAAAATTTGTAAAATCAAAGGGAATCAAGAATTCCATCTGACACAAGTCTTTCTATCCTTTTTCTTGAAATGTGTCCCAATCGCTTATGCCATAATACAGCAGAATTCTCATCGGTTAATTTACGTTTTATGCCACGAGAATTAACATGCAAGGTTTCGTTATAAGAAGCAACTGTATCAAGCAAATATAGGTTATCTTGAAATGATAAAGAACCGGTACCAACAACATTTGAATTTAAAGAAAGACTAAACTGACTATTTCCAAATGAACAACAGTATCCAGATTTGTCCAAAGCAGAAATAGAAATTAAATTCCGCCTAAACGACGGTACAACAAAGGTGTCTTTCAAATCCAAATAATAACCAGAACTTAATAATAACCTAAAATGCCCTATAACTTCAACTTCTGCCGATTTGCCATCTCCCACATAGATGAATCTTTCAGCATCAATCGGCTTTCGGCAGCTGAGGCAACCCTGCATAGACACACTTATATGAGTAGTGGCACCTGAATCAATCCACCAAGTGTGTCTTGGCACTGAAGTTAAATTAACCTCAGAACAAACCAAATTGAGAAGCATACCTTTCTTTGCACGCCAAGCATGATACTTGGTGCAGACCTTCTTCATGTGTCCAGGTTTACCACAAAAGAAACAAGCAACGTTTCCATCATTTTTATCCTTATCTTGTTTCTTCTGTGCTGGACCTTTAGCAGCTTCATTGCTTTTCTTTCTTTTCTTCTTTTTGTCCTTAGAGGTGCTAGCCAAGTGAGCACTTTCAGTCTTCTCTTGCTTCAGTCTTTCTTCCTCTTGCACACAATAAGAAATTAACTCATTAAGAGTCCATTTCTCTTTCTGGCAGTTGTAACTGATCTTGAATTGGCTGAATTGCGCAGGAAGAGAAATCAAGACAAGATGCACTAGAAGGTCCTCAGAAATCTCCAGATCTAGTGTCTTTAATCTTGAAGCAAGATGAGACATTTCCATAATGTACTCCCTTATGTTTCCTTTTGCTTTGTACCTCATTGAAATCAAGCTCGCCAAAAGCGTGCTTGTTTCAGCCTTATCATTCTTTGCAAAGCATTTCTCTATAGCCTCAAGGAAACCCTTGGCAGTAGTGACCTCATCAGGTACAGTGCCCCTGAAGACTTCTGGAATGCCTTTCTTAATGATCATCAGACTCATTCTGTTAGAACGATCCCATCTTTCAAGTTCCTTTTTATCCTCAGTGGAACTAGAATCTGTAATAGTGGGACGTTCAACCCTTATGGCCAAGTCCAGATCAAGGCAACCGAGAACGATTAATACATTCTCTTTCCATTCCTTGAAGTTAGTCCCATTCAGCATAGGAATGGAATTAACATTAGCAGATATTGATGCAGATGATGCAGTAGCTGAACAAAGAACAAAATCACATATTCACATAAGAATTCACATAAAACAACCAATAAAATTCAAACAATGACATATCCCATCACAAGAAACCTGTAACAACATTAATATTTAGTCTTTGGACAGAAATATTAACTTGTAAGTGGTGTTCTTGGTGCAGTGATCAAATATTAACAATAAATTATGTCAAATAATAAGCTAATCTTTGGATCCACTTATTATTCACATACTAAAAATAACCATATAATTGTTACATATTTATCACCACAGGTATGAATTTAATTCGGCCAAATATTAAGCTTCCTTTGGGCCGATTAATATTCGCATGAATTAAATTCACACAACCTTCTTAATATGACAAATTAATCAACATCCACAAAAGAGGCTACTTTGGCAGCTTATTGGTTCAATTAATTAATTTGATAATATTAATCATCTAAAAACACAATTTGAATTTTAAAGTTGCATCCAAAATTGACCCCAAAATTTTTTTTATTTTAAAAAAAAAAGTCAACTCGATCGGTCAACGGTCAAAGTCAACGTTGACCGTTAACCATTGACCGGAGAAGGTCAAAAGGAGGACCGGGTTGGGTTGTGGACCGGGTCAGGTTAACCCAACCCGGGTCCACATTAACCCCCCCCTCTTCTCGGTTCTCCTTCCTTTTTTTTTTTTTTTTTTTAAAAAAAAAAAACGGGGTCACCCAGGGGTTGAGGCCCTGGGTGTCCAACTGGTCACGGGCCTCTTTGGCCCGTGCAACCAGTTTCCAGTTCTGGGCCGAAGCCCAGAACTCTCCCCATGCCCAGGGTCGCGACTGCCGGAAGCGACCCCAGGCAGTTACAACTGCTGCCGCCGAAATCCACCCCCGCCGATCTGCCAACGGGCGCGACTCGACGGTCGCACCCATAGAGTGCCGGCGCCGGCGGCGGAGCAGCAAGCCGCCGGCAAAACCCAAGAACAGCCGTCTCTCTCCCTTAGGCAAAAAAATCAACAGGGCCGGCTGAGCAGCCGCTTTTGGCCGTCGTTTGAACACCTTCGCCGGGCCAGAGACCGCCGCTCTTCCATTCCGGCGCCGCCTGAGGGTCTCGGCTTGATTTCTTTGCCGGCGGCAGTGAGATTGCCGCCGGTAATCACACGGGTTACCAAACCCACCGAAGAACTTGATTCAAAGAAATCGTATATGCAAACTTGATTCATCAAAATTTTTTTTTTTTTTTAATGAATTGAATGCAGCCTGAATCATATAATGCGGCAGCCTCAATTAATGCATTACTAAATTCATTATTGACTCCCGACCGAAAGGAAAGAAAAAAAACAGAAGTCAACAATTTAATGCAGAGCATCCATAATCAATTCCACAAACATACGTATAGGTATTTATATTAAACAAAAAACAGAATGAACCTTATTCAACCAAAACTTTTGAGAAAAATTTCTCAATAATTCAACATGAAAGGCTCTGATACCACTTGATAGACTGGATTGAACTAAAATTTCTACAGGATCGTTCATGTCAAACTATTGAGAAAAAATCATACCAAATTGCGGAAGCGTACCTGAATTCATGATCTTGGATTGATATGGGTTATTGCCTTCCAATTCAATACGTATTCCTTTAATTCTTTTCTGAAGATGGGATTTCAGAGAAGTAGGAATATCTGAAAACTTTCTGAATGAATAATCCGTATGAATTGGGGACCATAACCAAAATATATAACTTTAGATATTTTAGTGTATTTCCAGTTTCGCCCATCATAAAATCTGGAAATTACAAATTGGTATCTACACATATAATATTAACAAATATAACCCATACATTATTTTTAATACCCAATAAAGCCTTTTAACTTTATCTTAATTATATCACTTTAATTTAGGCTTTACTTTAAGATAGCATTAAATAACACATTTAATTACATATGTGTGCCCACATGAAAAATTATTTTTTTCTAACAGCATAAACATATGATCAGCGTTGATCACGATTCTGACTTTCCAACTTTTTCAGGCAAGGTGTTCCATCACTATTCTTGTCGCTGAAAAAAACTTACAAGGCTTATTAATCGGTGGTTTGTTTGATGTACTATATATAATCCTATATATCTATAGTCAACAAAATCGGTGGTTTGTTTTATGTTCTTCCCTTTCAATTATATATTCTCCATGGATGTATTAATTGAAATGCACGAGCTGCTTAACATATATATAAACACAGACACATACATGCACACATAAACACACAATAGTTTCAAATAAATGAACTGAATAAGGAAAAAGAGTGAGCGTGTTATTTAGAGAAGGGGCATCTTGTCATTGGATGAGAGAGAGGCCTCATGAAATAATTCGTTACCTCTAGTACTTAGATGGTCACTTTAAAAATATATATATACACACATATATAGATATGTAGTTAAGTGCTGGTCCATTAATCCTAAATATTCCATCGTTTTAATTAAAGAGGTTAAAAGGCAATGCCTCTAATTCTGTTATTTTTGTGCAAAATGCCAATTGCGTATATAGTGTTCTTAAAGCTAACAATAGTGTAAAACACACTCATTATATCATTTCTTAGCAAAAATCCCTAGCGTCATAAATATATATATAAAAAAAAGGGCAGTGATGTTTAGTAATGAACCATCAAAAGCCACATGCTTTGGCCACTAATTATGATGCGATGCTTTGTGGAGCCAATTGCCTTTAATTTTACTAATAATGATTAGACTTCATATAGAGTACTTTGTGCTAAGTAATAATCGTAGATGTTGCGTGTTAATCCGTAATTTATCACTGTTTAAGTACCTGATTTTTAACCGATTTAAGGTTACTTTCTCTACCTGTTTTTTCTACTTTTTTGTTTTTCATGTACTTTTAGGGAAATGAAATGGGTGTTATAATTAATTATTTTATGTAGAGAATTATTTTTGGGTTATAATAAGCAAATTGTTTATATTTGGTACACAGTTTGTTGGGTGATGTAAACTTTGGTAAAGTACTTGTTGATGAAGGAATTTTGCAGTTGATTGTCGGATTCATGGACTTGTATTGTTTCTAATTGGCTCTTAAACCAACCACCACTCAAAACCATGAGACACCTCTCTTTTTTTTCTTTTTTTTTCTTATTTAATGTTTTTTTGTCCTGATGAATTTTGTTAATGTGGTATAAAAATTAGGAGCTTTTATATAAGATTTAGTAAAAAAAAATCACATAAAAAAAATACAAAACTGATATGACCTAATGCAGATCTTAATTCAAAACAAAATCCTATCGATTGAGTATTTTCTCGTGACTTACCGCAAAAGTCTCATCCAAATAAAATCAACGAGGTGAATACTCCTTTTTTGTTTTGTTTTTGTTTTTTCACTGTTACAACTTTTCTCATATCTAACCCCTAATATGTGCTTTGGTTATGGAAGGTGGTGATTCCATTTCTGTGAAAGCAAAAACTTCATGCATCGTCAGCTAAATTACTTTCTCTCTCTCTTTTTTTTTGGCTATTTTGTTTTCTTTTTCATTTTTGAATAGGTGAAGAAAAGGGGTCAGCCTTTAAATAAGGCACATGGGTTTTAGATGCGCCAAATTGATGAAATGAACCACCAATCTGACGTTTCAAATGTGCAGTAGCTATTTCTTTCAAATCTGTAGGAGAACAGAAATGGGAACATTATTGAACACTAAATTATACTGTACTGTAGTGTCCAGTAGTAGTACTCAAACCAAGTGCTTAATTGAAGACCAATCAAGGCTTGATAGTGATGAAACCCAAGCACCCGTGTGCGGTGGTACCTCAAAACAAATTCGGACCTCATAAGAGAGGGAGAGAGTGGGGGTTGGCTCAATGGTAGGGTCCTAAGTTTGACAGGGGACACATGTCCCTCCAACCTTTTGAGAGGGACCGGTTTGAAGGGGCGATTGTCCTACCTCTTCCATCTCTTGCCCAAACTTAAAGAGTCTGACAATAATGTTAAGAAAAATATCATTTCAACTATTATAACGAAAAATAAAAATATATTATAGCATAAAATTCTTAAATATTGTATTAAAATTATTTTAATTTTTAGTTTTAACTACTAAGTTTGTGTCAAATTTTATTAATTTTATGTATGCTTACTTTATTTTGACGTGATTCTAATGAAATCTAACATTTACAATGTTTTCTCCAATCATGCAATTACTAGTGCAAGAGAAAAGTCACGTATTAAAAAAAAGATTAAAAAGATGAATTGCATTTTTCATCATGTAATGATGACATATTATAGCAATTATGAATAATTTTGTTGGTAGATAGTAATTCTAAAAAAACTATAATATGTAAATAGACCTAATAACATATCAAAACTATAATAACTTTTTTACAATGATACATGTCATAATTCATTCATCACTAAGGGTGAAAAATAATAACAATATTCTCCAAGTCTACAAAGTGATGAGCATGAAAGAAAGAAATAGATATTGCACTACCAAACGATCAAGTTTGGGAATATTGGATATACAGATGGTCATTCATGGTGGGGTCAACACCCCACATGATATGTACCCTTTACACTCATTAATGTTGCTTTGAGCTTTCGGCAACTCAGATAAGACCAAATCCAACCCCCTCCAATCACCCCATTTCCCCTTTGGCCGGTTTCAACTAATACAAAAATTGTCACCAAAATCGACCCTTGTCACAAGTACTCAAAAAGGGTTACTTATACTACCACCCTTCTCTAGGTAAAAATTCAAATTCTCTTCCTTTTAGGGCCAAAAAAAAAAAAAAACGTTTCTATAATAATAATAAGACAATTTCTAATGAACCGAAAAAAATACCCATGATAGATATTTATCCTACAACCGTTAAAAATTTTGACCGGATTGAATTGTTTCGAAGCATGTATGGTCGGGGGGTCTCGTTGAACAAGTCTCCAAAGAATAAAATATGCTCCTGATAATAATGGTAGATTGTGAAAGGAATAGTTTGTTTCCTGTTCACATCGAGTTGAGTAAAACAAAAGTTTGTTTTTCTTTTTTTCTTTTTTTTTGAAAACCACGCAATCTCATCTTTTGCATTTGGTGAAAACAGGCATAATTCCAAATCTTGAATAGGTATTGGATAAAATAATGTGATCGGTTCAATTTTGACAGCCAAAAAAAAAAAAAAAGGCAAGAAACCAATTTGTGACTAGTCTTCTCATTATAGTTCTGGCTATTTTTCGTATTATTAGTACAAAATATTACAAAAAGCAGATAAATAAAATAGTTGAATAATTATAAATTTATAACAGCATTCTGGAACACATTCTAGCCAAAAACAAAAAACAAAAAAAAACCCAAAATAGAAAAATAAAGAAAATTGGATTTCACAATTCATTCAGTTATTATACAAACTCAGATTTCCAAAGTCGATAACTTTGATGATATCTCTCAAGGAAGTGTGCCATAAAATTACTTAAAAACCAAAAAAAAAAAAATACTTGAGAGTAGAGGGCTTGTATTTAACAGAGAAATTACTTGGAGAGGTGAGAAAATATGAAAAAGAAAAAGTGGAAGAAAAAAAAAGGAAAAAAAAAACACCTTAAAGTGAGGATTTTGTGTCAAATTCTCAAGTTGGCGGAGCTGAGTTGGAGCCGGCTCCGGATCCGGCGGAGCCGGAGCTCGAGCCGCCTGAGAGAAGCTCGAGGACAGCCGACATGGCTCGGACTTGCATCTCCAGAGCCGGTATGTAATCAGTAGCTTCTTCCAGAATAACTGGAAGAGGCTGTTTCCGGCAACCGGGAACCAACCGGCCAAGAACACGCACCTTCCTCTGCACAGCCGGTAAATTCTTCCCCTTTAACCGGTAGACGCTCACTCTAGGCTTCTTCGTCGACCGGCTATTCCCGGTCACCGCCGGCACAGCCGCCGACGCACTTCTCTGTCTCTTCTGCTTCCTGAATTTCAGCTTGAGCCGGTTCGTCAGAATGGCTCGGCTCCAGCGCGTGCGCCCCTTGGCCGTCGCCGCCAGGACTCTGTACGCAGTCTCCCGAACTGCTCGGCCGCGGCGCGGTGCCGCCGGCGCCGACGGCGTGCCTTCGCCGATGGAGACGTGGCTGAGGGCCTTGATGAGTTTCGAGGAGTAGATTTGCTGTTGAGCCTCCGTCTTCCAGTTCTGAGCTTGGCGCGCCAAGTCGGCGGCGGCGCCACCGTTCTGTTTGGCTTGCGAGAAGATTTTGTTTTTCCTCCTGATTTTCTTTCTGCTCTGTGGCCGATGATCGGTGCTGTTCGTTACGGGATTGGGAGAAGAAGAAATCAGAGATGATGAGGCCATCTCCGCCGTCCGATCCGATCCGATACGATAGCAGATTCCGAATCTCAGTTTCTAATCTCTCTCTGAGTAAAAATCCTGTCTTTGAGAGATGGGAAGAAGAAGATTAGGGGAGAGATAATTAGAGATTTGAAGAGTGATTATAGCTTTTTAGAAGAGATAAAGGTGAGATTTTTAGAGAGAGAAAGGAGAGAGAGGGTATAAACGGAACGGAGTTGGTTGAGGTGTCTGTGTTTGGACGAATAAGATGAAGGCGGGGAGAGAGAGAGAGAGGAGCGAGAAACCGTGGTGCGAAGAAAAGAAGGGAGATAATAAAGGAATGAAAAGAGAGCACGCGTCGTTTGGGGGTTTTTATAAATAAGAGAAGATTGAAGTGCACTTATTTTATGAGAAATTATGCAGTGTAATCGTTACTAGTGGCGGTGTAACTTTTGAAAATGATATATCTATTAAATATTTTCTTTTTTTTATAAATTTAACGGTTCAAATTGTCTCATCTTTTTTCTTTTGATGGTTATGGACATGGTCACGGAGACTCGACTTGTGTTGTGTTGTCGTTTGTGTTCCTTTCATGCATTATTGGGTGGCTTGGAAGGAATCTCGATTTGCCTGCCTGTTGTTTTCAATTGCTTTTTCCACCCATGGCAAAAGATAAGAAGAGTTATTCCTCAAAATTTTATCTCGATTTGTACTCTGTTGAAAAGAAGGAGATGAGGAGAATTTCATTTCAAAAAAAAAGAAAAAAAAAGAGAATTTCAATGGATTCAAGTCTCAGGTAATTTTACACCTAAATCTATCATATGGTGTAAAGTTGGATTCTCCTCCCTCAAGTTAAGAAAAAAAAGAGGGAATTTTTTGTTATTGTGAAAAAAAATACTTTAAGATATGTTGATGCTTACCGCTGTCCGGCGTCGGATCAACACCCACGTGTGACTGAAATACCTTACGACCTCCTCCTAAGCTTGCCCCTGGTCGGGAGTGAGTACCTGCAAGAGGGATGATTCGGAGAAAGGGGATTAGTCAATAGACAATGGCTCTCCGATGCTCAAGGCAAGTATTGCTCGGCAGAGGTCGGCAGCTAATTAGGTATGAGGAAGTCTCTCCTCTTAAAACGTCATAAATGCATCCTATTTATAGGCCACCAGCTGGATCGGGTGTAAGATGGGTTTTACCCATTACCCAGGTGTCACATCAAAGTGTATTAAGCAATAAGTGACAAGTGTCGCGTCCATTGTCTAATGGATTGGACTCTATCGGACGGTAGCACGTCTGCCTGATGTTGGCCTACAAGGATGAGTAGTGACGTATTATGATGGATAGCATGGCCCGACCCGAGTTACTGTACATCCCCGAGGTGGCAGCCTTCTTGGGGGTGTGCCCTCATATAAATGGAAGGCACCTCGGGAAGAAGCATAAGTCGTCGGGTCGGGCGGTAGCCTATGTCTGCCAAACTGAGTTGCCGACCACCAAAGTTAGGGTCCTCGGTGGAGGCGCCGAGCTTACCCTCAACATTATTAGCCCCCCAGTTCACCTGGTCGGTGTTCGGCCGGGTGGACTATGCCGAGTGGGTGAGGTCGGCTCAAAGGAAGAAGGCCAAGCGACACTTAGGAGTGGGGTGCGGCGAAAAGACGCGCGGATCAGACGGGGGACGCATGTCGCGTCGCAGCCGTCTGTGCGGCTGTCAGGCGTATTAATTGCGCCTTTTGGGTTTTCGCGCTCGAATTTTCCGTTTAAAATGGCTATAAATAGGGTCCTTCCCCTCCGTAATTTGCACTTTATTTTCAGAAATTTTACGAACGAGAAGTTTTAGCTGCCAAGCTCAAGTAATAGCCGAGGATTATATCAACCGAGCTACCAAGAACCCGAGCAGGTAACTTTCTGAGTGAAAATGAGTGATTTGTCTGACTCACAAAACGTGGAGGTTTCATGGTCGGGAAGTAGTGGGGAGAGCAGTAGCTCTTCTTCGACTCAATCTGATGTCGAGGCGGCGTCCCAAAGACGGGAAGGGGCCAGGCGGCTGGAGCAGATCCTAAGGGTCGATTCCCAGACCGTGCCCAAGCAAGAATTTTTGAATTTGCTGGGCGGGCACAAGCTTATCAGGCCGTCCAGGGAACAAGACCCTTATATCGGGGTGGCAACAGCGGGCCATTCCTAAGTTTTTCCAAGGGAGAGGGCCGAGTTTCAAACCCGTGAGGATGCTCCGAGCGCCTCTGGTCGAAATGCTGAGGCCCCCGTCCAAGCTGCAGGTGTGATTACAGTTGATGCCTCCGATGAGGAGCATGCAGCCGAGGATTCAGGAGCAGAGCAGCCAAAAATGGAGCAAGAGGTCCGGGCCACCCGCGTGCGAGGCGTTACAGCATATCGGGTGAGCCGCCCTGGGCAAACCTCGGCGGCGGGTTATATAAGCGCGATCACGGAGTTGCGGTTAGAGGCCCTACGCGACGAGTATGGCATCCCGGCCAATGTGAATCTTGTCGTCCCCGGAAAGGGAGATTCACCTTTAGAGGCACCGGAGGGATTTATCACACTTTACGCCGAGTTCTTCAAGGCCGGGTTGCATCTACCACTGCACCGTTTCCTTCGTCGGGCGCTTAATGATTTTAATGTGTGCCCGGCACAATTGAACCCGAACAGCTATAGGTCGTTGATCGGGATGTATATTTTGTGGAAGTACCACCGGAGTACTGAGATGCCGTTGGAGGCCTTCAAGCAAGTATTTAAGATGAAGAAGCTTCCTCGGCAGTCCGGCTGGTACTACTTCACCGGCTTCAGAAAGGACTTTATTCTGGGCAACCCCGACTCGGACAAGCTGTGGAAGTACGAATGGTTTTACATCGGGGGAAACTTTTTAGCCCGAGCCGGTGAAGCTATCCCCGAGGATGAACAAGTACCGGGGTCATTTGAGCTGGGGCACGTCTTGACCAAGCACCCTTGGGCACCGAGCCACGTAATAGAGGCCGTGGACAAACTGTTCGAGAAGCTCGAGTCGTCCAGACAACAGTCCTTTCTTCTAAGAAATGACACTCTGTCCAGATACGGTTGGTTCGGGGAATCCAGCAGTTTTCCCCGAGCTAGGCGTCCTGCCCGGGAAACCGGGCAGGTTACTGTTGCCCGTCTGGGTGACGCGGATCTTCAAGGGCCAAGCACTTCCCGGTCCGGGTGGTCAACGAGGGAGCCTTCATCGTCCAGTACCGAGGACTCGTCCAGTGGCTCCCTCGATGCGGGGCCACCTGTAGCCGACGAGAACCTCGAGGGCATGATTAGGCTCCTGTACCCGTCGGGCCAACTCCGGATCGGAGGTCAGCCCAGAATTTTATTTATAGTCGCCCTTTCCTCTTTTATTTCGTCCTTCGTTTAACTGGGGTTTTCTTTGTACAGAAATGACCGCACCGAGCTCCCGCGCTGGCAGGCTTGCCCAGATGTCAACACAGAGGAAGGGCAAGGGCAAGGCCGTTGAGGCCAGCAAAAAGCGTAAGCGGACTCCAGCGCCCGAGCTCCCGACACGCGCCTGGCAGACCTCCACATCAGTCCAAGCTCCACCGCCACCGCCAGTAAGGGTCTCTTCTGAGGTCGACCGAGTAGACGGGGCATCTAGAGGTTCTTCCGAGGACCAACAGAGAAGGCGCCCGAACTACCGAGGCATGCTCCTTGAACGCATCGGGGACGTGGCTCCCCCAAATGACTTCTTCATGGAGATTCGGGGTGAGGACTTCCCAGATTTGTGCAACATGGCGCTCCGAACGGCAACCTCAGTAAGTATCCAAGCCAGCCAATGGTTGCAGGGACTTCCTATAGTATTGCCGAGAACTTACCCCTTGTACTTTTCACAGCTGAGCGCCGTTGTGCACATGGCGCACTCCATCGGGGTGAGGGAGATCCACAAGGAGCAAGAAAGGCACAAGAAGACCCTCCTGCTGAAGTTGGACTCCGACAGAGAGCTCAACGACACGAAGGTTGAGCTAGATCGAGCTAAGGAGGAGGCCCAAAAAGTGAATTCCGAGGCCGAGGACATGTTGAGGCGGCTCAAGGAGGCAGAGGATAAGGCTGCTCGACAGGGAGAGAATGCCACTCGGCTAGAGGGGCGTCTAGCAACTCTACAAGCCAAGCACCACCGATTCATAGCCGGGCTTCCCGACCAGCTGGCTGCTGCAGTCGAAGAATTTAAGACATCCCCCGAATATACCGACCTCTACTTCGATGGGATGGCCGATCTCCGTGACCATGTAATCGAAAAGCATCCCGAGGCGGCTGCATTCGACTGGTCGGTCATCGCCGAGCTGGACCAGGGTGATGCAGAGCAACCGCGGGAAGTTGAAGAAGAGATCGTCGTTGTGGACGGTGATGATGACGGGGATGTGCCGGCTGCCGAGGGAGGCCAGGACGACAACGCTGTCGGGGACGAGACTCAAGCTGGTGATGAGACTCGGGCCGATTGATCCTCTGCTTTCTTGTAATCGGGCTTGGGAGGTGCCCGACTTTCTTGTACCTCCCTAGGAAATAAATTTGACATTTTATATTTTTTCGTTTTGCATCCACTTTTTCTTACGTGTAGTTTTATTTTACATCCCACGTAACGTTAAAGTTAGATACTTCTCGGGGGAGTTCCCAGGCTGGGAGACAATTTACCGAGCAGAGGTAGACGAGTACCTCTGTCCTCAGTTAATCCGAGGACTTTTGTTCAGTTTTTCGAGTAGTTATCCACTTCTGCTTGGTTATCCAAGCAAGTTTAGGTTTCTGATCTCGGTCGGACAGAATATAAACGGCGCATACCCACCCTTGCCCTGTTGCCCCCCATGGACTTGTTGAAGTTTTAAAGAAACTTTACCAAGTATAGGACTAATCGGGCACATAGATGTGCCGAGCAACTTAAGGGCGTCTGCATGACAGACATGAGATATATACCGACTAGCCCCCCTGCCCAGTTTGACGAGGATGACTCCCTCGGTGGGGAGTCAACATCTTGTCTTCCGAGCTGGGGTTATGGCGTCTTAGGCATAATCCTCCCCCAAAAACATTGCTCTGGTGGAATGAGTTCAGGGAAGTTGTGGTTCATTAATGTAATATTTACATTGATTTTTCCAGCCCTGCTCAGCAGGTCCAGTTACAAAAGAATTGTGGCCAGAGATCAAAAAAGGAATCTGGCTCTGCTTCTTCTTTTTCAGGAATAGAATCTTTTTAACAACTCGGCATTCCATGGATGCCCGAGCTGATTCCCCTCCAAATCGATCAGCCTGTAAGTGCCTGATCGCACGACACCTTCGACTTTAAAAGGTCCTTCCCACTTCGGACTAAAGGACCCAAGACCGGGTTGTTGAACCGTGACCTTCTTCATTACTAAGTCACCAACCTTAAAGCTTCTCGGCTGAACCCGTTTGTTGTAATACCGAGCTACAACCTGATTCCGGGCTGCATTACGAATGGATGCTCGGTTCCTTTTTTCTTCAAGTAGGTCGAGCTCGGTCATCATGAGCTGTTCATTCAGTTTTTCTTCGTATTGCTCGACCCTCAAGCTCGGTAATCCAACCTCGGCTGGGATGACGGCTTCTGCCCCATAAACCAGGGAGAACGGTGTCTCGCCGGTTGTAGCTCGCGCAGTTGTTCGGTATGCCCAGAGCACTTGGGGTAGTTCGTCAATCCATGTGCCCTTAAGCCCCTCGAGTTTCTTCTTGAGGTTGTCTTTAATTGTCTTGTTCATGGCCTCCACCTGGCCGTTACTCTGCGGATAGCTCGGGGAAGAGTAAACTTTCTTAATACCGAGCTTCTCGCACAGATGGCGTAGACCTGAGGAGTCAAACTGCTTAGCGTTATCGGTCACGATAGTGTGCGGGATTCTGAACCGACAGACGATGTTTTTCCACACGAAGTTGGTGCACTTAGCTTCGGTCATGTTGGTGCAAGGCTCGACTTCGATCCATTTTGTCAGATAGTCTATGGCGACGATGCAATATCTGAATTACGAACGAGTCGGAGGGAGTGGTCCGATCAAGTCAATGGCCCATTTTGCAAATGGCCATGCTGAAGTCACCGGATTTAGAGGCTCGGCGTGTGACCCTAGCATCTGAGCAAATTGCTGGCATTTGAAACATTTCCGTGCAAAGATCCTACAGCCTTGCTGCATAGTAGGCCAGTAATAACCCTGCCGCAGGCATTTCTGGGCTAAGGAGCGTCCATCGGAGTGATTGCCACAAAGGCCTTCAAGAATCTCTTTCATTAAGTACTCGGCCTCCTGGGAATCCAAACATCTTAGGCATGGCGTCGTGTAGCCGCGTCGGTACAGCTTTTCCCTGATTATCGAATACCAGGCCGAGCTGTTACGTATCCGACGTGCCTCTTCCCGGTCGTCGGGTAATTCGGCTAGGGTCAGGTACCGGATGATTGGGTCCATCCATGTGCACTTTGGTTCGGCCACCAGACTCATGATCTCCTTACTGATACTCGGTCCAGAGAGTATTTCAATAGGAACGGACATCGGGTCTACTCCGCCTATCCCGGAGGCTAGTCGGGCAAGGACATCGGCTTCCACGTTCTCGGACCGGGGGATTTGCTTAAAAGTATAGGACTTGAATTGTCCAAGCAACCGTTTCGCTTCTTTTAAATATGCCGTCATTGATTATGCTCGGGCCTGGAACCCTCCTGTGACTTGCTGCACCACTAGCATTGAGTCACTATAGACGGTCAGCCTATCAACTCCGAGGTCCCGGGCAATTCGTAATCCGGCGAGCAAAGCTTCATACTTCGCTTCGTTATTAGAGGTTTTGAAGTCAAAACGGAGGGCATAAATGACCTTATATCCGTCAGGGCTAGTTAAAATTAAGCCTGCCCCCGACCCGTCGACGCAGGTCGAACCGTCGACGTGTAGTTTCCAGTTTAGCTCCGGGGAAAGGCCTCGCTCACTGCAGCCAGCTGTATCAGGCCCCTCAACGGGTAATTTCTCCACTAAGGGAGCCACTTTTCCGGCCTCTGTAAACTCGGCAAGGAAATCCGCTAAGACTTGAGCTTTTATCGCCGTTCTTGGCACAAAATGTATGTCATACTGGCCCAATTCGACCGAACACTTGGCCATCCGACCTGATATTTCTGGGCTCTGTAAAACTTACCGGAGAGGAAACTTGGACGGGATCTTGACAGTATGGTCTTGGTAATACGGCCGCAGCTTCCGGACCGATGTTATTAAGGCGAAGGCCAGCTTCTCCAATGATGAATAGCGCTCCTCGGCACCTTGGAACGCATGGCTGGTATAGTAGACGGGTCTTTGGATCCCGTTTTTATCTCGGATCAACACCGAGCTGACAGCCTTCTCGGAGACGGCTAAATAGGCAGTTAGAATCTCACCGGGCAAAGGTTTGGACAGGAGCGGGGGTGTGGCTAGGTAAACTTTTAAGCCTTGGAAAGCATCCTCACACTCCCTGCTCCACTCGAACCTCCCCTTAAGTGCCCTGAAGAAAGGGTGACACTTGTCGGTAGCCCGGGAGACAAACCTTGATAGGGCGGCCACCATACCAGTAAGCCTTTGCACGTCTTTCACTGTCCGAGGAGAATGCATGTCTATGATTGCCTGGGCCTTTGCCGGGTTCACCTCAATTCCTCGTCGGTTAACTAAAAATCCGAGGAATTTGCCGGAGCCGACGCCAAAAGCGCATTTTGTCGGGTTGAGTTTCATCCCATACTCCTGGAGAATGTCAAAGCTAGCTCTGAGGTCGGCTATGTGGTCCTTCGCTTGGATAGATTTTACTAACATGTCGTCCACATAGACCTCCATAGTTTTCCCGATCAGCCGAGCGAACATTTTGTTGATGAGGCGTTGATAGGTAGCTCCGGCGTTCTTGAGACCAAAGGGCATTACAACGTAGCAATACAAGCCCTGGTCAGTAACAAATGAGGTTTTGATTTGATCCTTTTAGGCCATTCTTATCTGATTATACCCAGAGTATGCGTCCATGAAGCTCAAGAGCTCGTGTCCGGCTGTGGCATCGACGAGCTGGTCTATCCGAGGAAGTGGGAAACAGTCCTTAGGGCAGGTCTTGTTAAGGTCGGTATAGTTGATGCAGACCCGCCACTTGCCATTCGCCTTTTTGACGAGGACGACGTTTGCCAACCATTCTGGATATTTGACCTCTCTAATAAACCCAGCCTTTAATAGTTTCTGGACTTCATCGTTTATTGCGGCATATCTCTCCGGGTTGAAGGCTCTTCGTCTTTGTATCACCGGCCTGTGACCAGGTTGGACGTTAAGCCGATGGCTGATGATGCTCGGATCTATGCCGGGCATGTCCTCATGAGACCATGCAAAAACGTCGCGATACTCGGAAAGCAGGGACTCCAGGTCGGCCCGGATCTCAGGTGCTAACTGCGATCCGAATTGGACTGTGCGTTCTGGCCTTTCGGGGTCCAGGGAGAACGGCACTAAGTCTTCGACCGGGGTACCCCTTACCTCTTCCTCGGGAAACCTGGGGTCTAGGTCCGCAAGCATCTTCGGCATTGGATCGGTTGGGAGGTCAGTCTCGTCGACCGCATACACGGCCAGGACTCCCTGTTGCTGGGCTGAGGCTGCCCGGACTGCATTTGCATAGCAAGCCCGGGAGTCCGCCTGAGACGAACGGATTACTCCAACACCACCATCGGCCGGGAACTTTATTGCCAGGTGATATGTCGAGACCACGGCCTTTAATCCGTTTAACGTCGGGCGGCCGATGATGATGTTATACTGTGAGGGTTTATCGACGACTAAAAAGTCGACCACCCGAGTGACCTTGGCAGCACCCTCTCCAAAAGTTACCGGGAGACTAACCTTCCCGATTGCTCGGACACACTCACCTGCGAAACCAAAGAGTGGGGTCCGGACCGAGGCTAAAGGCGCGTTGCTGATCTTCTGCCTGTCAAAGGCCTGCTTAAAAAGGATGTCCGCCGAACTGCCATTATCAATTAAGACTCACCGTACAACATTGTTAGCGATAGGCAGCTCACAAACCAAAGCATCGTTGTGGGGATGCATTAGTCGGTCTGCTTCCTCCTCGGTGAAAGTGATCGGGGTGTCCTCCTGGCGGCATATTTTATTGATGTGTTCGGACACGTTCATGAAGTCACCCCGTTCGACCCGCCGAGCTTCTCTAACATAGGATCGCCGCCCACTCGATGTGTCCCCGGCAACAGGCCCGCCAAGTATCGTATGTACGATATTTGGGGGTTCCGGGGCGTTCCCACTACCGGTCCTGGGTCGGCTCTGCGTGTCTCGGCCTGACGAGTCATTCCTTATAGAGGTCGCCCTCAGGTTTATGGCCTTCTCCACAAACTCCTGCAATAGACCTTCTCAGACCAACCTTTCGATTTGGTCCTTGAGCTGGATGCAGTCTCGGGTAGTATGACCCACGTCTTGATGGAATTTACAAAATTTTGACTGGTCACGCTTCGCCCTAAAGCCTCGAAGCTTAGGCGGCGGTGTCAACAGATTCTTGTCGCCGACCTGGGCGAGCACCTCATCAATGGTTGCCACCAGGAGCGTGTAGTTTTGAAACTTGCCGGTCGGCCCCTTCGGCTTCTTAGCTTTCTCTTTCTTCTGCTTCTTCGCATGCTCGTCGCTGCTCTGCTCCGGCCTTCTTTTCTGCTTCTTTTCCTTTTTTGTCCTGCTCGGGCCAGCCTCCTCCCGGCGGCTCTTCATGTACTCGGCAGCGTCCGCATGTCTTTGGGCGTACCCGAGCATCTATGAAAACGTATTTGGCTGCTCAAAGGCCAATGACCAGGTCAGCTTCTCGTCTTGGAGGCCCCCTACAAAAATATGTTTGAGGGTCTCGTCTTCGACGTGCTTGACCTCGAGAGCAGCCCGGGTGAATCGGTTGACATAGTCCCTGACACTCCCGTCTCCCTGCTTGACGGTGTACAAGGAAGTTATTTCCTTCCTTCGCGTCCTGGTTGTAGAGAATGCGGCGGAGAAGGCATCAGTTAAATGCCCAAAAGAAGAAATCGACCCTGGTTCGAGTCGTCGGAACCACTGTCGAGCAGGGCCTGTAAGGGTGAGCGAGAAAGCTTTGCACATCGCAGCATCGCTGGCATTCTGCAACAGCATGTGCCCGCGAAAGAGTTCGGCATGCTCATCTGCGTCGGTGGCCCCATCGTAAGACTTAATTTGTGGGACCTTAAACTTCGGCGGCATGGGTGCCCGCATTATGTGATCCGGGAAGGGCGGATCCTGGGCCCCGACCTCGTCTACACCGAACCTACAATTGCGGATTTCATCGATCTGTCGTTGCAGCACCCGAAACTGGCGACTATTCGTGTCTTCGGGCAGTTCAACCCAATAGGGTACTCCGCCCTCGGCACGGCCTCCAGCTTCGCCTTGGCGATTTCTGTTAATCCCTTGGTACCCGAGCTGATCAAACACCGAGGCTCTGGAACCTTGTGGTAAAGGGACATGGTGTGGTTGACGTCCCATCTGACGTTCATGGACCAGTCTATTGTTAAGCAGGGGCCCTCTGGTGGATCCCGGAGACTGCCCTGATCGATCCTCCCAGTTGGTGGCGCTCTGCTCATGCCGACCCCCTGCCTGGTCAACCTGGGCAGGGGGCGGCGGTCCCGGTGCAGCTTGCTGTTGAGCCTGTGCGAGCTACCGAGTTAAGATCCGAACTTGTAACG